>CAUYUJ010017902.1:77500-167500 GCA_963575745.1 Prorocentrum cordatum
CATCACCTTGAGACACCGAAGCCGTGCCGGTTGGAAAACCCTCGGACACAAGCAGCGTCATCCTGTGCAGAAGCAGAAAACCTACGCGAGAGGGGGAGGGCAGCTGCCCGGCCATCTTCGGAGGAGAGAGGGGGACAGCACTCACATCAGGCTAGGTGCGCTCGCGTTTTATCTGACATCCTGACGGAAGCAGAGCGACGAACCGGCGATACCACAGATGCCAACGAACCAGCGACACCGCCACTTTGGGGCACTGGAACCGCTCCGCTTGGAAAATGAGCCTGGCGAAAGACCCAACCATGCGCAGTTGGGGGTGCCGCAGATATGAGTAGGTGTCGGCTTCGGCGGCACTCCCCGTGGGACCACGAATCGTGTGCAGGGGGTGCCGGAATGCCAAGGCGGGGGCGGCGGCGGCGGCGGCGACGACCGCGAGCCTGGTCGCGAAACGCGTGGGAAGCGTGCCGAAATGAGCGGCGGGGATGCATGCGAACTGCGCCACTGGATCTTAGGTGGAGCTTCCTATTGGGCCACGAAACGTGTGAGAGGTGTGCTGAAACGGCACCGCCACGGAGGCCTTCGGTAGAGACCCTGATGTGGCCACGAAGCGTGTGAGGGGTGTGCCGAAATGGGTGGCGCGGACGCATGTGGGCCCGCCACTGGGGCCTTCGGTGGAGCTCCCTATGGGGTCACGAAGCGTGTGAGGGGTGTGCCGACATGGGTGGCGCGGACGCATGTGGGCGCCGCCTCTGAGGCCGTCGGAGGAGCTCCCTATGGGGTCACAAAGCGTGTGAGGGATGTGCCGACATGGGCGGAGGGGACGCATGTGAGCGCCGCCTCTGGGGCCGTCGGTGGAGCTCCTCATGGGGCCACGAAACGTGTGAGGGGTGTGCGTGGCGGGGACGCATGTGGGCACTACACCTGGGGCCATCGGTGGAGCCTCCCTGCGGGGCCACGAAGCGTGTGAGGTGTGTGTGTGTGTGCCGAATTAGGCGTCGGGGACGCATGCGGGCATCGCCAATTGGGCCTTCGGTGAAGCTCCCTATGGGGCCACGAAGCGTGTGAGTGGTGTGCCGAAATAAGTGGCGGGGACACATGTGGGCAACGCCAATGCGGCCATCGCTGGATTTTCCAATGGGGCCACGAAGCGTGTGAGGGGTGCGCCGGCATGGGTGGCGGGGACGCATGTAGGCACCGCCACTGGGGCCTTCGGTGGACCTCCCTGTGGGGTCACGAAGCGTGTGAGGGGTGTGCCGAATAGGTGTGGGGAGGGGGGGGGCATGCGAGCGGTGGCACTTGGGCCCTTGGGTGGAAATCTCTATGGGGCCACGCATGTGCGGGGGACGCATGCGGGCGGTGGCACTTGGGGCCTTCGGTGGAGCTCCCTACCGGGCCACGAAACGTGTGAAGGGTGTGTCGGCATGGATGAAGGGGACGCATGCGGGCGGTGGCACTGGGGCCTTCGGTGGAACTCCATGGGGCCGCGAAACGTGAGAGGGGTGTGCCGAAATGGGCGGTGGCACTGGGGCCGTCGGTGGAGCTCCTTATAGGGCCACGAAGCGTGTGAGGGTGTCACGAAATGGGTGTGGGGGCGAACGCGGGCGGTGGCACTGGGGCATTCGGTGGAACTCCCTATGGGGCCACGAACCGTGTGAGGGATGTGCCGAATTGGATGTGGGGGGCACATGCAGGCGGTGGCACTGGGGCTTTCGGTGGAGCTCCGTATGGGGCCACACAGGCTGGCTCCCGCCCGGGATGCGCGGCCCGAAAGCGGGTTCAATACGTGAAATACGACGAAAAACCTCCGAAAAAGTCGCCGCCATGCGAACTCCGCCACTGGGCCGCCATGCGAGATCCGCCACGGCGACCTTAGGTGGAGCTCCTTGTGGGGACACGAAACGCTGTACTGGGTGGTGGATGACGCATGCGGGCGGTCCTACTGGGACCTTCGGTGGAGCCCCCGATGGGGCCACGAAACGCTATACTGGGTGGTGGATGGCGCATGCGGGCGGTCCCACTGGGGCCTTCGGTGGAGCCCCCTATGGGACTACGAAACGCTGTACTTGGTGGTGGGTGACGCACGCGGGCAGTCCTATTGGAGCCTTCGGTGGAGCTCCCTATGGGACCACGAAACGCTGTGCTGGGTGGTGGATAGCGCATGCGGGCGGTCCCACTGGGGCCTTCGGTGGAGTCCCCTCGGGGGCCACGAAACGCTGTGCTGGGTTGTGGATGACGCATGCGGGCGGTCCCACTGCAGCCTTCGGTGGAGGTCTCTATGGGGCCACGAAGCGCTGTACTGGGTGGTGGATGACGCATGTGGGCGGTCCCACTTGGGCCTTCGGTGGAGCTCCCTATGGGGTCACGAAAAGCTGCACTGGGTGGTGGATGACGCATGCGGGCGGTCCCACTGGGGCCTTCGGTGGAGCCCCCAAGGGGGCCACGAAGCGCTGTACTGGGTGGTGGATGACGCATGCGGGCGGTCCCACTGGAGCCTTCGGTGGAGCTCCCTATGGAGCCACAAAATGCTTTGCTGGGTGGTGGATGACGCATGCGGGCGGTCCCACTGGGGCCTTCGGTGGAGCTCCCTATGGGGCTACGAAACGTTGTACTGGGTGGTGGATGACGCATGCGGGCGGTCCCACTGGAGCCTTCGGTGGAGCTCTCTATGGGGCCACGAAATGCTGTGCTGGGTGGTGGATGACGCATGCGGGCGGTCCCCCTGGAGCCTTCGGTGGAGCTCCCTGTGGGGCCACGAAATGCGGGAGGCGGGGGAGGAGGGAGGAGGGGGAGGAGGAAGGAGGAGAACGCGGGGACCGTCTCGTCAAAACGAGGACCCTCCAACACCACAGGATGGTTGGGAATAAGAGATAATCCAACACAGCTCCAAAAATACTCCAAAATCGTCCCTGGACTATGTTTTACTATTTTTGAACATTCTCCTGTAGAGTGGCAGGCCCGACTTCGACCCAGCAGGACAGGAGGGCTGGGGAAGAGGGTTGAGGGCGGCCAAGAGGGGGGCGTCCAAGAGGGGGGGGGCGCAGCGCAGATCATGGCTGGCGGCATGTGCGCGGCGGCCCGGGGGGGGGGGACAAGGACGTAATGAAATCAGAAGAGGCGCCATGAAATCTGGGGATACCTCAGCGGCCCCGCCATGATATCCACCCCCCCTAGTCCTCAACACCCCTCTTGGCCACCCCCGAAAGAGGAGGAGGGGGGGGGGGGGGGCAGCCCGTACCTCCTCCCTCCTCCTCCTCCTCCTCCTCCTCCTCCTCCTCCCTCCTCCTCCTCCTCCTCCTCCTCCTCCTCCCCTCCCCCTCCCTCCTCGTCCTCCTCCTCCTCCTCCTCATCCTCCTGCTCCTCCTCCTCCTCCTCCTCCTCCTCCTCCTCCTCCTCCTCCTCCTCCTCCTCCCCCTCCCCCTCCTTCTCCCCCTCCAAGCAAGAGTCCGGGAAGCCAGAGCGACGCGGAAGAGACCAGGAAATCGGAGCAAGCGAACGCTTCGGCTGTTCATCGGGGAAGAAACATGGAACAAACAAAAATTGTTCGGAGCTCCGCGCGGATTTCTCGGATCGGCACGGTAGCCCCCTGGCGGGGGTCCAGCGCCGATCCGAGAAATCCGCACGGTGGCTATGCCATGATTTTCCCGAAAGTCACATGTGCGCACAGGCATGCCACGTCTTGCACCAGATGAGGCATCGTTCATCAACAGTATACACCTCCTTGCGCGCAAAACCATAGCGCGGAGAACGGCCCCTGACCCGTCCATAGGGCGGCCCTTATTTCGGAACTGGCGGACAGAGCCACAGCGCTGCTTACTCCGCCGTACCACATAGGCAAATCACCAACGCACGCGCACACGCTCGCGCACATGAACGAACTGACGCTCGGCGGCCGAAAATGGAACTCCGGCTGCATGACCCAAGACTTGCCCCCACGCGCGCACGTGCCAGCCCGCCGAAGAGAGCCCCCTCGGCAACCGGGACTGCCTTGCGCTCGCGCAGCACGGCCCCGGTCTCCTGGTCACTGCCCCTTCTGGGGAAAGGAAGGGGGAGAATACAGGGAGACGGGTGGGGAGGGATGCTAAGAGAGAGAGAGGGAGAGAAAGAAAGAAAGAAAAAAAAAAAAAAAAAAAAAGAGAGAGAGAGAGAGAGAGAGAGTGGTAAGCATCGAGCGGAAAGCGTCCGCGGGAACGAACGCCCTCGGGCTGGAGGGCGGGGCTGACGCGTGCCGCACGGCTGCCACCTCCGCCCCCCGCCCTCCCGAGGCCAGGGCCCGCCGCGGGAGCAGCGGTGGGCCCGCGCGCCTCCCGAGGCCGCAGGGGCCCTCGTTCAAGAGCCGTGGGCCCGCGCTCCTTGGGCGTGGCTTAATGGGGGGGTCACAAACCCAGAGATCCAACGTATTGAAAAAATCAAGACGGAGGTTTTTCTCAAATTTCGCCCCCTACCCTCGCCGGGCCTCGGGGCCGTCAAAAAACGACTCAGAATGAAAAACCGGTCCTGGGGAATGGGTCGAGACTTCCGGGGACCCCGTATTGAAAAAATCACGACATCGGATCTCTGGGAATGGGGGGGTCAGAAAAGGTCCCCTTTCGTGCCCCTTTCGGGCCCCTCCAGGGCCCCAGGGGGCTCGTTCAGGTACCGTTTGGGTACCTCTTCGGACCACGCTCGCCGCCCCCCCATGTATGATCCCCCATTACGCAGCGCCCAAGCTCCCGAGCCTCACGGCGGCCCGGGCAGGCAACCGAGGCCGCCAAGAAGGCCCAGCATGCCTCCACGACGGCCCAAGGCGGCCCCAGGGCGGCCCAAGAGGGCCGCAAGGCGGCCCAGGATGCCTTCAAGAGGGCCAGAGGAGGCCCTCCAGAGGACCCGAAACAGGTTCCGGAGAAGCGCAGAGCATAGATTCCCCACGAAGGTTTTTGGAAGGAGCTTCGCATTCTCGCTTTTCTGAGCTCCATCAGCTCAAGACGGCCCAAGAAGCATCCAAGATGGTCCCAAGACGGCCAAAGAAGCCACCAAGGTTGTCCCAAGACGGCCCAAGAGGACCCAATGATGGCCCAAGAAGCCTCCAAGACGGCCCGAAGATTGCCCAAGAGGGCCTCTGGAGAGGCCCCAAGACGGCCCTACAGGCCTCAGAAGGCCCTTCGACGACCCAGGACGGCGTCAAGACGGCCACACGACGGCCCCAAGACACGCCCCATGCGGCCAAGAGGGCCTCAAGACGGACCAAGAGAGCCCCGAGACGGGCGAAAGGAAGCCCAAGATAGCCCCAGGACAGCCCCAATGCGCTCAATGAGAGCTCCTCAACGAGTGAGGACGGTCACACGTAACAGCCTTCCTCCTCCTCCTCCTCCTCCTCCTCCTCCTCCTCCTCCTCCTCCTCCTCCTCCTCCTCCTCCTCCCCCTCCTCCACGAGGTGTCAGACGTGTCGGCCTCCCGTGGCCCCCGCGAGCAGTCGCCACCCACGATGCTGGGCCGACACGGTGGCGGGATTTGCTGCAGGCAGCTGGATACGCCCTTGCGCGCGTGCTTGGGAGGCACGACCCGTGTCAAATTCGCCGGCCCAACGGGCCAGAGGCGTGCTAAGATCTTCGGCAACTGATTAACAATATGTCTGGCTCGCGCACGCGGGGCGACCCCTTGGGGTCCCTGGACGAAAAATACCCCGGCAAGGTCCCGGGCAGGTCCCGGGCAGGTCCCTGGCGATCCGACTCAGAGATGGCTGCTCCTCAATCCATCGGCACGCCAACACGTCAACCCCGCTCCATATTGGGAAGCCACACGTGCTGATTGCTGGGATGCCAGGGCTGATGACTCATGTGTTTGAGTTAAGCATGGCACTGCATAGACGCATCTGACAAACAATGTGCGCTGAAGCCGCCGTGCAGAGCAACAAGGATTGCACATCATTTGAAACATCGCGAGTCATAATTACCAGCGCAGCTACTGCCACATACTCATCTGGATAACCTGTGACAGCTGCAAACCGGATGCAAGCCGCCAGTAAGCCACCCCTGGCAAAAGCAGCGCGAAATGTACAGAAGTGAACCATCAATGCAAGCTTCCAGACGACCAGCACAGCCATATTTGAAACGTCAATTGCATCGCAAACTTTCGTGAAATATATGCATGATTCTGCACACGGAACTGAAAGCAGTATCCTCTCCTCCACCTCGTATAGTTCGCGTTTCTCCTGCCCTGTCTCCTCCCCCACCACCACTACCCCCTTCACACACCATTATATCCGAACCCCTTTTGCATCCGCGTTCGTCCTTCTTTCCGTTTCCTGTTTCAAGACGTCGTCGCTTGATTATGCTTTGTCTGATTATGAATATTCTATATTGTCTCGTCCTCCAACTCCTCCTCCTCCTCCTCCACCTTTTCCTCCTCCTCCTCCTCCTCCTCCTCCTCCTCCTCCTCCTCCTCCTCCTCCTCCTCCTCCTCCTCCTCCTCCTCCTCCACCCCCTTCCTGACCCTCATCCTCCTGCTCCTCCTCCTCCTCCTTTTCCTGTTCCTCCTCCTCCTCCTCCTCCGCCTCTTCCTGCCCTTCATCATCATCTTCATCCTTCTCCCCCTCCTCCTCCTTTTTCTTTTCCATTCCTTTTCCTTATAAACTGTTCCTTCTAAACAACCCCTCCCTGTCGCACCCCGAAACGTGTCGGTAGGGCGGGCCCAGCGTTTCGCCTGAGAGTTTTCACCACTTACGATCCTTCAGCTTGAAACGTGCAACCGTTTCACAGATGGAAGGCGGGTCGCTTTCGAAATGAAGCTCTCGCCATAGTGCGGCGCACATAATTAGGTCAAAATTGCAACTGGTTCACAGATGGAGGGCGGCCCACTTTCAAAATGAGGCTCTCGCCTTAGCGCCGCGAACCTTCGTCTTGAAAACTGCAGGAGATTCACGGATAGATGGCGGTACATGTTTCAATATGTGGCGCCGCGCACATTCGTGTTAAGAGTTTGCAGTTGTTTCATAGATTACCATGGTTAACCTCCCCAAAATGGTGATTTGGTACGGTGTACGGCTGCCAGAGCGCAACAGTTACGTTGATTCGCGGCGTTGAAGTCTCAGAAAAGGTGTTTTGGCACGATTCAGGATCGTAGTAAGGTTGGTTCGTGGCGTTGACGTCTCAGGATTGGCGCCCTGGCACGGTTCAAGATTCTCAAACCGTTATCTTCCAGCGGAGCATCTCCCCCTGTGGAAATGAACCCGTATATAGGGGCCTATGAAGATTAAGCTTGGAGGGAGGGGTTATTGCAATACTGCGCCGATCCGAAAATTTCCCAAGTGCCGCCACCGCGCTCGCCGCGGCCATCTGGGGCGGCGCGCGCAGGATAAGACTCGCGGGGCCCGAGGGCGGACGGGGACGATGTCGCGAGGGCAGAATCGGCGCGCCGATGGGCAACCCACCACCCCGTTTGGCCGGAGGGGCCCAGTACAATGCAAGGGTACAGCCAAACCCCCGCCCGGGGTCGCGTGATCGTCTTCCCCTTCCCACTTTAGAATTTTCAATCCCAAATGGTGTACTGACCCGAAAATGAGCAAACGGCACAGGAAGTCCTCGAAAAAAGTTTTCGGGCTCGGTCATGCGACGACCCGAAAAGTTCACGGGTCGACCTGAAAAAAGCCAAATCCCATAGGGCTTATGCCAAAACAAATTTCGGGTCCGGTTCGAGCGACCCGAACATGTACAAACCGCCTAGGACTCCTGGCAAAAACATCGTTCTCGAGGACTTCGGGCACACTCCGAAGAAACCGAACATAGGCAAACCGCTTAGAACTTCCTATCAAAAAAACGGTGTCTCAGTGGTTCCGAGACTCGTCCGAAGGAGCCGCCGATGGGCAGACCGCTCAGGACTTCTTGCACAAGAAACGGTTTCCCGGGTGAGCCATTGTCAACGGGAACGCGCCCCGCGCGGGATCGGGGTTCGCGCGGGGGCGCGGCTGCTCTCGCCTTTCCAGGGGGGCATGCATTGCCGCACCCCTCCAGCATAGCGCTTGCGCTGCATTCGCGCGGTGCCGTGCCTCTCAAATCGGAATAAACTTTTGGAGCGCCGATGTATTGTTGTGAGTCTTGGGTTTACACTGGTCCTCCTCCTCCTCCTCCTTCTCCTCCTCGTGTCCTCCTCCTCCTCCTCCTCCTCCTCCTCCTCCTCCTCCTCCTCCTCCTTCCTCCTCCTCTCCTCCTCCTCCTCCTCCTCCTCCCCCACCTCTTCCTATTCCTCCTCTTCCTTCTCCTTCTCGTTTCCTCCTCCTCCTCCTCCTCCTCATCCCTCCTCCTCCTTCCTCCTCCTCCTCCTCCTCATCATCATCATCATCATCATCATCATCATCATCATCATCATCATCATCATCATCATCATCATCATCATCATCATCATCATCATCATCCTTATCATCATCATCACCACCACCACCACCACGACCACAACCACCATCATCATCAACATCATCATCAGCAGCAGCAGTATCAGCATCAGCATCAGCATCATCATCATCGTCATCATCAGCATCAGCCTCATCCTCATCACCAGCATCAGCATCATCATCCTCATCATCATCATCATCATCGTCATCATCATCGTCATCATCATCATCATCACCGTCATCCCCATCATCATCATCACCACCACCACAACCACCACCACCACCACCACCACCATCATCATCATCATCATCATCATCATCACCCATCTCCTCCTCGTCATCATCATCACCATCACCATCACCATCACCATCATCATCATCATCATCATCATCATCATCATCATCATCATCATCATCTTCATCTTCATCTTCATCATCATCATCATCATCATCATCATCATCATCATCATCATCATCATCATCATCATCATCATCTTCCTCATCCTCATCCTCATCCTCATCCTCATCCTCATCCTCCACCTTCTCATACCCCTCATCCTCATCAGCGTCTTCATCACCATCCGGGTCCCACCCCCGCCGCCTCTGTCTCGCCCTCCTCCCCTTCATACATCCCATGTCGGGGCGGGGTGGGGCTATCAGGCCCCTATCGGCGATCAATGGGCGATTGGGGGTCGATGTATTCCCCCCTTGGCACATCCCTCCTAACGTTGCCCCGAGGTGAAGTAATGCCAGGCCTTTGAGAAGCCGGCGCTGGCTCGCGCAGAGGGCAACATTAGCTCAGCTGGCCATCGGTCTCGGGCAGCGCGCCTGGGGGGACATCTCTCCAGACCTCTCCCCGGGTGCGTTCTGACCAGAACTTTGAGGAGAATCCACCCGTGGCGACGAGAGCTCTCCAGGACGAGCAGCGGTATCGGTACCTTTGCCTCCTCCAAGTGTCCCCTATTTCTGCTATGGCTCCTCGCGCCTCCCCTCGTCATCACTGCTCCCTTCCCTCGCAGAGTCTCCGGGCTGAAGGTGACGCTGGAGCGGCCGCCACCCTGCAGGCGCGCGCGATCGAACGAGCACGTACTGACGACGGAAACAGTAGAGCACAAAACGGCAGAACAGCGAATGAGTTTCGGGAAAGGAAGCGGTGCGATGACCAAAACTGAACGCGGAAAACGTCGGTGCCGATTTTGGTCAACGTCCACCCTGGTCACCGTCGATTCGTGGACCATCCTCGCGAACCATCGGCGGCCGATATTCACCATGACCAAGATCTGTGGAACCAGGGAGTCTCCACGGCCCTGCTCTCCCAGCTCTGCAGCGGGGGCTGGCGGCGGACCCCGACAGGGGTCGAGAGGAAGGTACACGTTGCTCTCTCCTAGCTTCTACGCTGGAAGCCACGCTGCATCAAACGAGCGACACGGAGAAAAAATGAGATGAGGGAATAACAAGAATATATATATATATATATATATATATATATAAATGCAGACATACATACATACATACATACATACATACATACATACATACATACATACACACGTACATACATACATACATACATATACCTTAAAAGGGGCAGCGAGGAATAAATCAAATGAGAGACGCATGTTTACGACAAAGGTTCCCGTATGTGTGGAATGGTCCCCGCTTCGACCTCAGCAGAAGCAGATCCCAGGAATAAAAACAATCCTCGTGGTCGCGATCCACGAGCGTGACATCTGAGTTTGCCTCGGGCGGTCCACACAGCCAACGCTGTCCAGAATCTCGTCCCGAAATCTCTCGCAGCAAACTCAGCGTCTGAAATCTCTCTCGCAGCAAACTCTGCCGCTGCGATCATCCTCGCAGCAAAATCTGTCTCTGAGCTCGGCCGCCTACGCTGATATTCGTATTCCGAAAAAATGGGAAAAGGATGATTCGCCAACTGAGGCGCGAGCGTACAAAACATGCACGAACGTCGGCACTGCGCGTGATGAGGAAGGGAGGAGGAAAAGAGACATTCCAAACACACCATGACTGAATAGCTCCAGGTGCAACTTGCCATCCTTACCCAACTCACGCACCCGCGCGCCCCTGCGCTCACGTGCCACAGGGCTGGCTTTCTTCACCATCTCCGTTCGAAACTCAATGTTCCAGGTGCCACGTTCCAAAGCGTCCCGCAGGTGATATGCGAGCATATCCTGTGTCAACACGTGTCTCAACATGTTAATGCCGTCCGTCCAGCGCACCAGTGTCTGCGGCCGGTCCAAAATATCCCTGATGCTCGCAAGCTCCAGGCTCACTGACCTCTGAGCGGAACTGCCCACGCCAACGTCTGAGATGAGCCTCGCCCGTCCCTGGAAACCGGCATCACCGTCATAGGAATCTGCCATTCCGATGGTTTCAACCGAGCGCCTCTCGCCAATGGGCCGCAAAGCATCTCGGCGACCTGATCTCTCACACCACGTGCCACGCCCACCGCATCGCCGACAGAGATCACCTCCGCGGCGCATGAACCTCTGGCCGCGCGCTTCAGCTTGCGACTCTCACCCCCGAGCAAGGAAAACCTGCCCACTCCACCGCCCAAGAGCTCCCTCCGCAAACTGGATCAGGCAGCCGCCTGGCGAGCCGATCATCTCCGCGGCCGGGCATGTCTTCAGAGCGGCGCCGCCCTTCACCGCGTTGCCAAGCGAACTGCCCGAGACGACCGCGAGCCCGAAGCGCTTCAGGTAAATCGGGCGCATCGTGATCTTGAAACTCGAATTGCACTTCAGCTCTCTCAACACCTGGTTCGCTTTGATTAAAGCCGAAACCCTCGGACCCGCCCCCCTGCCCTGCTCGCACTGCCGCGCCGCCAGGTCGCGCGAGCGGTCCACCCGCAGCGTCGCCACGAGCCAGTCGACACTTCCGAAGACGCGTCTGCTCTCCAGGATCTGCGCGCAGTCACAGGCCCCAGCCCCGCTGCGCACTCCATCACGTCGACGTCGATGGCTCCTCCAGGTTGGCGCCTGGCCCTTCGGCCGCAGAACACGAAATCGTCGCGCCCCTCATTCCCGAAGCCGAACTCCGCGCCCGGCGCGCCCATCACCTTCGCCATCTTCTCCTCGCTGGCCCAGAGGAAATCGCGCGCGCGAACGCAGACACACCCACGCGGGTAGTCGAAGCCCCCCTTCTCAACCTCGGGGTCGCGCAACACCAGCAACGCGGGGCCCGATCGCGAGCCGTCCAGCCCCGGCTCGCGGGCAGCCGCCACAACGTTCAGGCGCCGCAACCTCGGCGCGGTCGGGGGCCCGAACGCACCTTTCCGAACTCGCGCCAGTCGACCGAGGGAGGTCAGCAAGCGACGGCCCATGATTAGGGGCACGAACCACCAGGCCACGTTCGCCCACCTCGCCCACCTCGCCCTTCAGGAACGCGCCTCTCGCACCCTTGGAGCCGAACGCCCACTCCAAATGGGACCACCTGCGTCAGAATCATCTCCGACTGGGTCGTCGCGCAGGGAGCGCCCACGCGCGCGTTGGACTTCTCGCCGGTCCTTCCGGGGCCGCCGCTGTGGGCCGCGAGCCTCGCGTTCGCCTCCAGGGGGGGTCGTTGGCTTCCACCCATCGCAGATCGTCCTCGTCGGAGAGCGCCCACCGCGCGCTCGGGACGTAGTCGCCCGCGCCCGCGCGCCCCATCGACTCCTCAAGCTCAAGCGACTCCTCCCCCAGTAGCACCTCCAAGGACTCGGCGTCAACCCACCTGCTCCACTGCGACGCCGCTGTCTCCTCGTAGTCAGCCCTGGTAGGCGGACCCATCCGACTCCAAGCCTTCTCATTCCGAGCGCGGCCCTGCACGGGCATCACCTCGATCCCTGGATCCAGTCGGGGAACCCCCCACGTGGCCCAGAAACCTCACCCCATCAACCTCAGGGGCTTCGCCGAGCCAGCTCGCGGCTCTCTTCGCGCGTTCTCGACCCACGGCGCAGCATCCCGGCGCCGAGGCTCACGAGGCCCATCCCGACCACCTCGCGAGGGGGCCTCTGGTAGCTCAGCCTGTTCGGCGCCGCGCTTCTGGCCGCACCGCTGATCCCCCTGCCGCTCCTCGGCGGCGATCTGCCTGGGCAAGGCCTCATCTGCTGCCTCGGCCTCTCGAGCCTGCCACGGCGGAGGCGCCCTGGGCACGAAGGCCCCGCGGGGGCCGAACTGGCCATCTGGCACCAGGGCAGGCACAGTAGCTGATCCACCACGGGCCGTTGAACTTCTGGCTCCGCCACTGCGGCGCCAAAGAAATGCCTCCTCGCAGTCATCCTCACTGTCGCCGTCGCAGCTGTAGAGCTCCGCCGCTAGGGCCTCGAGCTTGCCCTCGTCGAGCTGACTGGCGCCGTCGAGGTCCTCGGAAACGCTTGTTTCCTTGAACATGCGAAGACCTGTCTTTTTCAGCATGACCTTCCCCAGCTCACTCTAATTAGTTGTTCGTCCGATAGCAGTCGCACGTGGGGCGTCTCTCCGTCGCGTGCAAGCTGGGAAATACCCGCAGCATTGCGGGCGCCACGTCTTTTAGCTCCATGCCCCCGCCCGTAGAGGTCATTCGCATTCTCTCCTGCACGCCTCTCAGGCCCGTCTTTTCTATCAGCCACCAGCCCGCGGCCCTTGGCGGGAATTCCACGTTTTCCTCGCCCAGCTGCCCGCGAGTTTCACCGAACCTGATCATCCACGCACTCAAACCCTCTCCTGCACGGCGGTGCAGATGTTTGTAGAAGTACCCCATCACCTGCACCTCCATCAGCCCGTTGATGCCAGCCATGGGGTCGAGCTCCTCCCAATGGCCTGTCTCCTCATAGTCGCCCTCGTTCTCTGCATCGGCGCTTCCTTCCCCCCGAGGTTCCAGCACCCACGCCCAGGGCTTCGCGCGCAGCTCGACCATCGGGATGGATTCACCCAGCGTCTTCGCCGCGCCCGTCTGGCACCTCACCACTCGTGCCGCCCAGTTCCACGTCACGTCCAAGCCTCATTCCCTCGATCCACAGGGCCACATCCTTCTTGTAGCGCCACCCCTTCGACGCAGAGCCGTTCCAGCTCGGTATGCCCCCGAGGCCCCTGCTAAGCTGAGGGCCACCCGCAAGCCCATGAGTGCTCGTGGCTTGCCTCCACCACTCGCCGCCGCCACCAAAAGGTGAAGCTCCTCTGGGTGGCAGCGCGTGCGGGCTGAGGATGCCGCCGCCACTGGCCGACCTCCTGCCCTCATACGATACTCAAGTTCTTGGGGGTCGGAAATGGGTGTGGCGTAAAGGGGTATGGTGCCAATCGTGGAAATGGCGATGCTATCTGCGATGAATAACATGGCCAGATTCCCGTCTACATGAAATTGGCACCTCACCCCTCTGCACCATACCCCTCTTCCTACCTCCAGACAGTTCTCAGCGAATCCGTCGTCGTGCACCTCGCAGGTCTCCGTGATCGCGCTCTCGCCGCTGCCGTTGCCCAGCAACGTCCTCCTGTGCCCAGCCTCCGGCTGCCTCGCCAGTCTGCTGCTGCGGCGCGCCCGCGGCGCTCCGCTGCCGCTGCGGCACCCGGGGAGCCTGCGGGGCCCCGCCCCCCCAGCTCTGCCAGCGGGGGCCGGCGGCGGTTCCCGACAGGGGTCGAGAGGAGGGCACCTGTTGCTCTCCTGGCTGCCACGCCAGCCACCACGGTGACTCAAGCTGGCTCGAGCCGAGCAGGCAGTATCAATCGAGCGAGAGTGGTATACACACATACATATATATAGAGAGAGAGAGAGAAAGAGAGCGAGAGAGAGAGAGAGAAAGAGAAAGAGAACAAGGGGAGAAAGAGGAAATGACAATATACAATGGGGGAGCAGGGAGGAAACCCAATCACATTCTTACGACAGGATCGGCGTCGACAAGATCCCGCGACATCTTGACCATGGCCGTCGTGTTTCTCCCCTCGAGCCACTGCTGCTACCCGTCCAAAGCACAGCAGAGCAAGAGGAGGGCGTCGACGCCATACATCCGCAGATTGCGCACTGTGCGTCGCCATGCCACTCGCCTGCTTTCCAGAATGGTCATACTAAATAGTTTAAACAGGCCTTGAAGATGCCGCAAGAGGGGCCAACATAGCTCCAGATGGCCACCAACATGACCTCAAGAGGCCCCAAGAAAACACCAAAATGGCTCTTGTGGTGGCCATTCGGCCCTCCAAGAAAAACCGTGAGAAGGCAAACGTCATGGAAAAACTGAACGATGAAAGTTGCTTGATGAAATTCGCATCGTTGCTTTCCGAGGGGCCCAAAAGGCCTCACAGTACCCAAAAAAAATATCCTGGCGAAGGACCCAACCATATGCAATTGTGAATACTGCAATTGTGAATATCTTCTCGGTGGGGCCCCCTACGGGGCCACGAAACGTACGAGGGGTGTGCCGAAATGTGTGTGCGGGACGCATGCGGGCACACCCACTGGGGCCTTCGGTGGAGCTCCCTATGGGGCCACGAAACGTGTGAGGGGTGTGCCGAAATGGGTGTGCGGGACGCATGCGGGCACACCCACTGGGACCTTCGGCGGAGCTCCCTATGGGGCCACGGAACGCGTGAGGGGCGTGCCGAAATGGGTGTGGCTGACGCATGCGGGCGCGGGCACTGGGGCCTTCGGCGGAGCTCCCTATGGGGCCACGAAACGTGTGAGGGGTGTGCCGAAATGGGTGTGGGACGCATGCGGGCGCGGGCACTGGGGCCTTCGGTGGAGCTCCCTATGGAGCCACGAAACGTGTGAGGGGTGTGCCGAAATGGGTGTGGGTGACGCATGCGGGCGCGGGCACTGGGGCCTTCGGTGGAGCTCCCTATGGAGCCACGAAACGTGTGAGGGGTGTGCCGAAATGGGTGTGGGTGACGCATGCGGGCGCGGGCACTGGGGCCTTCGGTGGAGCTCCCTATGGAGCCACGAAACGTGTGAGGGGTGTGCCGAAATGGGTGTGGGTGACGCATGCGGGCGCGGGCACTGGGGCCTTCGGTGGAGCTCCCTATGGAGCCACGAAACGTGTGAGGGGTGTGCCGAAATGGGTGTGGGTGACGCATGCGGGCGCGGGCACTGGGGCCTTCGGTGGAGCTCCCTATGGAGCCACGAAACGTGTGAGGGGTGTGCCGAAAACGCAACTGGGGCCTTCGGTGGAGCTCCCGAAACGTGTGGGTGCCGTGACGCATGCGGGCGCGGGCACTGGGGCCTTCGGTGGAGCTCCCTATGGAGCCACGAAACGTGTGAGGGGTGTGCCGAAATGGGTGTGGGTGACGCATGCGGGCGCGGGCACTGGGGCCTTCGGCGGAGCTCCCTATGGAGCCACGAAACGTGTGAGGGGTGTGCCGAAATGGGTGTGGGTGACGCATGCGGGCGCGGGCACTGGGGCCTTCGGTGGAGCTCCCTATGGAGCCACGAAACGTGTGAGGGGTGTGCCGAAATGGGTGTGGGTGACGCATGCGGGCGCGGGCACTGGGGCCTTCGGTGGAGCTCCCTATGGAGCCACGAAACGTGTGAGGGGTGTGCCGAAATGGGTGTGGGTGACGCATGCGGGCGCGGGCACTGGGGCCTTCGGTGGAGCTCCCTATGGAGCCACGAAACGTGTGAGGGGTGTGCCGAAATGGGTGTGGGTGACGCATGCGGGCGCGGGCACTGGGGCCTTCGGTGGAGCTCCCTATGGAGCCACGAAACGTGTGAGGGGTGTGCCGAAATGGGTGTGGGTGACGCATGCGGGCGCGGGCACTGGGGCCTTCGGTGGAGCTCCCTATGGAGCCACGAAACGTGTGAGGGGTGTGCCGAAATGGGTGTGGGTGACGCATGCGGGCGCGGGCACTGGGGCCTTCGGTGGAGCTCCCTATGGAGCCACGAACGTGTGAGGGGTGTGCCGAAATGGGTGTGGTGACGCATGCGGGCGCGGGCACTGGGGCCTTCGGTGGAGCTCCCTATGGAGCCACGAAACGTGTGAGGGGTGTGCCGAAATGGGTGTGGGTGACGCATGCGGGCGCGGGCACTGGGGCCTTCGGTGGAGCTCCCTATGGAGCCACGAAACGGTGTACTGGGTGGGTGAAGAGGAGAGGAGGAGAGGAGGGGAGGAGAGGAGGAGAGGAGAGGAGAGGAGGCGGAGGAGGAGAGGAGGAAGGAGACGCGGGGCACCGTCTCTTCAAAACGAGGACCCAACACCACAGGATGGTTGGGAACAAAAGCAAAAAAAGGCCCGCAGAGGGACCCCAAGAGGGCCCCGAGAGAGCACCGAAAGCCCTCTGGGTCACCCTCAAGGGAGCACCAAGGGAGCCCAAAGTAGCATCGAAAAGGCCGCAGGAGAGCGTCAAAAGAGCCCAATAAGGGTTCCCGTTGGTCATTTTGCTTGATTGCACAGGGCGGCACAAATCAACGCCCGCCCCCCGTTGTGAATGGCCTCCAACGTGGTCCCGAGAGGGCCCCAAAGGGCCCATCCCAAAAAGGCCCTGGAGGGCTCCCAGACGCTTCCATGAGGCTTCGAGAGGACCCAAATCTGGCCGTGGCAAGCAAAAATCTTCGGCTAAGATGCCGCACAACAAATCAGACACAGCTCACCTCCGCCCCACCCTTGGCACCCGAATCCGCATCCGGCTCCGCAGCCGCCGTCGAGCGGTGTCACCTAGAGTTAGGTCGGGCATGTCTCCCTACAGGCGGATTTTGGACGAAGAATGAGAAAATCTAAAAAATGCTCAAACGAATACTCCAAAATTATCAAGAAATCGTCCCCAGACTATCTGTGGACTATTTTTGAATATTCCTCCTGTAGGGGGACATGCCCGACTTAAACCTAGAGTATGGACCACGTCTTGCAAGGGTCAGCGTCCTTCTGCCCAGAAACGCGGCCACTGCCACCGCCTCGCTCGAAGCGACGAGCCCCAAAAAATCCGTCCCTGCCCCCTAACTCCGCATCCTGCTGTTCTCCCCCTCGCACCACCAAGGATCATAACAAAGTCTGATTGCAAGCGTTCCATGACTGCGTCTCCATGCACGGCGCCACATGAACTCAACGAGATTCAGCAACCGATCGCACTGGAGGGCAAAGCCCAGCGTGAACGCTACTGGGCACGTACGTATCGCATGCTTGCCAGCCGTGCACGAGGGTACATGTGCTCGGGTGCACGTTCGCTGACCCCTATCGAATGAATAGCCGCTGCCTCAAAGTCAACAATTGCCAGGCTCAGGTTGTCCACGTTCGCTAAAACCTGGCGGGGTTCCGATACAGACTGGCACCGGCGACGCTGGAATACCATGTGGGACCTGCTCTCCAACTGGAATGTACCGTCGACGGATCTTCCCTTTCCCAACGTGTACTGCGTCAAACGCAACGGCCGCGTTGCCTATAGACGCATTCACCCCGCATGTGTCTACGTACGTAACGACATCCAAGGTGTCCATAGACGCTTGTGGCTAGAAAGTGCGAAAGGTGTTTTGCATAGGCCCGGCCTGAGATATTAGTCTTCTAGACGCAGGTAGACTTGGCCCTCCCAACAACCAGCAAAGGAAGAAAACCTCCGCAGGGATGACCGCCCACAGATTCGCCTCCCTTTCTGGGGGAGGCCATCGCGCTGCAAACACTAGGCCTCAGCCACTGAGGAGCTCACGTCTCATAGTGGAAACTGGAGCTGCGCGCGCACTTTGCGCGCGCGTACGGCGGGTTTGTGTCGTGCCGACTTCGGCGTTGGTTTCTGACATCGCGGGGATCGTTCAACCTTGCCGTTTCCGAAACCTCCGATCGTTCAACATCGACCGATTCTGGGTCGCTGGCGGCGCTCAACGTTGAACGCCTGCGGCGGGGTCGCCGCCAGTCGACACGACGCGAACCTACCGTAGGTTCTAGCCCAGTCTATGGCGATGTGATGAAGCGCGGGTGAAGCAGTCATGGGCCTCCCCTTGCCCTCCCCCCTCCTCTCGGCCCGAAGCATCCCGAACGGCCACCTGAAGCTCGATTCATGGCCCCGGTAACAACCAGAAAAAGGAAGGGAGAGGGTAGGGAGGGGGGCGGGACTTTTTGTTGGACTGCGGTGGGCTCACGCAGGGGGGGAGAGAGGAAGGAAGGAGGGATCGAGGATCGAGGGGGGTCCGGGTTTTCGGTTCAGGTTACTTGGGGATTCTTGGAAGCCTCCAAGATCCTCTTTGAGGCCTTTTGGGGTCTCTGGGGGCCTCTGGGGCTCCTGTGGCGCATAGGGAGCGTCATGGGGGCGCACTGGCTGGCTGGTGGTCCCGGCCTCTGGGGGGCCTCTCTGAGGGCCCTCTGGATTCGTCATGGGCCCTCTTGGGGGCCACTTTGGCCGTCTCGGGGCCCTCGCGGGGCCGTCTTCAACTGGCTCTGGGAGACAGCGCAGGGGCAGTCGTGACCACCCCAAATGAGCTCAGGCGTGTCGGCATAGTCTTGGACCACGGCCTGGGTGGGACCTGGGTGGGCACACTCCTTCGAATAATCCTCATCATCCGCCTCAGCGTCAACCTTCTGCTTCTTGGACCCCTAATCCTACTCCTTGTCAAGAATGTACAGTTATAAAGAAAGTCCTGTCTCAGGCATGTTCGAAGTGATTCTGGGTGGGCATCCAGGGTGGAACTGAAACAATTGATTATACGACCGAGCGCTGGGCAGCCGTGACCCCCCCGAGTAGCGCAAACGTGCCAATTCCGCACCAGGATCGAACTCCGTGATGCCTATCGGGGGCGTGTTAGAAGCAGTTGTGAAGCTCTCGGGGGCCTTTTCGTGGCCAATTCTTGGCCTCCAAGGGGCCTCTCGGGGCAGGTGTCGCGAAGGATGTCTGTGTGGCCAATGGTGTCGACCAGCTTCTTCCATTTTATGGCGATCCTACGATGGGGGCCCGTCCAGTCCTGAAATGCAGACTCTCTAAAATTTCGCTTAGCAGCCAGACCCCGCCTCCACCTCGACGTAGATGCCCCTGTCGCGCTGGTCAGCTAGCAGGTCGGTGCGGATGCGACACCGACAATAAGCTACCTTGGCGGCGACCGAGCAAATCACCGCGCAGGGATGGAAAGAGAGCAGGACATGGCCGATACGTTTCCATGACAGAAGAAGGAGGGGCGGCGACAGAAAAAGGGGGAGATTGTCTACATGCCGCAAGCTACGAACGCCCGACAATGTGAATCTCTTTTGAGACCCAAATCTTCCAGGCACTCGGCCAGGACCACTCACCGAAGTGATATCAGTGCTACCCCCTCCTTGAATCCCAGCCCTCTGGGCATGAGTGGTCTAAGGAGCTCGTTTTGCTAGCCCCCTTCTTCCCCCTCGGGTGGAGGTTCCCCCTCCCCATACCCCCTCTGGGTCTGGACCCCCCCACCCCGCGAGGTGCTACAGAGTCTTTCTTAGCCCCCGGTGGCTCCAAGAGGGCCCCAGAAGAGCCAGGGAAATCCTCCAAGATCGCTCGTGATATCGCAAGATGGTTCAAGATAACAGACTATAATATGTCTCCACGAGCCCTCAAAATCGCCTCAGCGTCGTCGCCGTCGTCGTCGTCGTCGTCGTTGTCGTCGTCGTCATGGTCGTCGTGTTCGTCGTGTCGTCGTCGTCGTCGTCTTCGTCGTCGTTATCGTCGCCGTCGTTGTCGTTGTCGGTTGTCGTCGTGGTTGTCGTGTTCGTCGTCGTTTTTGTCATTTCCATCGTCATGTTCGTCATCGTTGTCGTCGTCGTCAACATTGTCGTCGGCATCATCGTAGTCGTCGCCCCCAACGCCTCCTTGTTACGCTGCATGCTGGCACACTTACCACATCAAGGCAAATTGCCTGGGCACCGTCACTGCAAATGCCCAGGCTCACTATGTAGGCGGTACTACGGGAAAACGTTTCCCACGGTTGCCTGGGTTGCGTGGTTGCAGGTCATCGTTCCCTGCTTGCTGGATGATCCATGCGCGCGTCGATGTTCGCGCGCCCGAACCAACGCGCGCACGGCGCGCAACGACAGGCAACCATTCGATCAAGGTGGCCCCGGGTACGCACGACGTAATACAGGCACCGCAGGCAAGAACTCAACCAGGATGTTACACATCCCTGATCAAGGAATATCGCCTGGTCTGTTTTTGGATGGAATGGTGGAATTCGTTTTTGGTCCGCGGGCGCACACATGCGAGTCTAACGCCGAGCAAGCTAGGGCGGGCCGCGTTCCGTAGCCAGGGGAAAAACACTGAGGCGAGCGGCACCCGGCGGGCAAAAGGAGATACTACTTGCCGAGGCCAGCGAGCATAGGCACCTGATCCATTCGCAAGAGGCTCTTTCGGACCCGACACAATGCTGCGAACGTCGGAGCTGACACTGCGGGGCAGCGCAGAACTACTCGCAAACGAACACGGTCCATATTATGGGACATGCGCGATGCTTGGAGACAGTACACGTCGGTCGGAACAAGTAAGTAGAAACATGAAGTAGGAAGGCGGATATAGTGGATTGGGTCCAGGTCCTCCCACAGAATAACAAAACACAGCAAAAACATGTCGATTCTTGAAGTAGGAGGGCGCTTGAAGTAGATTGGGATCTGGAAATCCAAAAACACCTACGGACCTCGATTGTGGGCGGTGCCAGGGGAGCTGGCGGCGCTGCTACTTCCTTGAAAGTCTCCAGCACAGATCCACATGACTACAAGCTACTTGGATATGACGGGTTAACTACCTCGGTGCCATGGGGGGAGTCGCGCCCACGACAGTGAGCAGGCACGCGGTTGGAACTTGCACAGGCGCCCCTTGCAGCGAAGTCAGTGGCCCGAGGGGAGGCTGCAAAGGCCGGGCTGCGGCGGGGTCGCTGCCGGCTCCGCGGCTTGGGCAGGGGCGGGAGACGGCGCCTTTGATATCCGGGATGCGCGGGCGCGAAGTCTGCGCCGCTCCGGGTCTGGGGCTGGTCTCCTCCTCGTCTGTCTCCTCCTCCCGCGTTACCCCTGTGACCTCCTCTCTCTCTCTCTCTCTCTCTCTCTCTCTCTCTCTCTCTCTCCACAATTACTCAATATGAATACCTACTCTCCCTCTTCCCCTGATGACGGCTTGAATATATCCGACCCCCCCCGCGTACTGTTTTTTACACACAGGTTTCCCCGGATTCAACATGCTGCTCTCGCTGAGGTGCCGGCCTCATTTTCGGGTAGCAGACCGAGTTCAGACATCTAGATGCTTCAGACGTACGCGCCTGACGATTCTAGATCGAGTAGGTGTGCCTGCCAGCACTGTAGCTATCCCACAGCTCGAGTTAAGTACAGAAAACCGACAGCACCTGCCAAGATGACACGAAACAGCCGATCCCGCCCCAGTGCTTTTTGGCAGTAATAGGTACCCGATCGAGGTGAGATTAAGATGACGACCGGGAATAAGATCGAATATGGGGGAAAAATTACTAGAACTCCAACGAAAGTTCAAATTTCGAGAAATCGAATTCAAACTAAGAAAAGCATGCAAAACTTCCGTCGAGATTTTTGCGTCAACTAGCCCCCCTGCGCGGCGGAATTACTCTTCTAGCTTCGCCGCTAACGCTCTTAGGGAAGCTCTACGAGTCATTACCCCCCCCTCCTCCTCCTCGGGCTCACTCACCTCAGCGTCGAATGTTCGGGCATTATCCTCAGCTGATTCGGCTCGAGCTCGTCGGCTAGCCCCCCGCGAACGACTCTTCAGACTAAGCTTGAGAGACCTCTCGTTTACGCGGCCGCGCTCGTCGATCAGGGCCAGGGCACCTCCACGCACAAGAGCATGGAAAGCTAAATCCCCCGTCGACGGATGCAACTTCAGCTTCCTTAACGGGCCTGCGGGCACACGGGCCTGGGGCGTCCACCTGACCTGGGAACCTATGGAGCTCAGGGGTCTCTTGCCACGGTAAGCTCGGTGGCGCCTCGACGATCGGCTCTAGCCGGCGCAATTGCGAAAATGACTTGGCGCCAACGAGGGCAGCCCCGAGGTCGGCTCAGACAATCGACAGTCCTTCGCAAGAACGCCCGCACGCGGGGCCTGCGAAACGCGCCAGCGGGAACACGAAAACGGGAAACGTCTCCAAAAAACAGCGCCACGCCACAACGATCCAAGCCACTGCGCCTCGGCAGCGGCCGCAGACAGTGCAAAAGTCTCGGCGGCCACCGCGTCGGCCGCCGCCTTCTTGACGCGCCGAGACCGCCAAGAGAGAGAACGCTGACCTCCGTTTTCCTCCGACGCCCCCCCCCTGTCCGCCGCCATCGCGACCCAACTCCCCTGGCCCCCTCTCGGCCGGCGAAACCTGGCCCCCCCGAGTCGCCAGCAGCGGCGAAACGCGCGCCCGGAGGGGCCCGGAGACCAAATGGTCAGCTCCAGCCCGCTCCTGCCCTTCAAATACTCGCACGCCTCGGCCAGCGCCAGAGCATCGGCAAGTGCGGGCCGGGGAAGGGGGGCGGCGAAGAGCGACGCGCCCCCCGCGACGCCCGGCCGGCTCTCTCGAGCTGGCCACTGCACGCGGGCAACCACCGCGCGATAACTGGAAATCTCTCCTCGGCACAGAGGAGGCTCGGCTTCGCTCTCTCCGCGTCGGTCCAAAAAAACGGCGGACAGCCGTTCTCGACCGCATTTCCCCTGGCAGACGGCCACCATCCCCCGGCTGAACCAGTCGCCCCCCGGCATGCTCAGAGCCCCCCGGCATCTACTTCCCGAACTGAATCCGATGACACACGGCAGTCTTCAAAATCGCGACGGTCAACCCCGCGCCAGAGACATCGAGATCATCGACCTCGATCAAAACCAAAGCCTCCCAGCGTCTGAAGGGACCGCGCCATAGTAGCGGGCAGAGCTCGAGGAGACCCCCGGCGAAACCTCGGTCGCTCATACACCCGGTCAAAAATCCGGCGCCAGAGCAAGGGGGCGTCGCTTAGAGCGTGAAACGGAGCGATCATTACAACAAAATCATCAAGGCCAAGGGCGAGGCGTTGACACGGTTCCAAAAATCGCTCCGCTGGGCCAGCGCAGGCGGCCGCTCAGCCGAGGAGATCTCTTAGCGCCCAAAATGAAGAATAATCGAGAGCTCCCGGCACCCTCGAACAATCCGTGAGCTCCTCGAGGAGGGCAACGCCCCGTTCCTCCAGGTCCTCAGCTGACTCCACTGGGGACATCTAGGGAGCCTGGGGTCGGGGCGCCCATGGCGACCCCACGCGTCGGCGCCCCCAGAACAGAAACAACTCGGGGCGCTCGCGGCAGAGAGAGGTCCCCGGCCCCCAGAGGCCTCGAAGACCTCCGAAAACGCGCATGGCCAACCTCGATCTCTCCCATCATCTGAGGAACTCGAAGAGCCTGAAGGGTCAGCTCCACAGCCCGGCGACACGCGGGCGCGCTGCTGGCCCTGCCCGCCGACGCCAGTTCCCCCGTGATCGCAATCGGGACGCAAGCTGGAAACTGGGAGCATACTCCCTTCGAGCTCGGCGTCGGGCAACACCCTGGCCGCGGGCTCGGAGCTGACTCCGCGCGCTAAGACACGGGCGCCGGAGGGGCCGCAGCGCTGGGAGGACTGGGACTGGTCAGCCTCGGAGGACTCGACGGCCCAGGCGGGCCCGAGGGGCCGGCAAAGTCCAGGGCGGCACCCAGGAGGTTCTCACGGGCAGCGCAGGATCCTCGCGCCCTGCGGGGCCGCCGCAGCTCTTGCGGAATAGAGGCGGGCCCCAAGCCGGAACTTTCGCGGTCCAGACTCAATCCCCGGGGACCTAGACTTGATCTGTTCCCGAAGCGCGTTCAAAACGACCAGTGTCCAGAGGCTCGGTCTCTTGGGCCTCCTGCCCAGTAGCGGCCCAGACCTGCCCCTCGGAGCGCTCGACGAGTCGAGCGGGCGAAGCCGCCCAGACAGCGCCGCCCGCCCGACGAATGAATCACTACCCCTGGTCAAGCCCACCCGTCACGCTGAATCGAATGCGACCGATTAATCCTGGATACCCATACTCGCTCGTCTTCTTCCCGAGCTGCGCGTCTCCTGGCGAACTCAGCGGCGGCTGCGCCCCGTCGGGGCACTCCTGGATGACATCCTCACACCCGACCAGATCAAGGGGGTCGTCGGAAAGCCGGGGCCCCGGGGCCCTCGGATTGCACCGAAACACCAACTGGACAGGACTACACCCCCCCGGTGGAAAGCGCGGTTCTCGGCAGCCACACACACACACACACGCACGCACGCACAAAATCTGCTCGACTTCCTCGGCGGAGCTTGGACTCGAGGCAAGCGAGGCTTCTGACAGAACGCCCTTCAAAATACCTCCGCGCCTCTCGAATTTCCCGTTCCAGCGAGGGGGTCGGCCGGGACGACCTGGCAAAATATCCCGCCGCGCTCGCAACCTCGAGCAAACTCCTCTTCAAACTCCCCACCCATCCGAAACGACAACTTCAGGCAGACCGAACGCCCGCGGCCACAACTGCAGGCAAGCTCGCCTGGTCACCTTGGCGGCATCGTTCGAAAAGAGACAAGCCCCCTGGGAAAGTCGCAACCGTGATCTACCACGTCGGGAACGGGTAAACCCACCCCGTTAACCTGCACAAAACAGATCAACCCCCACAACTCTCGCCCAGGAAGGAAGGGCATGCGCATCGCGGGCGGCGCGCTGAAAGCGGTTCTCGACCCAAGCCAACGCCTCCCCTCTCGCCCGGCAACTCGAACGGCATGGAGAAAGTCGGCCCGGTTGGAGCGCACAAGATGAAGGTGCAGCTTGCGCACCTCCTGCTGGAGATGTCACTCGCGCTCGGCCAGCCCCCCGGAAGCCTCCGAGACGGGGGCCCCTCGAGGTCTCGGGCTGGCGCGACGGGCCTCGGAGACGTCGGAGTTAGAATCATCTTCGAGAAGCCGATCAGCCCAGGCAAGGGAACTGGGGCCATCTTCAGCAGAGTCGCAAGTGGGCACCACGGCCGCTGAGAGGCGGCGGCGCGCCAAGCCGGCGCGCTCGCCCGGCCCTACCCCACCCTTCAAGCGGCGGGCGAGATTGGCCCCACGAAGAAGCCCCCTGACCTTTCCCCGCAAGCTGGGGAGAGCTTCACAATCAGACACTTCTCTCTCGGGGGGCCCCCACCCTCGGACACCGCAAGACCAAACTCATACTGGTCGGTCCTGACTGCGAGAACGCCCTGTTGGGCCACGACGCCACGGATCCCGGCCAACTCTGGGGAACTCGCACGGCCCGGCTGCTCGAAGATGGAACATATCCCCTTGCATATCTGGCGTCGCGCGATCCGGCCACGCAGCTGCATGCATTCGAGGCCTCGCTTCTCCTCTCGCACTAACCCGCCCTGATCCAGTCGGCCAAAACAGCGCGCGAGCGATGCTGGATGCTGCGCGCGCTGGAAAAAGATGGCAACGCGGTGCCGATCCTGGGCAATCCGCCGCCGCGGCTCCTCGCGGCCTCGCGGCGCGCTAAAATCCTTTCCAGCGAGCGCGCCACGCGCGGGCGCCCCCTGAACCCACGGCGCTGGGGCTCAAGCGACACCAGGGGCCGAGAGAACATTTCCATGTTTAAAATACCCTCGGCGACATTCAGCTCCAACTCTCCCCCCCTTAGCATCCTCCCGAACCTTAGACCTGGGCCCCCTAGGATACGATCTGCAGCGTCTCGGATTCGCCTGGGGGCCGAGGCGCCCACCGGCGCCGCGGGCCCGGCATGGGCTGCGGCGGCAGCCGCGAAGCGATCCTCGACGATGTAAGACAGAGGTCCGACTGAGCCCCCCACTCCCCCGCCCCCTTCGCACCCCCGCTCCTCCGGATCCGCCTCCTTCGAAACGCGCCCTCACATCAGGCTGCTCGCCCTTCGAATTTACATTGGGACCAAGAACACTCGGGGGAATCTCACGCATACCTCTGGCGCTCGAACCCCCCAGGGACAACTCTGAAAACGTTGCCCCGCCCCTGCTGGCTCTCCAACCCCAGCCAGCGAGCCCCGCGCAGATGGCGTGAGGTCAGAGCCAGACCTCCGCACTGTTCCAAAATCTGGGCACGACCCTGGGCCCCCGAGCCCCGGGTGCCCAGATTCTTGCCCCGACCAGGCCTGGGCCCCGACCCTCGACCCCTGGAATGGCACGCCGCACTCTCAGAAACACCTCCGAGAGATTGGATACTTCCCGACCTGGCCCCCTCAGAGCTGCTAGGATCCTCGGCTGCAACCCGCTCGACCACGCCAGACACCTCGACGAGCCATGAACTCTGGGAGCTCCTCCTAGCTCTGGAAGGCGAGGACCATCTGAGCCTGAGCCATCCCCGCAAGGTCCCAGTCCGACATCGCCGGCTGGCGCGCTCTCGCCCCTCTCTTGGTTGACGATGTTCTCCGCTGTCTGCCAGACCCTCTCGCCGGAGCTCCTCCGAGTCTCGACGCGCGCCTGGACGTCCGCGAGCGCGAGCTGCATCTCCTTCGCGGCCACCAGACTGATCTCGGACGGCCCGCCAGGCTCAGGCGCCGCCCCCGCCTTGGCACTGGGAGGGCGATGCTCGATGGGAGGGCGATGCTCGAACGGGGCGCGCACCTCTGAGGTCGGCATGTAGGGCGGACTGCAGAACTGGAGGAAGGGGCGCCGCCGAAATCGCCCTCTGGGGACCGCTCGCGCTCGAGGCAAACCGACGCACTGGAACCCGCTTGGGATTGACCACCCAAGGATCTGGCGGATAGGGCACCATTTCCACACTGCAAGAGTCAAGCCCCCATTTTGCCCCCTCCTTGACTGAGGCCCAATAGTCCTAGCGACCCCGCTTGTCCAGCTCGCGCCCCTGGGCCTCGAAGATCTCGCCCGCCGTCTGATCGCGCAGAGAGAGACGAGCAGAGCATTGACGGCAACGCTCGGACGCACTCGTCGGGTTTGACCTGACCCCCCAGACCAACGGCAAGCGAGAGCAGCCCTCGGTCGCGAAGCTCTCGCCGGAGTCTCCCGGAAACTGCCTTGCCATGCCCTTCATCGCCATGATATTCATCTCGATCTGCACCAGCCCCAGGTAGAAGCCGCGCCACATGTCCTGGTGCTGCAGCAACTTCTGGCCCCCACTCTGGAACAGCTGCTGCTCCTCCACGGCCACCGTCTCGATCTCCAGCAGTTCGCCGAGCTCCCCCACCGGCTGACTCCCAGCCTTCGCCCTCCATCTCGGAGTCCGCGATCGCGCGAGTCGTCGCGAGCGATCTCGGCCCCCTTGGCCGAGGAGACTCCTGCTTCGCCTTGGCCCCCCACATCGCGAAACCCGGAGCTCTCTCGTCGCGGCACGGCCTGGCAAGCGTCGGGCCGGGCGAGCCATGGACCCCAAAAAGCGGCCGTCGACCTCCAAGGGCCCGCGGGGCCCGACTCCAGAGACGAAGGAATGCCAGGGAGGCCTCAGACTAGAGCGAGAGGAGGGGATGGGGGGTCCGACGACCGCACTGCCCGCCGAGCCTCTGGGCCCTCAGCCTTCTCGACGCAGCCCCATCGGCAGCGGGAGCGCGACCTGGCAAGGGGCGCCGAAGCGCTCTGGGTCGAGGCGCACGAGAAAGACGGATCGATGTCCTGAAGGGTGCCGGTAGAGTTGGCGCGCGACTCGTCCTCCGTGATCGTCGACCTCTATTTCGTCGTTCCCCGCGCCAACCACGGCGCCGATCGTTTGCAGAAACCTGGCTGGCAACAGGGGCGGGCAAGGGGTCTCCAAAATCAGGGGCCCGACGTAGCCGCGCCCTGCAGCGGAAACTGGAACCCAAGCACAACCAAAAGGAAAAGCGCGACCTCCGATGCCCGACGCAACTCGGCCCTCCACTGGCGCCCAGTCGATGTAGACGCGTCACCCAGGCTCGGCGAAGGCCTGCTTCAGGTTACGCACGTCCGACTTCCCGACGAAGCTCTGGCCCGCTGCGGTGCCGACTGGAGCACGCAGACACACATCCTTCAACGTCAGCGCCCAGGCCCTGTCACGACCAGGCCCCCCTCGCCATGCCGACCCGTTCCTCGATGGACACGACAGCCCCGGCCTGGAGAACGTAACACCAGCACTCAGAAGGAACACGAAGCTGCGTTCTCGCGGATGCCGATCTGTCCGAAGACCTCGTCGCTCGAGCGACCCTGCCCCGAAGTGCCAGGCCCTCGACGGCTGCGCACTGAAGGCGGCAACCCGCCAGGCCAGGGGCCCGACGGCCAGCGCTGCCGCGGGGAAGCTCGATCTTCCTGGCCGGGGCGAGGTCCGGACCCTAGGTGCTCGACTCAAAGTGGCCGCGCAATTAGGACGAATGCCCGCCGAGAGACCGCCAGCTGAAACTGCCGCGGAACTCATCGCCAAGCGCCAAGAAGAAGGGGTCGCCATCATTGGCGAAGTGGCCGGACCATCCAAAACTGCTGCCTCGAGTCGCAGCCGTCGAGCCGTTATGCTCTTCAGCCGGCCTGTCCAACTTGGATCGGAACAGTATGCGACGATTCTCAGATCAATGACACTTCTCTCCACAGGTCGCGCCGCGGGCCATATTCTTCTTCTTCTTCTTCAGGCCGGCCGAGGTAATCGCGCGGCGGCCCGGTCTCGCGCCTGCCCCTCTTGTGGAAAAAGTCCCGGTCGATGCGCTTGGCGGCCTTCATGTTCAACGTTTCACCCACCGCTATCCTCTTATCCTTGCCTTGTTTCTCCTCGACGACGGCTGCAAGCACGAGCATCAACTCCTCCTCGGGGAGATCCTGCTCGTCAAAGACTGCCCAGACCACCTCGGCGTCTGCCTCGAGCAACTCGAACGGATCATCTACGTCCTCAGTAGGCATCCGCACCCATTTCGTTTCACGACGGCACGGGAAGAGGAGGAACGTCGTTCGAATGCGCGCCGAAGGGGAAAGACTTTCCGCCAGAGGCTGATCCCGAGGATGCCGACGGCTGATTTTCTCGTTCTCTCACGTCAAGCGGAGATAGATTCTGGCGGATGTCGGCGACGGTCTTGCTGCCACCTGAGATCGTCCAGAGGTCGATACCTTTCTGAGGAGAGAGATTCGCTCCTTCTTCAAATTTGCGCCCCCGCACCGCACGCGGGAGAGATGACCCGAACGTCTCGGCCTCGGTCACTTTAGCGCCCCTCCTGAGCACATAGTCGGTGGTGGACTCACCTCTCTTGATGCCAGAGTCAGTTCTGGGCCTCGCGCTCACGGTCCCCTGGCATTTTTCCGCTCAATGTTGCCAGGTGGTCCAACGTTTTCTCGGTGCCGTCTCGAACGTCCAAGGTGGAACGTACGAGCTCGAACTGCACCTGGATCTCCACTGAAAGCATCCCTGAGACTTTTCTTTGATGCACTTCACTGGCATACATGGTTCTCCTCGACCATGCTCTCTGAATTACTCCGAAAAAGCTTCAGATGGTCGAAACCTATCCAGACTGGTGGGGCTCTAAAATCTCGAATTCACCCTTTCTCCTTCTCCTGCCGACCTGGCCCACGGATGTCGAGACTCGTCCCACGAGTCCGCCCAGGCCTGGTCTGGGTCTGTCACCTCCAGCTGCTGGCTGCCCTGGGCGTGCCACGCCGTCTATGGATCGGGTGTTGTCCACAAACCGTCCCACCACCTCGTCCACGTTGCCGATTCCTGCGGTGGGTCGTACTGGCTGCCGCTCTGTCCACAAACGTCGTCCTTCTGCTCGGTGGTCGGTATGTGTGGCTACGTCGCTGAACTCAGCTGACCATTCGGCGACTCCAAAGGGTGTGGTTTGCAAAGGGTGTGGTTTGCAATCGGCACCCTGGAAGCACCATGAGGGGCGGGCGGGTGCCTCGATAGAGTTCTCGCCCGCGCCCCGAGGAGGCCCGACGAGGACAGTGTCGTGCCCTCCAGGCCCCCACGGCGCCGATCGCAAACCACACCCTGGCGTAACCACACCCTTTGTAGTCGCCGAACCGTGGCGAGCCTGACGATTGGCCCTCACCCTCCTCTTCGAACACGCTCCGCTCGCCCGCTGCCTGACCGCATCGGCAGGGGTACGGGCTCTTGAGAGCGAAGGGAGGGCTCGCTGACTACACGGCGCGCTCAGGTCAGCAAACTCCCTCTGGCCAAGATGGCTATTGTATAAGTGCACGGGCACACGAGCAGAGTGACGAAGAAGGAAGTGGGGGAATAGGGGAGACCTCCAGGGATCCTCGGACCTCCGGGGAAGGGCCCACGAGGGCACTGGGTAAAACAGGGCCAGGATCGGGATAAATCGCTCCAGAGCGTTCCGGAGCGCTCTCAGAGCGTTCCGGAACGCTCTGGAGCGGCCGCGGCGCCCAATACGTCCTCCAAACCCGCCGATTCTCAGAGATTTCGAGTGATCCCGATCCGATTTTGTCCCGATCTTCGCGTCGTTTTATTGGGGGGCACCGATTTGCTCGACCCTGGACAGCTGGCAGGCGAAAAAGGGGAGAAGCGCCGGCCCCTCCGGGGGGGGCAGTGGCGGGGGGCGGCGCCGGCAGCGGCCAGCGGCGGGGAGCAGGCGCACACACACACACACACACAGACACACACACGCACACACGCACACGCACACACACACACACACACACGCACGCACGCACGCACGCACGCACGCACGCACGCACGCACACACACACACACACACACACACACACACACACACACACACACGCTTTCCCCTCCACCTCGCGGCTGACTCCAGCCCGCGGAAGTGGCGTAACCGGCCACGCTTGACTCGAGTTGGCCTCCCCGTGAAGAGGTACGGAGATCGGGGCACTAGCCGCATGCGGGCGGATCGGGGCTCCAAAAAAAAAAACAGGACGACGCGCGAGAAGGGGCGGCGGAGGCGCAACGGGGGGGCACCGCAGGCAGCGGCGCCGGACGGCCAGGCCGCGGGTGCGGAGGGGGTGCCGACGGCGGGCCAGAAAAAAAAACAAAAAAAAAAAAAAAAAAAAAAAAAACGAGGGGTAGGGAGAAGCGAGTGCAAACTGCAGGAGGGGGCCGGCCGAGAAAGGCAGGGAAGTGCGGAGGAAGAGAGGCGGCAGTGCGGGGCGAAGGCAGGGGCGAAGAGCCGGGGGCGCCGATGCCGCCCGCGCGTCTTCGGCGGGGCTCCCCGGCGAATACGTCACGTGCAGTGCCCGCCCTTGGGCTATTCGCCCCGATCGCCGCCTCGGGGGCACAGAGGAGCAGGCAGCTGGGATGCCCGGCGGCACCGGCCGCGCCTGGGCCTGCCCTGGAGGTCCACTGGACAGAAAGACAAGAAAGCACAGACAACAAAAAACAATCGAGTAGACTGGTAAACAAACAGCAACAAACAAACAAACACAACAAGTACATAAGCACGCGACACACCCATGCATGCACAGACACACACACACACACAGATGCGAAAACGCAAGCGGCTCGGGGCGAAACGGTGGGGCATCCCCTGGCCGTCCACTCTTCCATATCCGCTTCATTACCTTCAATCCGCGCTGCTCTCCTGAAGCCTCGCACTGACACAAATACTGCGTGTGCTCTGCGCTGCAGCAGGAGAAGGGCGTTGCCTCGTCGGGGTTCTCCACCGTAGAGATTCGACGGCCCAACAGGCCAGTGGCGCGTCAGATACCGTCGACTCAGACATGCGATGTCTTGATCCTTTCGATACGTGGGCCCCTGGATGTCTCGACCCGGTGCCCAGGAACGCTTCTCGCCCCGAGTCGTTCTGCTTCCACGGCCCCCGGGGCCCAGGGAGGGCCTGGGAGGGCGAGATCTGCCAAAAGCCTCCCGTCGTGACTTTTGTTGTCGCGACGCGAGCACTCCTGGGGACGGGTGCCGAACCCAACTCCTGGCCAGCACGGGAGCGGAACGCACCCGGTCCAGGAAGCCGCCAGCTTTACGTCGGGCATGTCCCCCATACAAGCAGGTTTGGAAGAAAAATGACAAGCATGTACAAAATACACCAAGCTTGGATAATATATGTGTATGCATGTATACACATGGAATATATCAATACACACGAACAAACAAAACGAAACAAAAGCGCAGACACACACACACACACACAGACACACACACACACACAAACAAAACACACACACAAACAAAACACACACACACACACACACACACACACACACAAACACTAACACAAGCACATCAAACAAACAAACAAATCGTCCCCAGAATATGTTTTGACTAGTTTTGAATACTCCTCCTGTAGAGGGACGAGCCCGATTTAACGCTAGCTGCTCAAGGCTGCTGCTGGCTCTCGATGGTGCCGCTGCACTTGGATCACTCACGGTGGGCCTTGGGCCTCTCGTCTCCATGGGCTGCCTTCGGAGCCCACCGGGTCTCCCCAGGGGCAGCTCCTCCCGGGGCCTCTTGGGTGGGATGGGGCGCCTCTTGCGTACCGCTGTGGGGCCCTCCTGGGCCGCCCTGAGGCCCTCTCGGGGCTTTCCGTGGGGCCCTCTGAGATGCCTTGCGGCGTCTGGGGCCCTCTGGGGGCTCTCCTGGGCCACCTTTTGGACCGTCTGCGGGCTCCTCCCTCCTCGTCTCTCCTTGGGTTGTGGATGCCATGACAATGGACACCCAAACAATCCGATCGTTGACTTAAAAAATGCGCCTTCAAATGTTTGAAACATGTTCTCAAGATATCAAACACATGCTTTTCACATCACGCTTCTGATGGGCCTGTTTTCCACCACCACCACCATAAGTTGGAGGGGGAGGGGGTCCTCCTCCTCCTCCTCCTCCTCCTCCTCCTCCTCCTCCTCCTCCTCCTCCTTCCCCCTCCAACTTATGGTGGTGGTGGTGGAAAACAAGCCAATCAGCTTCCTCTCCATTGATCGTCGTCCACAAGCCTTGTGGCCTTCGTGCTCTCTGGGCCTGTCCGGGGGCCCTGTCCTGGCCCTCCCCAGCGCACCTCCGACCCTCCTGGGGGGCCTCTTGGAATGGCTGTCAGACCCCTGGGCCTTCATTCTTGGGCGAGCAACGACATATGTACATGTACGCCCTCCGCGATCTTGACTGCACGAACGTCCTCGTTCAAACGCCCTCCAGGGGAAGCTAACCGCGTACGTGTACATATGTTGCTGGCCTCTGAATTCTGGAACGACCTCTGCGGACATGACGCTCTGCGAAAAGCAAAACCTGAACCGTGTTGAGCACAACTGGACAGCCCTCGCCTACTGCGATGACTCGATGGGCGGGCGGTGAACGCGAAATGTCTTGGATACTGGACCCCGTGAAGGGAGCGCTGAAAGTACCGACCTGGCCACGGAGGTTTGACCGTCAACGTCGCTATAGGCAAGCTTTGGGTAATAACGTAAACTCAAACCACACCTTGCATTCACCAAATACATGCGAAGATGACGCCAGCTGCACAGAACGAAAACAGGTACTGGCAGCTTCACGCTGGCGTTTCGTGGTCGAAGCACATGTGTCGCTCACTCCCACATCTCAGGAGGGTATCAGAATCACAGAGACGTCGCGAAGATGGGTGCTTTCCGCAAGTATGAAGCTGAAACTGACTCGAGAGACAGATCCCTTGGGGCCACCTGCACATGCTCGCTCAAGCCATGCGTCGACGCCAGCGCAAGCACCATAGGATGGTGCAGGACATGTGTGAACACTGTTGCAGTGCGGACAATGTAGAATGGCAGCCATGGCATGGCATGGGCAGTGTAACCATGTAGGTTGATCAACGTGCTAGAGACTTGCTCTCTCACCTCCAGCAAGTAATACGCACGAACAGGAATTGGACAGGAAGGCAAGCCAGCCTCGCGATGGAACAGCTTGTACTGCTCCTGCCGTCAGGACTCTGAGTGTGTCCACATGCACGCAGAAGAGAAAGAAAATCCCACAAGCCTTATGGGCATAGCTGGTTTGGGGATGGTCTCTTCCAAGGCCACTTCTTCGTTTTATTCATATTAATGTCTCCTCATTATTCGTACGATTATGGATGGTGATCCGCCGACCCTGTCGGCGTGTATGAGGGGCTCTTCCGTTCGAGTCGGGCTTTCCCGTTCGACTCGTTGTCGCCGTCTTCCTGAGTTCCCTACTGACCTGGGCCTTTTCTCTCAGACAAGCCGTTCTCGTTGCCGTCTTCCCGAGTTCCACTCACCTGGGCCTTCTTCCTCGGACAAGCCGTCCACAGCGAAATTGAGCAACGTCGTAGTTCAATCGAAGGGAAGCCCCTTCCCTTTGATCCCTTCCCCGCGCGGGGGAAGGGTCCTGGGGGTCCCGGGTGGGTCCCGGGGGGGTCCCAGGGGGTTCCCGGGGGGGTCCCGGAGGGGTCCTGGGAGGCCGGGGGGGTCACGGGAGGGTCGCCACCCAGATTCGTTTTCCTGCCGGGAAATAGGAAGGCCAATAAAAGCTCCAAGACGAGCCAAGAGCGCCCCAATACATCCCCAAGACGGTACAAGAGCGCAACGCATCCACGAACTATCGCCCAAGACGTTCAATACTGTCCGAAAACGGCCCAAGCGTCTCCCAAGAAGGTCAAAGAGAGCGCCAAGAGCAAGCCCAAGAGAGCCCCAAGAGCTAAAATTGTTCATTTTAGCGTCTCCCGAGAAGCTCAAAGAGAGCGCCAAGAGCAAGCCCAAGAGAGCCCCAGAAGCTAAAATCGTTAATTTGATGTTGCGATTTCAATGATTGCAGCCTTCTCGCCTTTTCGGCTGTCCGACGGATCAAGACGGCTCTACAGGCCCCCAAGAGCGCCCCAACATGGCCCAAGATGCCTCAAAGAGGGCTCCAAGACGGCCCAAGAAACACGCACGACGGCCCAACACGCGCTGATAATAGCCCAGCATAGCTCCAAGACGAGCCCAAGAGTGGCCAGAGACGGACGAAGAACCGAGAATTCGAGACTTCCGCCCCAAGAAGCTCCCAGGAAGTCCGAAGAGGCCTCCAATAAGCTTCCAAAAAGTCCCCAGGAAGCCACTTCGATCGCCGTCAGGCCTCTCCAATATTCTTGTTACTGACGTCACTTTTGGGCTCCTCAGGCCTGAATATGGAGGAAGTATCTGGCGGGAGCCCCGTAGTGAATTCCGAAGAAGTCTCAGGCGGGAGCCCACTCCCTAAGGGGCCCGCACTGCATGTTCGAATCCGAGGCGCGTCATCGGCATCCTGTAAGTGTCGTCACTTTTGGGCTCCTCAGGCCTGACTATGGAGGAAGTATCAGGAGGGAGCCTCGTCTGTGAGTGAATTGTGCGGAAGTGTCAGGCGGGAGCTCCCTCCCTAAGGGGCCCGCACTTCATGTTCGAATCCGAGGCGGGCCATCGGCAACCTGTAACTGTCGTCACTTTTGGGGTCCTCAGTCCTGAATATGGAAGAAATATCAAGCGGGAGCCTCGTCTGTGAGTAAATTGCGAAGAAGTCTCATGCGGGAGCCCACTCCCTGAGGGGCCCGCACTTCACGTTCGAATCCGAGGCAGGTCATCAGCAACCTGTAACTGTCGTCACTATTGGGTTCCTCTGGCCCGAATATGGAGGAAGTATCAGGAGGGAGCCTCGTCTGTGACTGAATTGCGAGGAAGTCTCAAGCGGAAACCCCCCTCCCTAAGGGGCCCGCGCTGCACGTTCGAATCCGAGGCGCGTCATCGGCATCCTGTAACTGTCGTCAGCTTTGGGCTCCAACGCCTGAATATGGAGGAAGTATCAGGCGGGGGCCTCGTCTGTGAGGGAACTGCGAGGACGTCTCAAGCGGGAGCTCCCCCTCAAGGGGCCCGCACTGCATGTTCGAATCCGAAGCGGGTCATCGGCATCCTGTAACTGTCGTCACTTTTGAGCTCCTCAGGCCTGAATATGGAGGGAATATCAGGAGGGAGCCCCGTCTGTGAGTGAATTGCGAGGAAGTCTCAGGCGGGAGCCCCCTCGTCGTCATCGTCGTCGTCGATGTCGGGTCGGCGTTTTGATTTTGGCGTCTGGGGGCCGTTCGGGGGCCCCGGGGCCGTCGAACATTGACCCAGGACGGAAAACTGCGCCCGACACACTCGGTGGAGGGCTTAGGATCGATTTTGATGACCGAGGTCTGACGAAGGGGTTTACATTGAGGTTCGAACTCCTAAGTTCAAGAGTCGAGGTCCGAGGCTTTTCGGCCCCCATGGCCCTCTTCGTCGCCACGGCCGGCGGAGAAGGAGGGGGAGAGCGAGGGGGGCGAGGAGGAGAAGGAGAAGGAGGAGGGGGAGGAGAAGGAGGAGGGGGCAGAGGAGGAGGAGGACGAGGAGGAGGAGGAGGAGGAGGAGAAAAAGGAGGAGGAGGGCTGTCGCGGAAGCATGTAACAGTCGTCGCTTTTGGGCTCCCGAGGCTTCAATTTGGAGGACGCATCAGGCGGGAGCCTACCGCGCGGAATTTGGCTGCAAGTCCACGGTTTCAACGAGTCCCCGATCTGCAAGGAAGTCGCCGAGCTGCTGCTGCAGGGCCCCGAAGGCGCCGTCGAACACGGCGAAGCCGACGCGCGGGCGAGGAGCTTGCTCATGTTCAGGCCCAGCGAGCAGGAGTTCACGTGGCCGAACTCGGGGGCGCACACTGTGCGCCGCTCGGGGTTCACACTGACGCACGCGTCCTACCTGACTTCCACGTTGTCGCAGGGCCAGACGCTGCGCAAGGGCGTCACCATCGACAGCGCGCAGGACGAGGACGCTGGCCGCACGGGCATGTCGGTCGAGGTGGCTGCCCCTTCTACGTCATGTTCTCCCGCGCCACGCGCATGCGGAACTTGCTGATCCTGCGGCCGCCCTCGCGCAAGTTTCTGGAGCGCGGGCCGCTGGCGTCATTGCGGAAGGCGCTCAAGAAGTTCGAAGAGAAAGCGAAGACCTCCAGGTATGAGGCCGAGCAGTTTGCCGCGGAGCTTGGCTTCGTGCTGCCTCCCGCATGAGCGCCGCGGCGCGCAGCTAGAGGCCCGCGGGGTTGTCCCAACGGTCTGGCCCGCGGGGTTGTCCCGACGGCCTGCCCCCGCGCCCCAGCGGCCCGCGGGGTTGTCCCAAAGGCATGGCCCGCGGAGCTGTCCCAAAGGCTTCGCGAACCAGCCGTCGGCGAATGCGCGCGCGCGCTGGCCGAGGCGGCGACGGCGCCGAGGGAAATCGATTTGTTTACCCCGACCAGGGGGAACGGGGGAGCACATGGAGAAGAAGCAAGGGAAGGACGACGACGGAGAAGGGATTGGGAAAGGGCGACGATGATGAGGTGGAGAAGGAGGAGGAGGAGGATAAATAGAAGGAGGAGTAGAAATAGGAGGAGGAGGAGGAGAGGGCAGAGCAAAGGGCGAGAGGAGGATGTCTGCCACGGCGGGGAGGAAAGGGCTAAGGGCAGACTGAACGGATTCTCATGCGGGGTCCTTCCGTCGGAGTAATTTCCAAGTCAATCGCCTGCTTAACCAGGAGAAAGTGATGGCAGGCCATGACTCGAACGAAAGCGCGACGGCTTAAGCAGCCTTCCTTTATTCCATTTACGTTTCGGTCGTGGGCTTTCGCTGCGCCACCTCCACTTGCCACTCCATTCATGATGGTTTTTCCTTTGTCCTCCTCTCTGCCCCGATTCGCGATGGCCATAGGGCCTGGCCTCTCTGTGTTGCCTACTCAGGCACCTGTTTGACGCACGTTTGCTGCTTAACGGGACAGGGCTTGACCACACCGGCCATCCGCCTTTTGTCAGAGGATAGCCCACTGTGGCCTCTGAATGCAAGCGCGTGCACGTCGCGGCGTTGGCTGCCGCCCCTGGCGTTTGGCGATTGGCTTTATTTCACCATGGCCTCCCCCTCTTTCCTTTTTGTCTCCTTTCCCCCTTCCCGTGTGGCGGCAGCCAATTTACTGAAGGATATGCATATCGACCTCCACAAGCGAAGACGCACACGTGCAGCCTTGTCTCGGTAGCCAATGATGCGTGGCACCAACCCGCGCTGCCTTTAGCGGAATGACGGCACACAAATGTTGAAACGCCAGGCTGAATCAAAAAAACATTTCAACCTCTGTCCTCCCCCTTGTGAGGCACGACGTCTTACCTAGACCTCTATTCCACCGCACTCTCCTTCACATCCCTGATCAAGGCGAATCGTCTGGACATCGCTACTGGATGCGATGGGGGGTTACGCGAAGCGTCCATGATAGAATCCTAGTATAGCTGAATATGATACCTGGTCCAATGTTTATACCATCCTAGCGGAGCCCATCCTACACTAACAGAATCATATTATAGCTGCACCCAGCTCTGATTGCATCCTATGGATTCTCGATCCACCTCTGATAGAAACCTAGCATAACTAGATCAAGCTCGAGTTGAATTCTACGAGAGCTCGATCCACCTCTGATAGAAGCCTACTACGGGTTCGCCCCAGCCTTGATACCATCCTACGACGGCGGCTCGATCGCCGTCGTCGTCGTCGTCGTCGCTGACCAACGGAGCATGCGCCCGCGCCAGCGCCCACCGTCGTCGGCTGCAAGGGGGGGGGCCTCCATCGATTTGAAATTGTCCCCTTTGTAATTCAACCGGAGGGGGCGCGGTAGAACCTCCCCCCTTGCAAGTCAGGGGGGGGCCCCCCAGATAGGACACCCCCCTTCCAAGCGTCCACAGAACGAGGTTTTCGGAAATCGGAATATCGCAATCTAATCGGATCGGGCTGGCCGACATCGATAACGAATCGGATCGATCGGATTGAACTGAACCTTGCACGTGCAGCAACAGAAAAGATTCGTCAACCCATGAGGAACAAGGAAATCATATCAACGAAAAAAATGCGATTCAAGCCCCAAAAAGCACCACAGCAAGTCACATTTCTGAACCGAATGAGGCCAGAACACCGTAGTGAAGCTCATTCCTAAATCTGAGAGAGCCTATATCAGGCCAGAACACTTGTAGTGAGCCTCATTCCTATACCAAATCGAGCCCGAGTATAATAGCGAGTCGCACTTCTGGGCCAAATCGAATCAGAACACCATAGCGAACGCTGCCGGCAAATTCCAGGCCGCCAGAACACCATAGTGAGTCGCACTTCTGGACCAAATCGAACCAGAACACCATGATTAGTAAGCCCTGCCGGACCGCCGCCGAGCACGAGAGACGCCTCCCCCTGGCACCCCCGTGGAGATTCTGGCGAGAGGAACATCTGAACTCCGTAAGAACCCTCCAGCGAAACGCCATCAGGGAATGATCAAACAAAACTGGCAACCGATCTTCAATCAAGGAGTGTCGACGAGTGTGGCGTCGGTCGGCTGAATCACGGGCGAATCTGAAGGGGCCCTGCGACACAGAAATAAATAGACACAAATAACAGGATTCCCCATATTTTCCTGCATTTCCTGGGTGCTTGCCTCCCCCCCGACTTCCCATTATCGTCCCATATTTTCTCGGGAATCGACGACTTATTGTGTCTGTGTGTGTGTTTCTCCCCTCCTGAGAATCACTCGCGCAAGACGCGTCGTGCACGACACGGGCGCGCGCACTCGATGGGGCAGCCCTCCCTCCCCCCCTCCCCCCCTCCCCCCCTCCCCCCCTCCCCCCCCCCCCTCCCCCCCTCCCCCCCTCCCCCCCCTCCCCCCCTCGATGCCAGCCCGGGCCCCCCTGGGCCGGGCGGGCGCGGGAGAGAAGGCCTGCTCTGTGCGGCGAGGCGCCGCGGCGGCCCTGCCCACCTCTCCGTCCAGCTGCCCCCTGGGAGGAGAGGAGGGGAGGAGGAGGAGGAGAGAGGAGGAGGAGGAGGGAGGAGGAGGGAGGAGAGGAGGAGGAGGAGGAGGGAGGAGGAGGAGGAGGAGGAGGAGGAGGAGAGGAGAGGAGGAGGAGGAGGAGGAGGAGGAGGGAGGAGGAGGAGGAGGAGGAGGAGGAGGAGAGGAGAGGAGGAGGAGGAGGAGGAGGAGGAGGGAGGAGGAGGGGCGGAGCAGGCGGAGGAGGAGGAGGAGGAGGAGGAGGAGGAGACCCCCGAGCCTAAGCTGGGTCTGCTGGAGGCCAGAAGCGGGGAGCTCCGGCGGCCGCAGGCAGCAGTCCACCCTGCCGCAGGCAGGAAGCAGCTCCTGGAAAATCTTCGCGAGAACGACTCCATGCTGTCATGTCCGAGCAGGGGGCCGCTGAGCTGGATTGGCTCAGACTCGTCCCAGGAACAAGCCAGAGATTCAGCGGGGCTCGGCGGGATGCTACCGGATCGAACGGGACTATGCTGGATTAGGCCGGTCTTCGACCACGAATATACCAGCGCTAATGCTGAGCTTGACCTCCCACGCGTTGCATCATCGCAGGGGGGCGAAGAGGGGAGGTTTGGAGAGGTGAGACAGCAGGGGAGGGAAGACTCGCTGCACCAATGTCTCGGCCCTGCCGGCAGGTGTGCAGACACTCTCGCGAGCGCGCGCGCGCGCGCCACAGAGGCAGCGTGTGCAGTCCTTCCACTTGCCCGAGGCCATACTGCGAGGCTGCTCGTGAAGGTGGAAGTCCCCGCCGATCTCCAGCTCCTGGCTTCGGGCGAGGGCAGCCGGTCATCACGCAGGTCGGCAGATGCGGAGGGAAAGGAAACGACGACCATGGCCAAGACTGAACGCGGAAACGATGTCGTCGATCTAGGTCCTCGTGCATCTTGGTCATCGCCAGCTCGTGGACTATCCTCGCGAATCGACGGCAGACAACATCGACCATGACAAAAGATCGGCGTCGACAAGATCGCATTATATCTTGGTCATGATCACCGTGCTTCTTCCCTCGGAGATGGTCTGCAAGCCCAATCTAGTGGCAGCTGTCAGGGCATGTGTCTCGCGTCTGCCAATCCCACCAGCCCTTAATAGGAGGAGAAAAATAAATTTACACAATTTGCTATTGATACGTTCTGGGGATTCCGGGATTTCTAACAGCCTTCGCGCGGGGTACACTTTGCGTCGAGTATTGTCTACTCTGCCTGGCACCGCTGGTCGGTCGCCCATTCGCCCTCAAATGAGGGCGTGAATGGTTCCGGGGGGGCCTCTTCCAACCCCCTTCTTCCCCTTCGGGGAGGGGTTTACCCCTCCCCCTAATTACCCCCTCCCCTGGGCCTGGACGGGGGGATCCGCGAGACGTTGGAGCGCCCAGGACGGCCTCGGCGAGAAGGCAAATATCTGCCGACACCCCCGCTTGCTGGGCGTATAAACGCGTGTGTCGGGTGCCTGTCCTCCTCCCCATTTCCCCCTCCCCTGGGGCCCCGAATGCCGCTTGAGGGGGGGGAGACGCTCCTAGACGCATCCCCGGGGCCCCCGGAGCCCCTCCAGAGCCCCGAGACGCCTCAAGACGGCCTCAGGTGGTCCAACCGAAGCGCCAAGGCGGTCCAAAAAAGCAGCGAGATAGCCCAAGGTACAGTGGAGGCCAGTCCACAAGAAACCTTCCACAAGAGACCCAACCCTGAGACCCCAGGGCGTCCACTGCTTTTCGGTGCGGGAGCGTCGCGCTCTCAAGAAACCCAGAGGACCCTGGAGGCAAGCAGGGTTTCACTTCGGCCATTGGGTCAGCATTGCATGGAAGGCCAGAACGGCAGCAAGTAGGAGTAGCAAGCAGGTGAAGCATGGTCGCATCTGGAGTGGGCGATTTGCCGTCAATTCCTCAGTTGACTCCGAAGGGCAATCGGGTCGTTCTAAGCGGTCAGACATACCCAAACCATGTCTCCAGAAACGCTACTGCATTGTGCAATTCAATGCAATGCAACTCATTGTGCAAGGCAATGTGCAATCCCATGCACTGCCATGCGCTATGGAGCGCGCTATGCAATGCAACGCAAGGCTATGCGTTATGGCGTGCAGCATTATGATGATGTGATGTGGCATAACACGTCAGGTAACCGACTGCGATTCATGCCATACTGAACGAGAGCGGTGGCCCCCAGCCACAAAAAGGAGGGCGGCAGTAGAACGAGGAGACGCCATAATGCATGAGCGACAGGAGGCAAAGAAAGGGAACGAGCCAAGGAGGTGCGCAAGGCGCACTCCCCACCAATCCTTTGGCGAAGTCTCAAAACTTCTCCTTCACTGCTACGCGCTGCTCGTTCCTCCCCCATCCTCTCTCACCGCCTCCCTCTCCCTTCTCCTCCTCCATCTCCCGATGCTCCTCCCTCTCCTCCGCCACCTCCTTTGCCCCCTCCCCCTCCGTTCTCCGACCCCCAACTCCTGATCCCCACTCCTTCCGTCATCCGTCTCTTCCGCCTTATTTATCTTTCCCGTGTACACCCCGTCTGCGTCGCGTTTTGCGGCCCAGCTGCCAGCGCCAAAGAGGGATGTGAGGACGTGGGGTGTCTGGGATGGGTCAGTTCTTCACTTCCCCCCTTCACCTCCCTTGAATTACCAGCCCATTTCCCCAACACCCTTATCGGATTACCCCAGACATGAGCATCTCGCCCTCTCCCCCTCCCCACCCCACGCCCAGTCCGCATGCGGACCCTCGTCCGCCCCCCGCGTGCACGGGGGTCCGACTACAGGGGCGCATTCGGAGCCCTTGTTGGGGGGGTCCCCTGAGAGCCCCAGGAAGCCTTTGATTGGGGGCAAGGCAATCCGCGAACAGACTTCAAGAGGGCCTCGGGAAGCTACCCAGTGGATGCTACAGGGGGTCCATTTTGTTGCAGCATTTGTCTGCTGCCCTCCTGGAGTCCATCTTGAGCGCTCTCTTCGAGCCGTATGCCCGTCGCCGCCATTGCCCTCACTCCTTTTCTCATCCCCCATCGAGCCTGTCGCCCCATCCGTCCCCCCGCCCCGTTCCCACCCCCACTCTTACACGACGCTGGGAGGAGAATGGTAAGGAGGAAGAGCAGGAGGAAGAAGCGCCGACAACTCGGCCTCCCGAGTTCGGCCTGAACACATCATCCCGCCGACAGGCAGGTCAACCCACTATCCACCCTAGAGGTGCTTGCATCCCGTTTCGCGCTGTGAGGGCGGTGCGGATGATGGTGGTGGTGATGGTGGTTGTGGTTATGATAGTGATGATGGTGTTGATGGCAACGGGGACGAAGGATATTAAGGGAGAAACTGATGTGAACTATAACACCAACCCTGTGTGTAATGAAAATGCTAATGCACCCGTACCCAGCGAACCATCGGGATGCACTTCTCAACACGCACTGGCGGCCAGTGCGCATGCGAGATCACGCGATCATACCCACTTGCTTCGGTCGACGGCTTGACGCATAGCCAGGCTTCGGCAACACCCCCAGAAGACCGCCCTGGATGCCTGGGGGCGGAGACCCCCGCTTGGCCCTATGACCTACACATCGATTTACGTCACGCCGTCGACGGAAACCAGTGATATGACTAAACCTGGGGGGCACTCTGCCCCAACTCCCTAAATTGCAAAATGCATTCTAACGAGCCCGCTTCGTGCCGCTGAGACGCGCGAGCCTGGGCCTCTTGGCAGCTGGCGCCTGGGACAGGCCCGTCGCCTCCCCCCCCAGGGGAGAGGCTGCAGTGGACGCCGAGGCGGGGCTCTGAGACAATGCCGACATCGTCCCCGCCGAAGTCGAAATTGCCGACGAACTCCCGCTCCTCCGAAGGCTGCCTGTGGCTGGCGACGCTGGTGTGCCGACCGCCCCCTCTCGCTTGACCACGGCGTGCCCGTCGCTGAAGACCGTTGCAGAACCGTCCACGATGCATTTCAGCTCGCTCCAGAAGGCGTCGGGCAACTGCACTTTCTTCTTCTCTTGATGCTCCTTGATGAAGCTGGACGCTTTCGTCGACGCACTTGGGCCCTGTGACTGGAACCTCAGCAAGTTGACGCCCTGGATGAGCACCGTCGCCTGGTAGAACTTCGCCAGGAGCGTCGACGCCACAGCGCATCCAGACGACGTAGTTGGATGCTTGTCCACTGGCGGCGACAGCTCAATGCGTTTTGAAATCACCGAAACTTTGCCCAGCACTTGGTATATGCGGTTGTAGCTGGCCACGGTGGGAGGCAACTTCTCGTCCAGCAGGTCGATCGCCATCTTCATGTTGAGCACTCCGTCCTTGAAGATCGACTCCCACTGTGGCATCGTCGACTGGCACTCGGAGACCACGGCGGATAGGTATGTCATGCGATGCGCCATAACAGCATCGCGGCACCTCCCAGCAAAAGAAGCCATCTGCAGGGCCCAACGGCCCAACGATTGCAAGGGGATTCGCAAGCTCCATCCATCTCTCTCAAGCGACCTCCCAGCGTCGGCGTTGACCAAGTCGTCGATCACCTTCGCACGAGAAAACATGAGCACCAGCGCATTGACCTGGATGTTGCAAGACGGATGGGGTTCGATGCTCTTCTCAAACATCTCCTTACGCTCGGCGGTCGGGTCGATGAGGTAGTGCTGGAGCACCGTGGCCAGCATGAACTGGTCCCTCACAGCGCACATGACGTCAAACACATATGTCGCGATGTGCATTGGCACTGGCCAGTCCTCGCCCTTTCGGGGGTCCCGAGACAGCAACGAAACGCACTGGCCCCTGCTTACCTTGCCCCGTCCCCTCTACCGTCTCCCTAGGCCAGTCGTTTAGAAAGTTACCACTGAGGGACTGTTAGTGCGTGCCCGTTGCCCTCGCCCCCTGACCTGGCGACCATCTGCCAACACGGCGCCGCAAGTGCGCATCTCAGTCATGCTCGTCGCTTCGGCGAAGTCCTTCAATGCAGTCAGCGCCTTGTTGTGGGTGAAGCTTTCGAGCATTGTGTCAGAGTCGGCCGTCGTCTGCAGCGCCTCCACGACTTCGGAAGGCAAGGGGTCGTCGGCACCTGGCTTGCGAACGAGGCGCCCTAGGATCTGAGCATCGAGGGTTGACACCAACACGTCATCCTGGACCGCACCGATCTCGAGGTCGCTGAAAGCCAACATATTGACCACGCGGGGGGCAAGCCAGACGGCCGCTGCATGCTGGTAGGTAATGTCGCCGAAGTTGGCCTTGAAGATCATGAAAGCCTCGCTGATGGAGTGAAAGACGTTCGCGTCTTGCACGGTGCTTTCGCCATGGAACAGAATCGCATTGACGCCCTCTAGCTGGTGTTGCAGGCGGGACAGGTTGATCGTGTGCTCCTTGGTCTTTGGATTGGTGGTGGTTGCATCGAATAGCGCATCGGACCCCCCATCAACAAACACGGGTAAGAGCTCCACGACCGCGCCCATGTAGTCCATCATATCTTTGAGGTTCTGACGGTTGTCCTCGAGCGTTGCCAACAGCACCTTCGCACACCCGATCTCGCCCAGCTTCTCGGCGAGCTCCACGTCACTGGTCCTCTTGGTCAAGGCCTCGGCGCACTTCGTCGTTCCGAGTACCATCGTCTGAAGCGCCTTGTAGAACTCCTCCGATTGGAGCCTGGTCGCGTGCAAGTCCCCCAGCGCAGCGATGACTTTCGACGCTTGTGACACTGCTGCAAAGCCAGCACCGCCCTGCTCGACGATGCTCTCTGAGACTTCTACAACCGCACCTTGGGTTTCTGGTTTCGCTGCTGCTGCGCCTCCGACTGCAACCGATTCGACGGGCACACGCAGGAATTCATCGCGTCCCTCTCCGGCCTTGGTGGCGCCGATCTCGTCCAGGACCCGAGCCAGAGGGCGAGACACGGTCTTGTGAAACACCGAAACGAGACCGTATACACCATTGCTCAGCAGCTCCATGAAGTTCCCCATCGCGGCGCAGACGGGCTCAATATTATCCTTCAGCGCAGCGGGTGACCACCTCGATGCACAGGAGATGATGCTCGTCTGGATGTCGATAATGGGCTTGAGCCTCTTCCCCAAGATCGCGTAGGTCATGACGTCCGACTCGTCCTCTGGCTTAGGCTCGTTGATGAACAATTCCATGTCCGTGTATGCCTCCTGGAAGCTCTCCTCAAAACGATTGCAAGCCTTGTCGAAAATGGCAGTTGCAGCATCGTCCTCAACCCCTTTCGAAGCATGCCTCCTCGCTTGCTCCATGATGAAGATTGCGGGGGCGATGCCGACCATCGACTTTGCGATATTCTGGACAACGGCTCGCTGATCATCTGAAGACTTGGTTGAGGTAGCGTTCTGGTTGATGAACTTCCGAGCTGCTCGAACATCAGCCGTCGTCGGCTTGTCCTTCTCATCTGGGAGCAAGCACTGACACACGACTCTCACGCTGCAAAGGGCTGTCTCGACCTGAGTGGTGTCCATCGTCTTCTCCTCGGTCTCGAAGGTATTCACCCATGAACGCCAGATAGAGCTGGTCTCGTCTACAACTTGCATGCGAGTATCCATCGTCATCTCGCCCTTGGCTCCGATGCTCTGCCAGTAGTGCTCTAAGCTTTTCCAGACCATGATGCCCAGCTGCACGGCGACGGGAAGAGTGATGTCGACCGCGTCATCGATGGGCAGCAGCCGGCCCCGATGCCTCCTGCCTGGCGCGGCCCCTTCTGCTGCAGGTGCCTGCGGAGCGCTGTTTCGCACCTCAGTGAGCTTCGTCATGTACTCTTCTGACATCTCGAGCACTCTCCTCAGCGAGCCAAGGTTGATGTGCCCGATCGCCTGTCGTGGATGGCGACGCGGACTGCGGGTTGATGCGAAGCTGAGGGCACTGCCACTGCACTGACCCTGAATCCCTAACCCCCACAATTTGCACGGGGCCACGGCCACCCACACGAGAACTCACATCATCAAGTATACCAGCCTACCCCCACCCCCCAGACCCCTCAAAATCAGGTATTCCAGAAATCGTCAGCGTTGGCAGACCCCCAGCTTCGCGACCAACCCGCGATCCATTTGGCCATGCGACTGCCTTCGCCACGGATCCGCTTTCCATGTAGACGCTGAAGAAGATTGCCTTCAGGGTCACGAGCCCCACAGGCGGCGCGACCTCCAAGCCCCTGCACTTGAGGTACTTCAACTCGACCATTAGATGCGGCAGCGCCTCGACTAGCTTGTCATCGGTCTTGAATTGGGTCCACTGGTGGAACCACTTGTGGATTGCCAAAAGCCCCTTGGCACGCTCCTCAAGCTGCTTGAAGCAGACCTGGACATCCAGCACAGCCTTCCCCATGATCTTCGATTCGTGAGTCATGAGCCGCCTGGTCAGAGCGCCGACAGTGGCCGCCTTGAAATCCTTGTGCCAGTCGACGTTGCAGAGCCCGTCGACGTAACCATTGACGGTCTTCCTGATGCGCGCCAGGTGCTGGAACGCTGTGCCCCTGGGGAACTCCTCATCCAATGACAGAGGCGTCGGATGGCCTTGCCACCTGGCGGGGTCCAGAGTTGTTGATGGGATCTCTCCGTCGCCATCGGACTCCCGTGCCGCGTACTCGCCCTCATCCTCATCGGCCATCTCCTCGCCGATGCCTGACGCCTCCCGTTGGGCCGAATCGCCGATGGCACGGGCCGTCGCCTTCGACGCCGACCTATTGAGTAGGCGAGGGCCGATGTCGGAAGTCAAGTCGATCAGCGTGGTGGTCCACTGCGAGGCTGCTGGCACCGCAGGCTGCTCCGCAGCCTCAGCGTCCTCGATCTCCTCTTTGACGTTCTCTGCAGCCACCTCCTCGTCGGCGGTGTTCCCATGGGCGCTGCATCCCTCCAACGCCATATCATGCTCGGGGCTGGCGAACCACCCAGACTCCCGCTCTGGGTCATCCTTCGGGCTCAAAGTGATCGGGCCGAGCCCCAGCAGCACGTCGTCGCTAGAGACGCTGCGGGTATGCAACTCATCTTTCACTGGAACCGACATTGCTGGTGGAGCGAGGCACTCGTCGCCTAGCTGAGCCCCAGCCCTGAAAAGCCAGAACGGCTATGGTGAATGGAGAACTGTTTAACTAAATTGTTTAACCAGGCGTTGGTCCATGCGTTGTTTCATTTGTTGAACCACATATGTTGCACGACATAGCTTACTTACACCTTACACCAAGTATATTGCACCACCAGGGTTGCGCCGCATAGCTTGCACATAGCTTGAACCACATAGATTACACCACATAGCTTGCACTAGATAGATTGCGCCACATAGTTTGCACCACATCGATTGCACGGCATGGGTTGCACTAGATACGTTGCACCGCATAGATTGCACCACCTAGCTTCCACCAATCAGCTTGCATCTTATAGATTGCACCACATAGATTGCACCGCATCGATTGCACCACCGACGCCGTCAGCGTCGTCGCCGTCGTGAGCGTGGTCGTCGTCGTCGCCGTGTTCGTCGTCGCCATCGTCGTCGTGGTCGTCGTCGTAGTCATCCTCGTCGTGGTCCTCGTCGTCGTCGTCGTCGCCCGTCTCTGACCCCCTTGTGGTCGTACTCGGCGTCGTCGCCGCCGTCGCCCTGTCCTCCCACGCGATCCCTCCATGGAGCCTCCTAGACCCAATTGCCCATGTCCTCCCAAGATGCCCCTGCGATGCCGCACAAATCTTGGCAACCTGATCTCCGTGACTGGTTGTCTCGAGCGCGCCTAGACGAGCACCTGAATGATGAGAACGGGCCTAATTTTCTCACGCGCTGAAGGACTGAGCAGCTGAAGTCGGCCTGAGTCCAACTCGACCCGCTGAAGGGCTGAGATGCTGAAGCATCTGTCTCGTGATATGCCGACCTCAGTCCTGAACGGGCGGGTATGGGCCTGGTCTGTCACGAAGTTCCTTCTCATGGCTCTGCATGAACGCCTTGCGCTCGTCGTCCTCGGTCACAGCTGCGTCCAGTGAGTCGGCGGCGTTGGTTGCACGGCACCTCAAAGATCTCAACCTGCTCTTCAGGATCTGATTCATGAGCCTCTGGATGGCCAGTTCTTTGCCGAGCTTCTGGATCCTGCGGCGAACTGCGGGGGACGTGTTGGGCGGAAGCGGTGGGAGATCAGGCGCGTGCGGCTTGAGGGGGTGCCTGAGCGCCTTAGGCGCCATGCTTTACTGTGGAGGCAAACGATGGCGAAGAGGCAGAGTGGGGACTGCGCGGCAAAGCATGGACCACCGTGGCTAGCACTGGGACAATACAATGCGTGGAGAAGTCGATGCTTGTCTTATCCTTGATCATGATAATGTACCAGCGCCAACTCCAAATATAATCATTGAAACTGGATGTTTGGGTACTGTGGTATGGCAAGCCCGGATAATGTTTAATCACGTAAAGACATGCGGCCACAGAAAAGCGCTGCGCTCGTGGGTAAGGGCGCGCGTGTATATGCCCCCAGACGGGGAACATGCACGCATAGACGCGCGCATCATTTATTAAATCCACACGAACCTACATGCACACGCGCATATGTATGTGCGTATATACCTGACGCCCGAGCACACATCACCGTGCACTTGCACAGGCAAGGTGGCACTGGGGCCTTGGATGGAGCTCTATATGAGGCCACGGAACGTGTGATGGGGTGTGCCGAAAGGGGGTGTTGCCCACATGCGGGCGGCGCCACTGTGGCCTTCGGTGGGGCCCCCTATGGGCCACGAAATGTTTGAGGGGTGTGCCGAAAGGGGGGGGGAGCACATGGACGGCGCCACTGGGGCCTTCGGTGGAGCTCCCCATGGGGCCACGAAACGTGCGAGGGGTGTGCCGAAAGGGGGGGGGCACCCACATGCGGGCGGCGCCACTGGGGCCTTCAGTGGAGCTCCCTATGAGGCCACGAAACGTGTGAGGGGTGCGCCGAAAGGGGAGGCGCCCACATGGACATCCGAGGGGGTGGAAGAGGAGGTTTTTTTATCAGACCACGCACACAGGGAACATGTGAGAGAACGAAACAACTAACTTGCCAGTCGCGCCTGACGCAACGACACAGGCTCTCACCATCTGTCGCGCCGTCACGCTTGACGCCACGACCCAGGGCCCCGCCATCTGTCGCGCCGTCGCGCCTGACGCCACGACAGAGACCGACAGCAACATGGAAAAACTCCGATTGGTGCGACCGCCCATCGCGTCCACACTGTTAGCCTAGGGGCCGCCCCGCGCCCGTCACTCGCCCCGCGCCACGCTCATCCAAGGCATCTGCTACATTTCGTTGATGCCATCGCGCGCGCAAGTCCCCCCGCGTCGCCCCCCCCCCCCCCCGCCATCGCATCGCGCCGCGTCTTTCGCCCCTGCGTCGCGACGGCCAGCAGGACACAAGCGACGCCGATCTGGCGCCCCCCCCTGCAGGGCCCCAATGCGCGACCCCTCCCCCGTCCACAGCGAGACGGCCAGACATCGACGGTCAGATCCACCCGAGTTGACCGACACCCGTCGGTCACATCGCCGTGAGTCGACCGCAGTCGATCGGTCAACGCGCCGCGAGCCGACCGCACTTTGTCGGTCAACTCGCGCCCCCCTGGTCCGCGTTTTTTTCAAAGTCAACTAGGTCGGTCAACTAGGGCGGTCAACTAGGGCGGTCAACTAGGTTGGTCAACTCGACTCGTCAGGTCAACTAGGTCGGTCAACTCGTTTTGGGTAGGTCAACTCGGTCGGTCAACTAGGTTGGTCAACTCGACTCGGCAGGTCAACTAGGTCGGTCGACTAGGTCGGTCAACTAGGTCAACTCGACTCGTCAGGTCAACTCGACTCGTCAGGTCAACTCGACTCGTCAGGTCAACTAGGGCGGTCAAGTTCAAGTTGCGACTCCTTGGTGCGCGGCTTTTGAAATCAACTCGATCTTGCGACCTCTCGGTGGGCGACTTTTGAAATCAACTTGCATTTGCGACGGCGCAGGGCTCAGAAACCACCTCAGGTCGCTGGCGTCGGCATCGCCAATCGACTTGCGGGAGGCGGATTTCACCAGGCCGAGAGCGGCAGGCATACAGAAATGCAGGCCCAGGCTCGATTGACCTAGCGCGCGACGCGGCCTGGGCTGCCAGTGCGGCCACGGCAACGGGTCAGAGTGCGCGCACTTGCGCAGGTTGGCACAGTGAGCAGGGCCTCACGGCATTGCGAGCAGAACCCCACAGGCCGCGTAGGCATTGCGAGCATGGTCTCACGGCGTTGGCTGCGATGTCCGCGAAGTCGCCTGACGGTGGTGAGAGGGGGGCTGGCGGTGGTGAGAGGGGGAGCAGCAATGACGGCCGCGCGCTGGGAAGGGGCGCTGACGCAGTTTCCGAAAGGATTCTGGTTGCATCCTGAAAGGCTTCTGCTCGGCCCCCCAAAAGCTTCTCAGAAGTTTGTTTACCCGATGATTGCCGAAGGCTTCTCGGAATGTGTTGAGCTATGCAAGAGTGGTACCAACGCCTTGCAAGGGCCTCTCACAATGTTCTGACGGGCCTCTGGCAGGTTTCCCCCGAGGCTTCTCCGAGGCGTCTCAGGAGCTCTGACAACCCAACCTGGGCTACCAAAGGGACGTCCGAGGGGGTGGATGGGGGAGGTGCTTTTACCATCGGGCCACACACCGCTTGCGTTTTTATTATGCGATCATGCCTGATCATATCATCGCACACCATCAGGACAAGCCATCACTCCATCACACACGCACCATCAGGACACCATTACCATCAGACCATCGCACACCACACCATACACTCACACTTTATCATACCATCGCATACCATTACCATCAGACCACACACACCATCAGGACAGGTCATATTTTATCAAACTTGCGCATAATTTGGGCTGTTATGGTGATGCTGTTTAAATTAGCGCTTAAGCTTACCACTATGTGCATTGATTATATGTTTGCCTGAGTGTGTGTGTGTGTGTGTGTGCGTGTGTGCGTGTGCGGGCTCGTTGGGAAAGAACCCCTACAGGCTGCCTATTGGTGCGTGCAGCGGTTGCGTTGATAGTTGCATTCATTCGCATCTGCTCGTAAGTGAGCTGAAAACCGACGACAATGAGCGACGAAGATGGGATTGAGAATGGGCCGCCACGATCTGGGAGTTGGATGAGTGCGAACGCTGGCCGACGTGGCTCCATGATGATCGAAGCAGCCCCAAGAAGCTGACGTCCCGAAACGACCCGTTTGGCTCTATCCCGAGAGAGTGGCGGAAGGGCCATTGTGATGGGGATGGGGTCGAAAGGGCAACGGCCAGGGGAAGTGGGGATTGGGAGAGGGGGAGGGTGTATGTGCGGGGCAATGGCGAGGAGGAGGGGGTGGGTGATATGAGTCACGGGGGCAACTTGGAATGAGGGGCCCAATAAAGGATTCCAATGTGCTGGCCCTCGGAGTGCGGATGCTTACGAAAACGTGTAGAAAGCAGAGGGACACTGTCATAGACTTCATCCTCTGGTGGCACTTCCGCAAGGCCCTGTATATTCCTCCCTCTTCCATTTCTCCTTTTCCTCGCCTTCCCCTGTCCCTAAATTGCCCGACCCTGTCTCACCTCCACCTCCTCCTCCTCCTCCGTCTCCTTCCCCCTCCATCCTCCCCCACCGCTCCCCCTTACCATTGTAAGGTGTTCTGGGAGCCCTGCGGAATCGTTGTGATAGAGCGGTGCGGTAGGCTGACGGTCGAGCGGCTCGGCCGCGCGAATGCCCCAACACCGCCGCTCCCCCAGCCGATCCCAGCTCCCATGTTGACAGATGAGGAGCTTGAGCAGATGATCGGCTAAACGCGCTTGCTTGGACGGAGCCCCCTCGGGACGGCAGCGCCAGAACCGGGAGCTTTGGGGGGGGGGGCCAAGCTGCCTCACAAAACCGGAGCCTTTAACGCCGCGCGTGGATGAGGAGAGCAAAGTCGAGGATGGATGTACGCGGAGTGTCAAGGCGAGGAGAGGGCAGGAGGAGGACAAGGAGGGAGGAGAGGGAAGGCGATAATGAAACAGGCGAAGGGTACTGGAGGAGCAGGAACGCGAGGAGTGGGCGAGAGGAGGAAGAGGGTAGGTGGTAGCGTTTCAATGGCTTGTCGTGGACTACTGGGGAGTTTGCTTAGAGGGGAGGGTCCCCTGGGGGCCCCCGTCCTGCTCATCATCCTCGTTCTCATTATCATCGCCTGCACCCTCGGCGTTCAGGAACTCTCCAGGACGGTCCAAGATGGCTGAATACACTGTCTAGGACGGTCCAAGACTGCTTCCAATATGAGAGATACGGATTCCAAGACGGCACGTTATATTATCTGCACCGCATGGTTACAAGACGGTCCAAGATGGCATCCAATATTGCTAATGTTGTTCCCAACGTGATTGCCAAGATTGTCCAAGATGGCTTATGCTGTGGTTTTACTCTTTGCACCACGATGCACACGCATCGAACATTCAAGTCAAACTGCGTTGCCACAACGTGCCAATACACACATTGGCGGGCAACCTGAATACATCATGAAGCGGCCTCGCCCTCGGTGTCGCTCGGCGGCGGCGGGCGAGCGTACCACCTCCGCTTCCCGATGTTCATGTGCTTGCGAGCCAGGGTCCTCTTCTGCTCCTTCGTCGCCTTCGGCGGGTTCGCTGGAGTCTCGAACAACCACTGCTTCAGCATCTCATCGTCGGGAGCGCGAGCAAGGCTCATGGTGAGCGAGCAGCTTGTGTGACGGAAGCAATTCACGCACACGGACCCTGCAGGCTTCCCGCGCTGGATCCGCAAGACATCGCGCCCATGCAGGGTGAAGTACCCTGCTAAGCGCGGGCGCAACTCCTGCCACGGCTGGGGTTCTGGACTGCCAGCGCCGCCTCCGCCATCAGGATCCGCGGGCGGGCCCGCGCCGTCGCCCTCCATGCCCATGTCGTTGGACGCAGCCCGAAAGGCTTCCTCCAGCTGCGCTTGAAGATCTGGATCGACACCAGCACCAGCACCTGGACCGTCATCGCTGCTCTCGCCACCTGCCTGGGCTCCGAGCTCCCCGTACGATGCCTCCAGCTCGCTAGCAGACTCCACCGACTCGGCGCCATCGTTCATGTCGATGTCGGCGTGCTCCTTGCTGCCCTCGCCGCCAGTGTGTTTCTGCTGTGGCGGCTCCTCGTCGGCGATGGCTTGCGGGCGATGGGCAGCCTGCTTGCCCCTGCTGCGCCTGCCCCCTCGACCTCTGGCCGCGCCGCCGCTGCCTCGGCCAGAGCTACGCCTTCGGGGAAGCGCGCCCTCGAAGGTGCCCTGATCTTTGAAGGGGTCCGTGCCCATCTTCTTGATATAGGCTTGCCCGCGCTCGAAGGCGTCTCTAGAATGTGCCTGACCAAATTGTAATGGTTTCACTTTGCCATCCAGCCAGAGGTCGCCCAGCAGCTCCCGGCCCGTGATGCGAGACCACTCCAGCGAGTCCGTCGGGGTGATCACGTGATAAGTCATGCGATGCAACTTCATCGACTGCATCTCGCTCAAGCACTTCGCAATCCACTCGTCTGACGTGCATGTGGACACCGCGGGAGTGCGCCACACAGGTTCCAACGCATGCAGCTTGCAAGATCTGAACGATATACGCACATCGCAAGGTAGTTCCAGCATCTATCGGGTCCAGTTGGCAGCCGCTGAAGCAGACTAGGTGGCGTCCTGAATACGTGCACTGTCTCGTTACGCGTTCGAGGTGCCTCCCATCTCTCTTTCTCTCTCTATCCCTGTCTCTCTCTCCCCCGATTTCTCTCTGTATGTCTGTATGTCTCCCCCAATGTTTGCACGCGTACATCTTATGTTGTATGTTCTCGCGTGCAGCCTCGGTTCGGATCGTCTCACAAGCGTGCCGTTGAATAATCCCCATCCTATTGTTGTTCTCTCTCTCTCTCTCTCTCCCTCCTCGTCTCTCTCCCTCTCTCTCTCACTCTCTCTATCCCTCTATCTCTCTATCCTCTATCGTTACTGGTCGTCGTCGTCTCTCGTCGTCTTCGATGTGGCCGTCGTCATCGCGTCGTTTGCGGAGGGCGCGGGCGAGGGCGAGGGTGGCATCTGCCTGCCCCCTGGGGGCCTTCGGGGTGGACCCCCAAACCAGAGCTTTTGTTGGAAGTTATAGTATGAGGGTCCGTCGGCGTCGTCGTCGTCGTCGGGGCCGTCGTCGTCGTTTTCGTCGTCGTGCACCACATTCAGGACGCCACCAATTCTGTGAGAGCGTTTGCCGACGGCACCCGAGCGACCTCGGCCTGCGGATTGATCGAGCCCTCGAACTCCAGCTCAGTGATGTCGAAGATGTGGGGGTTGTATGTCGTGCCAGTGACCAGCGCGAGCCTCCTCGAAAATGCGCCTGCATCCCCGACAGAGGGGCCGTCGATCATGATCATCAAGTCTCCCTCATCTGCGACGGCCTTCCCAACGCTCACGATGAAATTGTAGATGCCAGCCTCGATGATGCTGAAGGCCTGCGGGCATCTGGATCCCAGCCTGTTGGCATTCCGTGCCCGTCGCAGTAGGCCCCAGAGGTCGTACTCCTTCCCCTCGTCCTCATTGTAAGCACGATCTCGTGGAACTCCGACTTCGGACTCGTCGGCGTCCAACGCGTCGGCGTGCGATGGCCAGCCATGCTCGTTCACGTAGTCAGCAAACTCCTGTGGCGAGATGGGCGTGCTCTGGCACCCCCCGCCCCACATCGGCTGATATTCTGGCAGTGCCGCGGCCGTGGAGCTCTGCGGAGAATGCCTCCACAGGTCATACGCCTCCTTAAAGACATCATACTCATCAGAAGTCATGGCGTCCCACATCTTGCGGAACTCCTCATGCTGGTGCTTGACCTCCCCCTCTGTCAAAGGTTTCCCCTTGAACTCCCTCGCCGCGTTCATCCACTTGTTGCGCTCGAGCAGAAACACACTCAAACCGACGCGCGTGCGCACTGCGTTGGGCTGGGTGCGCGGTTGCAGCTGCAGCGCGCAATCTTGAACCTCCCGCTGCGCCACGATGCCGTCGTCTGTGAATGCGTCGCCTGACCACTCCACCACCGCATCGACCTCGCCATTGCCCGGGGCCGAAGAAGTCGGTACCGAAGCCGCCGCTGCATGATCTGGGATGCGTGCGATCTGATTCACCAGCAATGGGTTGTAACGCAACGTTTCATGGCTCCCCGAACTCCCCATGCAAGTGGGCTTAAGAGGGTGCAAGCCGCCGCGGTGAACATGAGTCACAGCCGCTTGCATCATGAGGTCTTCCCTGGAAGCGTAGGACATATTCTTACCTCTCGTACCCTGCCGCGTAGCCCTATGCGTCACTTGTTTGTTGAGCCTCTCCACGAAGTCGATGCCGTACGGGTGGGATCTGAAGTCGCTGAGCAGCATTGCGTAGCAGTCGAATGACAGCAGGCCTGGTAGACTTGGGTACAGGCGACGGACACCGCGACTGTAGACGTCGAGCACGTCGTTGTCAGCATTGAGAAGCTCATTCGCGATGTTCGTTTTGTGGTCCTCAGTATACTTCTCATTCACAAAGGCATACAACTTGTACGGCCATGATGACAGGCGGAGCTCGTACCTCCTGTAAAGCGCACTCGACAGACGAAGGATCTGGCTTCTCGTCCACCTCTGGAAGGGCTCCGAGTCCATCGGCGCCCCCGTAGCTTCCACAACTGTCCATGGGTGATGCGCCGTTGCCCTGTTTGTCCACACCATCAGCAGATCCACGAGGAAGTGGAAGCAGTCGGCAACCTTGCTGCCATGCGGATCAAGCAGCCTGTCCATTTTGCTTGGCTGAGATGCGTCATCTTGAATCGGATCCTCCATCAATGGATAGAGCAAGTGCCTATCAGCGGCATCGAGGATAATGACGTAGACTCCCAACTGCCATACCATCTCGTCCGATTGGAAATACTCTTTGATTTTTTTTGACCTGATGCGGTTGACCATCGCGAAAAAATCGTCCCTGATCTCGCCGTCTACCCCCATTTTGTCGCCAAGCTCGCCGTCGCCTTCGTCATCTTTGAAATCATTGCAAAAGCAATCCAGACCAACTCGGTATATGATGCGCCTGAGGATCGTCTGTTTGAAATTGGGCAGGGTGTTGGTCCACCTGCTCTCTGCTGGCACTTTGTCCTGGCGCCCCCACAGTGCGTCGGTCACGGCGGCCGTGACCTTCGCCTTTGTCTCTGCCTCGCTCTTGCAGCATGGCTGCCCTGTCGCATCGTCGTGGCACCAGTGCACCCACTTCTCCTCGCGCCAGTCGCCATTCACAACGTCGCACAGGTGTCGGAAGGCGTGCCACTGCTTGGAGTGGCCAGTCTTACGTTCATGGTGCTTGGCATTGAAATTGAAAATCGTGTCCACCAAGTGAAAAAAGGAATACTCACCGGCTGGGGACCTGCCGACTTGCCGCTTGCATTTCTGGTTGACTAACTTCTCGATGCTCTTCGTGATTCTAGCCGCAGTGGTCTGCAGCTTCTGGATCTGAGCGATGCCGTAGTGTCTCATGATATGTTGGCGGCAACCCTTGATCCGTAGTTTAGCCCTGTGGTGAATATGAATACCACAGCAATCAGGCCAATATAGAATATTGGGCGCCTTGGGCAGCTCCTCGTGCTGTTTCCCCCAGTTCTTCATCATTACAACGTTGGAACCTGCTTTGTCGCCCATGGCCATGAACGTATATGATGTCACCTGATTGCTTAAAGCGGCCATCTCTGCAGCATCATCGATCCGAAATCTCCGTGGAATCCCCTGCTGCACTCCTGGGTACATGCATTGAGCTGATGTCCCCTCGACCGCTCTCGGCCTCACCAGCCAATACTCTCTGAATCCTCGTGCCAAGGGCCTCCGAGTGTCGAACAAGCACCACGTGACGCAGCCCCTCTGGACCAGCGTCGGCTTGGCGACGGTCCTGCTGCCCATGAACTTTTTGGTAGGTTTCCATCTGAATTTGGCAGCGACCTCGTCCCACAAGTGGCAGTAAGAGACGTGAACTCCCCGATGGCCCTTCTCATCGCGCACTCCTTTCAAAGCTGCCTTCGATTTTTCCAGCATGGCCTGCAAACTCTGCTCCTGCCTCCTATGAATAATCCTCGTGGCTGCGAGTATGAGCCGTCTGTGCTTGACCCCTATGGTGAGATTTGACTGCACAGGCAGATGAGCAGCGCGGCAAGCTATTGTCATGTCACTTGGGAGGACGGGTGCCTTTCTCTTGCCGAGCTGCTTCGCCTTGGGATCTCCAAGCATCTTGGCTGCATCGGGAATCATCGTTCGAATGGCCTGCAGCGTATGACGGTTTTCAGCTCGTTCGTCGTCTCGTTGCTTTCTCATTTTATTGAAACGGTTCTTGGACAAGAATCTCCGTGCGTGCTCGATGTGGCTCTTCGACCTCCACTGAAAACGAACATTCCTCGGGTTCAACACTGGTGGTAATGCAGCCAATGCATAATCGATGCCCTCATGACCTGGCGCTGCACCCATGGCAGGCGGCGCCTCAGGCGCTGGTGCAGCACCTGGAGCAGCGCCATCTGGTGCCCCACCTGGTGCAGCACCTGGAGCTGGCACGACATCTCTCTCGGGCGGAGCTGGAGGAGCTGCGGCGTCATCAACAACGATATCTATATCTGGGATGTCCAGTAGGCCGAATTGCAGCACATCGTCCAGCTCCATCCGCACCACGTGCGGCTGGTAAGCCAAAATGGCTACGGAAGAATTGCGTTTGCTTGAAGTTTGATGTTTCTGTTATTTGTCCCAGTTGTTGACGGGCTTGAATACACAATGCCCATGTGTCGCTCGAGTGTCACATGTTACCACTTGCCCCCAAAAAATTGGCCGCAGCTGTTACCACATATAGGATACATCATCATTTCCATCGCCGTTAGGACCCCCGCATTCTCTCGATCGCCCCCCCCTCGTTTCGCCCCTCCTCCACCCTCATCCGCGTTTCTCTCCTAGACTTCCTGCCCCTCTCCGAGCCTACCCGTCTCCCGTTTTATCCGCCCACCGCGCCGTGCGTGCGACTCTTCTGAAAGGTTCGGCGACGAGGAGCACGATGCTATGGACGACGACGACGACGTCATGTATGGCAACGATGTCATGGAAGCCAACCATAATAACTACAGAAATAGTGGTACGTAATTGGAATCCCTGTGGCCTCTTTTCAAAACACTGCTCTCGCCTGCCCCCGTCGGGGCCCGCCTCCACGAGACAAGTCTGGGCGTGCGATTCGGCGAAGCCGTTTGATTTCTGGGGCGCACTGGTGAATTGAGATCATGGGAAGCTTATGTGTTGGTGCGGATATGGTCTGCTTGTGCTGTTGTTGTTGGTGTTGCTATTGGTCGTGCTGCTAATTGGATTGCTCGTTGTGTTGTTGATGTGCCGCTTTTGATCCATTTCAAAGCTCTGCTATCACATTGGTTTGACACTCAAATAGCATAGTCTATATTGTCATGGTGTCCTATTGTGTGCATGATCGCCGAGATGTGATCCAAATCCTCGCTTTATTTTCGAGTTGATCTAAATATTCTCGCTCCAGTTGCAAGTTGATCCTCCATCCTGCGTCGCCACCCGTCCGACCCCAGGGACCCCCTCTGAACGCCCTATGCAATGAACCCCGATCTCTGAGGGATAGACGAAGTGAAAGCAGGGTGTTTCTTGGCATGGGTCTCCACTGCAGTCCCTCGCTGATCCAAGCAGGCTTCGAGACGGCCCACGACGCGCCCGAGCCGACAACGGGGTACTTCCAGAGGACCGCCGCGAAGGCTCAAGGAAGCGACAATCGCCCCTGTCCCCCAGGAAGACATACGCTTTCGGCATTCTCGCCTTTTGCGTCTGGAGAGCGTCCCAGACGGCCCAAGGGACTCCCATGATCGTCACAAGAGCGCCCCAAGACGGCCCACGAAGGCCCAAAGACGGCCCCGGAGGTCCCCCGAGACGGCCCCAAAAGACCTTCAAGAGGGGTCCACGCCGGCCCCAGGGGCTCCCAAGATGGAATGCTGCTTGAGGGGGGTGCCCCGGGGGAGGCGGGGGGTCGGGGGACGAGTTCCTGAACGCATAGAATGACAATGATCAGGGGATGCCCGACCTCAAAGAAACCAAGAATAGCTCGATGAGCTCGCCCAGCATTGAAGCGCAGCAGGGCCACATACGGGAAGTCCGACACCACAGGTCAGACGACAAGCACGCTCTGACCACAATACCACAAGATTTGTAGATAACGTGACGAGCATCAGGTCACAAAACACGACTCCAGGGCATGCCAGCAACACCTGGGGGGTCCCTGGAGCCTCTCCAAAGCCCCAAGACGCCCGAAGCTGGCCCAAGAAGGCCCGAACAAAACGCCAGGACAGTCCAAGAAAGCGTTGACACGGCACAACGTGGTCCCGCGATGATCCAAGCAGGCTTCGAGACGGCTCACGACGCGCCCAAGACGGCCACAGAGAACTCACAGAGAACCGCCGAGAAGCCTCAACAAGCTGAAGTCGTCCCATTCCCCAAGGTGAGTCATACGCAACATTTGGCCAGCCCCATCCATTTTCCCCTTCCCTGGGAATCAGCAATCCAGTTCAAAAGAAGGGGGAGGGGATGACCCACAATACTGCCCCCGAGACCCCCAACGTGCCGCCAAGATCTACAAGAGCCCCTAACGGAGCGCCAAAGTGCCGCAGGAACCCCTTTGTAAGGTAACTCATGCCTGGTCGTCGCCGTCCCAGGTAACTATCACCATACCTCGTCGTCGCCATCCTCGTCTTCCTCCTTCGCCACTTGAATCACTGATGGTACTACGGTGTTAGGCCCATTTTGGCTCCAGGGGGGGGGGGGCCGCAAAGTGAGTGCCCCCACCTCCCTGATCGAACTCCTCCTGAATGGCCCCAAGAGAGCACCCACGACTCCCAAGAGTGCCCCAGGAGGGCCCCGAGAGGCTCCCAGGAGGCCCCAAGAGGCCCACAAGAGGTCCCCAAGAGGCTCCCAAGAGGTCCCCAAGAGGCCCCCAACAGACCCCCAAGAGGCTGCCAAGAGGCTCCCAAGACGCTCTAAGAGGCCCCCGAGCCCGCCAAGAGGCCTGCAAGACGCCCCAAGAGAACCCCAAGAAGCCCTGAAGAGACATCCGACGATACTCCGAGAGGAATCAACGAGGCCTCTGGCCATTCTGCTCGCCCTGCTCCTCTTCGTCCTCCTCCCCCATCTCCTCCTCCTCCTCCTCCTCCTCCTTCTCCTCCTCCTGTTCCTCCTCCTCCTCATCATCATCATCATCATCATCATCATCATCATCATCATCATCATCATCCTCATCATCATCATCGTCGTCGTCGTCATCATCATCATCATCATCATCATCATCATCATCAGCGTCATCATCCTCATCGGCATCATCATCAGCATCAGCAGCAGCATCAGCATCATCATCATCATCATCATCAGCAGCAGCATCATCATCATCCTCATCATCATAATCAGAATCATAAAAATAATAATGTTAATAATAATAACAATAATAATAAGTATCATTCTTATCATCAGCATCGTCATTGTCATCATCATCATCAGCATCATCATCATCGTCGTCGCAAATCATCATCATCGTCAGCATCATCATCATCATCATCATGAGCATCAGCATCATCATCGTCCCCTTCCTCATCCTCATCCCATCATCATCAGCATCAGCAGCATCTTCATCAGCATCAGCAGCAGCGCAACAGCATCGGCATAATCAGCATCAGCAGCATCAGCATCAGCATCATCATCATCATCATCATCATCATCATCATCATCATCATCGGCATCATGATCAACAACATCATCGACCATATCATCATCGCCACCACCATCATCATCAACATCATCATCATCAGCATCATCATCATCATCAGCATCAGCATCATCATCATCATCAGCATCATCATCATCCTCAGCGTCATCATCATCATCATCAGCATCATCATCATCATCATCATCATCATCATCATCTTCAGCATCATGATCATCAGCATCGTCAGCATCATAATCATCATCAACAGCAGCATCATCAGCATCAGTAGACTAACAATCATACGAACAAACAGTATAATAGACAAGGGCATGATAATAACAATGACAATGGTAATGACAATAACACTGAGCACCATCATCATCATCATCATCATCATCATCATCATCATCATCATCATCATCATCTTCATTATCACAATCATCATCCTCATCATCAGCAGCATCATCATCAACATCCTCATCATCAGCATCAGCATCAGCATCAGCATCAGCATCAGCATCGTCATCATCATCATCGTCATCGTCATCGTCAGCATCATAATCATTGTCATCAACATCCTCATCATCAGAATAAGCAGCATCATCAGCATCATCATCAGTAGCATCATTAGACCCATCACCATCGTATCATCAACACCACCACCACACCAATCATAAACCATCATCATCAGCGACATCAGAATCAGAATGTCATCACCACCAGCATCATCATCATCATCATCATCATCATCATCAGCATCAGCATCGGCATCATCATCATCGTCAGCATCAGCATCATCAATGTCGTCGTCATCAGTTTCGTCATAATCAGCATCAGCGGCATCCTCATAATAATAATCGTCAGAATCATCTTCATCATCATCATCATCATCATCATCATCATTATCATTATCATCGTCATCGTCATCGTCAGCATCATCATCGTCATCATCAGCATCAACATCAACATCGTCATTAGTATCATCAGAATCAGCATCAGCCTCATCCTCATCCTCCTCCTCGTCCTCCCCATCCTCATCATCAGCAGGAGCAGCATCATCATCAGTAGTATCAGTATCAGCATCATCAGCAGCAGCGCCATCGTCAGCAGCATTATTAGAATGAGCGTCGTCAGCAGCAGTAGCATCATCATCACCATCCTCCTCCTCATCATCATCAGCATCACGATCAGCATCACCATCATGATCATCATCGTCATCATCCGCATATTTCTCCTTCTCCTCCTTCCTCCATCATCCCTCATCCTCCCCCTCCCCCTCGTTTCCTCCTCCTCCGATTCCTCCTCCATCATCCCAGTCTTGGGACTTGGGGTACGACGGCTTCCTCAGCCCGTTACGTATTCCACTGTATGCTTCTACGCATCCCTGATCACGGTAACTCGCCTGGGCATCGCTTCTGGACGGGCAGATGGTTACGCGAAGCATCTGAACTCACCAGATTCCTGCCTTTGAAGGGATCGTGCACCCCGCCCGATACGCACTGGCGCGCGGTAGCTCAAAGCCTCGTCACAAACGCCGCACCTGTGTCTCCAGCTTCTCTTGGGCACCCTCCCCTTACTTCCGAAAGAAACTGGAGTCCGTCGTGCATCACGATACCATTCGAACAAAAACGAGGGAGGGATAGTGGGGTTGTGGGGTGAGGGGTCCCTGTGGTGTGGTGGGGGGTGCTCGGATAGCCCTTCCAGGCGGATCGAAGGCGTGCGGAGTCCTGGGGCTGAGGCCCAGGTAGTGTGACTGTTAGTTTCTTGTGTTCCATTTCTCGCGCGTATCACCGACATCGACTCCATCGGCATCGACACCTTCGAAGCGAATACAGCGCATTGCTCCAGCACGCCTGTGACATTGACATCACGGACCATCCGCATCCACCGCGACAGGAACATCGTGGTCGCCACCATCCTGCGGCATCGCGACCGTCGAAACCTGTGCAGCGTACTTGTCTCTGGTACCAGACCCACGGCAGCAGCACAAAGGTGGGCACAGGGCACAGAGACGCCTCCACCCCGAAACGCGGCCGTCCTGTGCGCACCAGCCCGAGGTTGACGGCCGCCCGACGACGAGGGCACAGCCCTCCGACCCCGGGCACGGGCTCAGGCGGAGCCACCGGTCACCGCACCCCATGGCCCCCCTTCCACGCCTTTTCTCCGGCAAGCCGCGGGCGGTCCCATCACCTCCCCTCCCTCGCCACCCGTGATCCCCCCCCTCCGATGCCAGCCAGCAGGCAGGCTGGACGCCGTGCGCGCGCGCGGCAGCAACTGCCAGCTCGCGTGCGTTAGTCCACTGCCGCATCTGTCTGCTTCCGATGATGCACACGTTTTGCACTGGGTGTGCCGTATAGCCAACGAACTTCTGACCCCCTTGCGTGTTGTTCTTCCCCTCTCCTGCGCCACCCCGCGAACCATGCCGCGTGCCCCCGAAGACCCCCCCAGACTTCCCATCCAATCCAGATGCCTGTCACGGACTCTCCCCGACGCTCTCGAGTAGGAACGGGGACATGGCACAGACTTTGATTTCTGTCTGGCTCGATCCATACTCCCTCTCTCTCCCTCTCTCCTTCTCTCTCTCTCTCTCTCTCTCTCTCTCTCTCTCTCTCTCTCTCTCTCTCTCTCTCTCTCTCTCTCTCTCTCTCTCTCTCTTTCCTCCGTATATATATGTATAAGTTTGCATCACATATTGTACAAACATAATTATACGTGTAACTATACACATATATCGAGTAATATATACATGTGTATATATATACATAGATACATACATCCACTTCGTCCTCCTGCGGCCCCCCACTGGCCGATGGCTTGTCCTCGCCCCCTCTCCATCCCTCTCTCTTTCCCGTTCTCTGCCTCTCTCTCTCCAGTCTCGGCTCGAGAGCTCTGCTCAGAGCGAGCCCAGACGCCAAGCGCCCCGCCCCCGCTGGAGCCCCGCCTCCCCGGCCCCGCGAGACTGGAGCCGCGCCACTTCGCGCGGTACGAATTGGCGTCGTCTCTACACGGTCACGGCCGCACCGCCACGGCGATGCAGCGCCGGCCGCTTGCGCAGCGACACGTCTCACCAACGGGGAGTGCCTGGGCGACCTGCGCTCCCTGAACGACGCTTGCGTTCCACGGAGTACCGCCCCGACTGCCACATCCTCGACGCGCCCATCCTTGACGGCCAAATCCCTCCCGCACCCTGTGCTCTTCGAGCGGAGCTCCGTGCAGACATCCGCACCCTGCGGCACGACCTGCATCTGCTCCGCGCCGTACTTCGCGGCCACCGTACTGACCTCCAAGACCTACGCGATGTACCCCACGCCCGTGACAGAAGTCGCTGCGCTGCTCCGGCGGCCCGCCGGGCTCCGGACCCCAACCACTTCCACGTCGCCCTGTGGGCATCGCCGGCGTGGTCTTCGGGGTCACGGCGGGCCTCCTCCGCGCCTTCGGTCCGCGGGCCTCGCTCCTGCCCTCCTGTCCGTGCTCTCATCCGCCGCGCGGTTACGACGGCCAGCCGGGCTCTCCACATCTACCCCTTCAGCATCTCCTCCTCCTCCTCCTCCTCCTCCTCCTCCCCATCCTCTTCCTCCTCCTCCTCCTCCTCCTCCTCCTCCTCCTCCTCCTCCATCGCCCTCGGCGCCGTCGGCACAATCTTTCTCACCGTCGGCACGGCCCTCACCAGCGACGGCACAAACCACGTGGACGACGGCGACACCCGCGGCGCCATGGGTGCGGCGGGACTTGCCCCGACTGGCCCCCCCCCCAAGCGGGCCACAGAGCTCGCCATCTTCGCCATCTTCGCGCTGCTCTTCCCTGCCCTGTCGCTTCGCTGCACCCCTGCCCAGGGCACATACGCGTCGAGTAGTATTGCAGATGGCGTGCCGACCTTAGTCGCACGACCAGCTGCGGCCACCGGCGACCACACCGAGCACCGTCACCTCGACCAGCACCAGGACAAAGCACTGACGTCCGCCCTGACGTCCGCGCCGTCGCAAGCACAGACGCCTGCTCCCCTGGCTGCACCGACGCTAGCACCGACACCAGCACTGACTCCACCACTGACCACGCCAGCACCGATGCCTGCGTCTACGCCGGCACCAACGCCGGCGCCCACGTCAGCACCGGCGCCAGCACCGACGCCAGCACCGACAACAGCACAGACGACAGCACCGACGCCAGAGCGCACGCCAGCACCGACGCCAGCACGACGTCAGCACCGAGGACAACACTCTGGGCGGCACCGACGGCGCCAACACCGACGCCTTCGCTGGCACCAACCGCAGCGCCTACGCCAGCGACGACACCAGCCCAGGCGTCAGCACCGACGCCTGCATCGCCCGAGTCGCCGATCGTGGTTGCCATGTACATGGCCCTCCTATCGGTCGTTCTCGCCGCGACCAGCAACGCCCTCCCTCGCGGCGACAGTTTCCCGCCGACGACGGATGCTTCCGCCCAACTCCACCAGGCGACCCAGCACGACGCCACAGGAGCCCAGGACGCGGCCCCAGGCGTGGTCGACATCAGTCCTTCGTCTGAGATAGCCCCTCCTGCGGCCAAAGAGACCCTACTATGCTGCCCGCGCAGGCAAACATCGAGGCAGCGCCGCACGGCCCCCGCCCCCACACCCGCCTTCCTTCACCTACCTCCTCTGGGGCCTCGGCTGCGCGGTCAAGACGCAGAGGAAAGAGGAGGCGGCACTGATCACGACGACGACGGCGACGACGACAGCAGTGACTGGGCACCTGGGACTACGCTGGCGGCTCCGCTGCGCGAGGACGCGGCCCCTCACGCCCCCGCGCGCACAAGCGCGGACTCCGATAATCCACACGGCACCGCACAGTCCAACCAGGCTGGCAACCCACGGTGGCATCTCGCGCGCTACATCGGCCAACACTCTGCCATCGCTGGCCATGCCCGAGCTGTCAACCGTCGCTTGTCCATTTGGGTGCCGCCGAAGATCCACGTTGGCCCAGAGGTCACCTTTCAAGGCCAGGCATATCAATCCATCAACGGCCTAGGTGGCATCGTCCGAAGCAAATCAGCTGACAATCCTGAACATTGCACTGTTACGCTCTGCTGTGGCGATACCACCCACTTGCCCCCCACCAGCCTGGCCATTCACCCCCCCGCCCCATGCCCAAGGGCATCGCCCCTCGGCACGCGCACCTCTTCAGCGGCACCAGCCCAAGGCCCCCCAACCATCACCTCCCCTGTCTCGCCCAGCCTTGTTGCTTACCAGAGGAGGCAGCCTAAGGACGAGGGAGGAAGCGGAGATGACAACGACCACCACGACTACGACGCCAGCGGTGCCTCATTGCCCGCCGGCGTCCCGGCCGACCCGTCTACTGGACCGTCCACGGCGACCGTCCAACACGACTCCGCAGACCGCCACCATGGGACGACCTCTCCCTCCCACGACGATGCCCGCGCCAGCCCGCAGCGAGGCTGCACGAGCAGTCCCACGGCGGATTACGCGACGCTGGACGCCAGCGCACAGAACCACCCTTCCGCAACGCTCGGTGGCCACACAGCTGGCGCACTGACCCCAGTCGTGCGACCAGCCGCTGTGGTCACAGCAGGCCGACGCCAGAACAGTCCGACACCACAGTCCGTCCATACAGCTCACACACACACACACACCGACTCCACTGCGCTCCGACTTCGCAGTCTGACTCCAGGGCAGCCCGACTCCAGTCCGCCCCCAGGCCGACTGCCCACAGTCGGCTCTGTCGCCGCCACGAAAACGAACCGACGAAACAAACAATGCAAACCCTCGCCTCTACGAGGCCATCTCCGCCATCTGGGCAAGCAACCTCGATGCCTATCAAACCGCTGGGGCACTACCACTTCCAGGCGCTACATGTACCGAGCGCGGGGCCGAGCAATTAAGCATCGAAAACGGGGCTTCCTATGGCGAGCATTTCACCCGAAGCGACAGCGTCGTGATCATTGACCCGCCCAGCCACAAGTGGGGTCACAGCGGCACCGTCCGAAACCCTCGCCGCAACGCCGTCGCCGTTCAGCTCGACAGTGGCCGTTCGGTCGCAACGCGGCCCGTCGGCGTGGTTTCACTCCGTGATTTATGCGACGACAGCGACGATGATGACGACCCTGGCCTGGTTGATGACGACGGCGACTCTGACCTCTTGTGGCAGGGTTCGGAAGGAGAGGACGAAGTAGGCCCTCCAAACCACAAGTACTCAAGAGGGGAACAGGTCACGATTATCAACCCGTCCAGCCCCTACTGTGGACACTCCGGCATGGTCGCGGATGTCTCCGGCGAACGCGTCGTCGTCCAGTTCGCCGATGGCCTCGCGGTCTTCGCGAGCCTCTCCGACGTGGTCGGCTTTTGGTCGACTTTCGTCGGCCGTGGCGACGACGACCACGCTGGCCCCGCTGACATCCTCTGTGCTCTTGGCCAGGGCACGCTGCTGGGCACCCTTACCCCCGTCAAGCTCACCCTGTCGGAAGCAAACAAAAACTGACGCAACGTTTAGGCCAGCAGCGGTGCGCCAGTAAGGACCTCAGAAACCTTCCTGCTAACACCTGGCCGACCGCCTCGGGCCCCCTCCCCGCCATCCCCGCGGCGCCTGGCCACACCCCCTCTTCTTCCTCCTCCCGCTGCCACCCCAGGGGCCCACGCAGAGGAGGAAGGACGAGGAAGAAGACGGCGACGGGGATGTAAACGACGAAACTGGCCTCGACAAGGTCGTGCTCGACAGCGTCCTCCACACCACCGCGACCGTGTACGACCGCGAACAGCCCCACGACACTGCAATGGCTGGTGGTCACGCTGTTGGCGTACCGACCTCAGTCGCACGACCAACCGTCGCGGCCACACAATGGCTATTCCGCGGCCAGCAGACTCCACAGGCCGACTATACAGCGCGCACACAATCCGACTCCGCAGCAGACCGACTACACAGTCAGACTCGCCAGCAAATGCGCCTCCAGTCCAACCCCACCACAGTTCGACTACACAGTAAACGTTTCTGCTCGTGTGCCGTTACTGCAGGGGTGCCGCTTGCAGGGGGGTGGCAATTTTGATGTTAACCACGACGTTGCCCTCGAGCAAGTCGTGCTCGAGGCCGACCCGCGCACCACCGCAACGACGTGCGACCGCGAACAGCTCCACCGCAGTGCAACGGCTGGTGGTCCCGCTGCTGGCGTAACGACCTCAATCATACGAACAGCCCTCGTGGCCACACAAAGGCGACCCCACGGCCGTCCTACTCCAGTCCGACCACACAGCGCGCACACACTCCGACCCCACAGCAGACCAACTGATTTACTACCTCTGACGGCTCCGCTGCATCGGGCGCATAGCTCCTTTGCCTCACCTGGGCGCCGTCCCCCCTGCGGGAGCCGCGCCCACAGCTGTAGCAGTGCTGACGCCTGTCGCACTCTCCGCTGTTGAGGCCGCCCTGGAGCAGCCGCTCTTCACAGCGGGGGGGCCGCTCACTGGCGCACCCTCACGCTCACTGGCACCAACATGTCTGCCATGCGTGTTTCATCCTCCACTGTTTACATTTTACCTTACGCCCGCATGGGCCTCTATCACGGCCACAAGCCCCATTTTTTGCCAGCCCGATTGCCCGCGCGGCCGCGCGTCATCGGGTCCTGGCTGCGGCGGCGGGGGATGCCCCGTCGTTCGCAAGCCGCTCAGCGGCAAAGCCCCTGTCCCCCGGCCGCCAACCGGGGCGTCGCCGACCTGGGCCCTTTTTCTCCCGCGGGGCGCCGACGGACGTGGCGTATCGCCTGCTCAGGACCCCGTCATTTGCCTCAGTCGTTTTGAGCCAGAGTGTGGTTGTTTCAACGCTCCCCGTACTTCCTGGTGCTGCACCACGCCAAGAGTGGGATAGTAACCCAAACTATCGCAGTAGCCCGCTGCGGCGGGTCGCCCGTTTGCTTGTTCGACGTATATATATATATATATATATATATATATATATATATACATACATACATACATACATACATACATACATGCATGCATACATACCTACATACATACATACATACAGACATGCATACATACATACATACATACATACATATATTACATACATGCATACATATATATACACATATATATACATATATCGTTATCTCTCTCTCTCGCGTCCACTATCTCTATATTTATCTCTCTCTTTCGTTATCGTATATGTATAAATATATTGTTATATAGGCATATACGTTTCTCCCTGTACGAATGTGCATATATGTATATACATATATGTACATGTATACATGTACATGTCGGTGTTTCGATCTCCGTATTTCTACATATATGTATGTATGTACCACTATGTGAAATATATGGATTTCTCTGTGTAAATATCTCGTTATACATATCCATATGTGCCTACATATGTATATGTATATATGTATAAATGTATATATAAATATATGTGTATAAATCTGTATATATGTAGTATACCAAAGTTGCGTGCTATCGTTATTTATCATCAATACATACATGTACGTATGTATTCACATGCATAATAGGTGTATGTCTATGAATATGTACGTAGTTGTGTAAACGTATGTGTTTGCATGTACGCATATATACACATACATGAATTAAACACATATACACTTATACATGTGTACATGTATCCGCCTCGACCTCCTCGGCCCCCCCACCCGCCCCTGGCTCAGCCCCAGGCAGGGGGGCGGGGTGCTCCATGCCGAGGAACTCGCGCTGACCGATCGTACGCCAAGGCCTGAGGCATGAAGGCTAACTTCACAGGATGACATGCCCCATTCAGCAGCAGCAGCAGCAGCAGCAGCAAAGGCCTGGTCAAACCACAAGGGTTGGCCCGTAAACGGGCGAGGCCATAGCGCACTGGGCAAAGCGTGCGCGTGCGCATGGGAGAGCAAACGTTGTGTGTCCGTGGGGCGGGGGAGAGAGGAAAAGAACGGGGACGGTCCTCACGCATGAAAACAACTTAAAATTATCCTGACGAAGGACCCCACCATATGCAGTTGTGAGAAATGCGTTGTGGGTGCCGCTTTTGGTGGGCCGTGCAACGCGTAATGGGGCGCGCGGTGGTATTAGGTGGGGTGAACGCACGCGGGTGGTCCCACTGGGGCCTTCGGTGGAAATCCGTGTGGGGCCACGACGCGCTGTGCTGGGTTGTGTGGACGCATGCGGGCGGTGCCATTGGGGCCTTCCGTTGGGCCCCCATACGAGGCCACGGAACGCTGTACTGGGCGGGGGGGACGCATGCGGGCGGTCCCACTAGGACCGCTGGAGCTCCATATGGGCCCACGAAACGCTGCATTGGTGTGGCGGACGCATGCGGTCACCCCCATTGGGGCCTTCGGTGGAGCTCCCTAGGGGGCCACGAACGCATGCGGGCACTTCCACTGGGGCTTTCGGAGGATCTCCTTACGGGGCCGCGGAACACTGTACTGGGAGGGGGGGGGGGGGGGGCGCGCATGCTGGCACCTCCGCCGGGGCCTTCGGTTGACCTCCTTATGGGGCCACGAAACGTTGCTCTGGGTGGGGGAAACGCACGCGGGCACCTCCACTGGGACCTTCGGTGGGGTTCCCTATGGGGTCACAAAACGCTGTATTGGGTGGGGGACGCATGCGGGCACCCCCGCTGGAGCCATCGGTGCAACTCCGTATGGGGCCACCCAACGCTGTGTTGGGTGGGGGGGCACATGCGGGCACCCCCACGGGGGCCGTCGGTGTAGCTCCCTACGGGGCCACGAAACGCTGGTGGGGGGGACACATGCGGGCACCCCCACCGGGCCTTCGGTGGGGTTCCCTCTGGGGTCACGAAACGCTGTACTGGGTCGGGGTGACGCATGCGGGCACCTCCCCTGGGGCCTTCGGTTGAGCTTACTACGGGGCCACGAAACGCTGCACTGGGTGGGGGTGCACATGCGAGCACCTCCACCGGGGCCGTCGGTGGAGCTCCCTGCGGGGCCGCGAAACGCTATACTGGGCGGGGTGGGCGTATGCGGGCACCCCCACGGGGGCCGTCGGTGGAGCTCCCTATGGGGCCACGAAATGCTGCACTGGGGGGGGGGGGGGGGGGGGGCGCACGCGGGCACCCCAACTGGGGCCTTCGGTGGAAGTCCCTATGGGGCCACGAAACGCTGCACTGAGTGGGGGAAACGCAGGGAGGAGGGAGGAGGGAAAGAGGGGGAGGAGGAGGGAATTTTGAATTGCGACCTGATTCGCCACAGACAGCGGTCAGATGACGACGGCACTCAACTGGCTTCATACAAACGAGCATTCGAAAGCATTAAACCACGGGCGCCAAGGAGAGTACACGCTCACGGCCCATCCACCCCATAAGTCCGCCCCCCGACCAAACCCCCCACTAGGTATGACAGGTTGGCGCCGTGTGTCGCTAAAGCACGACCAGGCTCCGACCCCAAACGGCCGGAGAACAAGTCAAGTCCACTCCAATCCCCCCCAACCACTGCCCCACCCCCGACAGCAACTCTTGCCGAAACAGGCGCAGCCATGAACGGCGCACGAGTGGGGGATGAGTAAGGGGAACATGTAAGAGCAGGGAAGATAGCAGGGGAAAAGGACATCGCCTCTGAGCGAGTCCGCTGCGGGCACCATCGTACCAGAAAGCACGGCGGGGCACGCTATTCGCACTCTCGGCCATGCCGCCAGCAAGTGAGACCAGCACGTGACACGCACCACAAAATGCAAAGAGACGGTCCTGACAAACGAACTCCACGATGTCCGCAAGCAGTGGGCGGGCAAAGTAACGACAGCAAGAGGCAGCAACCCTTCCCTTCTACCCCATCGCTGCAGCAACCCGACCCTGCTACCCCTTCTCTGCCGCTCGCCGCACGCGTGGAAGGGTGCGGAGGTGGAGGCGGAAGGGGAATACATGAAAGTGGCACCCCATGGACCCGAGGGGATACACGCTCCGTCGCATTTAAGCCGTCGTGGGCACTCGTATGGGCTCTACGGGTCTACCCCCTCGGGAAATAATATGCACTGACGGACGGCGACATTCGCCTCTCCGCTTGTCCTCTGCGAACACCACATCTCCAGCTCGGCATGGCGGGGCACGCTATTCGTACTCTCGGCCCGCTGCCAGCTCGTGGGGTCAAGGATATGACATCATGAGGCGAAGTATCCGCCCACCCTTCTACTTCATCACTGCTATGTGCAAGAAAGGGCATGCAATGCTGCAACCCAGCTCTGCCACCCCATGACTGCTACACACAACACGCATGAGAGGAGCAGGGTGAGAATGGAAGGTAAAGGAGGGGGAAGGGGGAGACTTTGGCATACTGAACACTCCTGTCATCGACCTACCCTCTTGCTGAGACTAGTCAAACAGGTTGAATCTGAAATTTGGATCCGTGGTCCATGGTGCAACAACACGCAGCCTGGCCTCACGTTCAGCCTCTATCTTCGCCTTTCGCCGTCTACGGGCCTCTTGCCTATTCACCCTGACAGTGTGGCAGTAGTCAGCGGTGCTGGCCCACGGCTCTGCTCATCCAAAAACTCCCTCGCGACAACATATTCCTCCTCACACCAGGCTGCCTGACCTCCCTCCTCCTCTGCCTCCGCTTCCTGAGCGAGTGGGGACTGGGAAGCGACCGGTTCCGTCGTTGCCTCCTGTGGTGCAGGCACGGGCAGGAACCTCTCCATTTCTGGGTCAGGACGGGCGCGCTTGTGGGCTCTGGACACAAAATCTGGGGCCCACGACCCCTCTTTGCCCGCGTACGGATCCCAAGCAACCCAGAACTGTAGCAACTCCTGACGCGTCGCTTCATCGCACATATCGCACGGGAACTCGTCATCATGTGATCCCGACTCGTCGCCGAACATCGCACTGATAGTAGTAGCGATGCAGTCCGCGATACATCGGCATAACCCAGTCGGATACGTCTTTTTCTGGGCTCTCGCCAAGCTCGCGACTTCCGATCGTATCCTAGCAGGGTCCGATGTCCACCCCTCCCGTGCGAGCACCTTCCCCGCCCAGGCGTGTTGAGTAGTGCTGTGTGTAGCCCTGGCATCCTAAGGGCTAGTATACGTGTCGGGGCACGTGAACTCTGTCCGTGCTCACATTGGTCGAAGTCCGTGGTAGTTACAGCGGGCGACGACTCCAGTGCACGGAGAGGGTGCCAACTGAAAGAACTGACCGCCTGTAGCCTCCACCCGCAAGGCTGTGGATGCTCCATCCAGCAGGAGGTGCCCACCTCCAAATGCACTGCAAACAGTTCCACCATGGCCTGGAGCAGTGCATTACGTACCCACAACTGTCCATTTGCCGTGGTGTCACGTTGGTTTTTCCCCAGAAGGCGTCGTGTGTACGTAAGGGGGGTGGCCCAGGGCCGTCGGACCATCGTGACGCAGACCACGTCTCACATGGGGGGCCCCCTCCAGACAAAATAACCCGCCGATCTCGAATATGCACCTTCCACGTCTCGAGTGTATTTCTATTCATCATATCACCTAACGTCGCGTGGATCGCAATATCTACCGACAGCCCATGAATACAGTAGTTAGCCTCATGGTGGGACCAATGTAGATGTGCTTGAATATCTCCAGCCCTCCGACGCCCGCAATATACATTCAACACAAAGTACTCAGTGCGCCGTAGCAATCCCTGTGTACTGCTCTGTCAAGAACAACCGACTTGGGTAGCGCTCTGTGAAGGAGGAGGGGGAGAAGGAGGAGAGGAGAGAGAGAGAGAGAAGGAACGCTGGGACCGTCTCTTGAAAACGAGGACCCAACATTCCAGGATGGTTGGGAACAAAAGAACAAATCATTTGGCGAAGGACTCAACCATATGCAGTTCCGAGCACCGTCGTTGTATGCACAGAATTCGGAAGAGTTCCCTATAGGGCCACGAAAGTTTGAGGGGGGTGCCAAAATTTGTCTGGTGGGCGCATGCGAAAGCAGCCACTGGGGCTGTCGGTGGAATTCCCGATGGGGCCACTAGACGCGTGAGAGGTGTGCCAAAATAGGTGCGGTGGGCGCATGCGACCGCAGCCAGTGGGGTCGTCCGTGGAGCCCCCTATGGTGCCGCGAAACGTGTGAGGGGTGTGCCGACATGAGTGAGGTGGGCGCATGCGAACGCAGCCACTTGCAACTTCGGTGAAGCTCCCTTGGGGGCCACAAAACGTGTGAGGGGTGTGCCGAATTGGGTGCGCCTGACGCATGCGGGCGGTGGCACTGGGGCATTCGGTGGAGCTCCCTGTGGGGCCACGAAACGTGTGAGGGGTGTGACGAAATGGGTGTGCCTGACGCATGCGGGCGGTGGCACCGGGGCCTTCGGTGGAGCTCCCTGCGGGGCCACGAAACGTGAGGGGTGTGCCGAAAACGGTGTGCGTGACGCATGCGTGCTGTGGCACTGGAGCCTTGGGTGGAGCCCCTTGTGAGGCCACGAAACCTGTGAAGGGTGTGCCGAAACAGATGTGCCTGACGCATGCGGGCGGTGGCACTTGGGCCTTCCCTGGAGCTCCCTGCGGGGCCACGAAACAGGGGTGTGCCGAAAACGGTGTGCGTGACGCATGCGGGCGGTGGAGCTGGGGCCTTCGGTGGAGCTCTCTATGGGACCACGAAACGTGTGAGGGGTGTGCTGGATTAGGTGTGCGTGACGCATGTGGGCGGTGGCACCGAGGCCTTCGGTGGAGCTCCCTGAGGGGCCACAAAACGTGTGAGGGGTGTGCCGAATTGGGTGCGCCTGACGCATGCGGGCGGTGGCACTGGGGCATTCGGTGGAGCTCCCTGTGGGGCCACGAAACGTGTGAGGGGTGTGACGAAATGGGTGTGCCTGACGCATGCGGGCGGTGGCACCGGGGCCTTCGGTGGAGCTCCCTGCGGGGCCACGAAACGTGAGGGGTGTGCCGAAAACGGTGTGCGTGACGCATGCGTGCTGTGGCACTGGAGCCTTGGGTGGAGCTCCTTGTGAGGCCACGAAACCTGTGAAGGGTGTGCCGAAACAGATGTGCCTGACGCATGCGGGCGGTGGCACTGGGGCATTCGGTGGAGCTCCCTGTGGGGCCACGAAACGTGTGAGGGGTGTGCCGAAAACGGTGTGCGTGACGCATGCGGGCGGTGGCACTGGGGCCTTCGGCGGAGCTCCCTATGGGGCCACAGAACGTGTGAGGGGTTTGCCGAAATGGATGTGCGTGACGCATGCGGGCGGTGCACGGAGGAGGGGAGGAGAAGAGAAGGAAGGAAGGAGGGAGGGAGGGAACGCGGGGACCGTTTCCTCAAAACGAGGACCCTATACCACAGGATGGTTCGGAAAAAACGACTACACTAGCTGTGCGATCACCTGGCGCCAGAGTGGCAAAACGCACTACGAGACAGCATTGTCCCAAGCGAAACCGGTAAATGCTGCTGGGGAGCATGACTCGGCTGTACTGACAGATGGCTCGCCCTTGAAACGAACAGACCGCTCGACGAGTCTGGTAGCTTGCCACCTTGCCTGTAGCACTCAGAACTTCAGATACAAAGTGCGAATGTGACAATAGGCCGCGTGACAAGCGGGCTCCGCTTTGTGTCGGCTTGACGCGGTGTACCAGATAAACAAATCCATCGGAAGCGCACGAACAACCGTCCAATGCACAGATCGGCTCACACATCGTCTCTCCGTGCGGCTTACTTCGACTCATACCTTTCGTCAAGATCGGTGGAGCACATGCTAAAATGATCGCGTTGACCTCTGGCAATCATTTTGCAACGACTTCCGACATCCCATCCACTGCTTCTGCGCCCCCTGTGCAAAAGCTCTGACAGTCCAAAAGAAGGAAAGCTTGCCCCGCTGGGAGCCCGTTCAGCGTGCTGAGAAGTCTGCTCGCCGAGTCGAGGTGGCACAAGTCTTTGGACTCAAGATACTCGCGTGGCAAGTCTGTGCAATGCACACGACCGGGATGATGATAGGAACACAGGACCAGCCCTTGACTCGCCAAGAGAGGTGCACTCTTCACTGATACACAAGCGAACAAACAACAAGATGGCACGTGAAGGCAAAGCCTGCTGGCGTCCACGGCAGCCTGGCATGCTGAATGACGGCTGGCTTGGAACAAATATGCTCGAAGCGGGCGTCTGAGACAAATGCATTCTGGGGCGACTGTGACTAGATCTGTCAGAGCCTTCGTGAGTCACACCGAGGATCCGCTGGTGAAGGGGCCCTGGGACACACATAAATACACACAAATAAACAGATTCCCAATATTTTCCTATATTTCCTGGGTTTTTGTCTTCCCCCCCACTTCCCATATTTTCCCATATTTTCCTGGGAATCGACGATTAACTGTGTCTGTGTGTTTCTTTCCCTCCTGAGCTGGCCCCGCTGTGTCGCATCCAGGCTGCGAAGGCCCCGAGCATCACCCCCAGGCACGTGAAAAGAAGCTCTGTTGCGCGCGCAGTAGCACAACGCCTGCAGGAGCTCTCTTGTGCCCCCTCTGCCACCTACTCCGGATTCCATAACAAAGTCGGGGGGGTCACATTTGGGGGGGGTCTGATTTGAGCTCTCTTGGAGGGTTGGGGGGGGTCTGGGCAAAGCGCCGCCCTTTCATGGATGGTCTGGGAGGGTCTAAAACTTCTCGTCTGGGAGGGTTGAGACCCCCTCCCTTTTATTACGAAATCTGGAGTACCCCCTGCCCCAAACCACGAGCCAAAGGACCCAAGCTGTAGGGGTGGAGATGCCATTGCTCGTCCACGACTCCCTTGCCTCGAAGGATTGGGCTCTCGGTTCCCGGGGGCCCGCGTCCCGTGAGAAGCGCGATTGGCACCTTGCCCCTGAGGCCACGAGGCCTGATGAGGTGCATGACATGTCTGCCCCCAGAGGCCGCGACCCCACTCACGATGCAGTTGCTCCCCGCTCCTGCAGCCTCCGTCCCTCCAACAACCTGAGCTGGCAGGCATGGGAGGCGCCGCCCCTTCGAGCAAGTACACCGCGCAGTGGGCCCGCTCGGAGCAATTCCAGCACCGAAGCAGAAGGCACTCGTGATGCGTGGAGAGTTCTCTATGCACCGCTCCCCATACCCGAATACCAGGAATTTGCCACCACGCTGACGGCCTGGGGCCCAAGAGAACAGCCGCACACATCTCTGGCCAGGCTGGGCAATCAGCGCACTCCTGCGCAACGCCATGCGCGCAGAGACGCCCACATCGGAGAGACGGGGCAGGGCCAGGGGTGGGGCGACGGGGCCCCCTCACGGAGGACCGCGGGCGCCCCGGCGGAGTCGCTTCGTAGCCCGACCTTGGGCTTAGGTCGGGCATGTCACCCTACAGGGCGGAATTTGGAGGAAAAATAAAAAATCCTGGCGAAGGACCCAACCATATGCAGTTGTGACTACAGCAATTGTGAATAGCTTCTTCGGTGGCGATCCCTATGGGGCCACGAACCGTGCGAAGGATGTGCCGACATGTGTGGAGGGGTACACAACACGAACGGAAACGATAGGCCTGAGCACGGGGGACTGAGCGCGAGTGAGACTGAGCGCGAGCGCGTCTGATTGTGATAAAAACTGCGTGCGAGTGAATCTATGTGCATGAATGCGAGCATGGACACGACGAGTGTAAATGTATGTGACTGTGAATATTGGGCGTGGCGGGGGCCTAACGGGCCACGAAGCGCGTCAGGGGCGTACTGGGTGTGGTGGACGCATGCGGGCACCCCCCCTGGGGCCGCAGGTGGAACTCCATAGTAGGCCACGAAACACTGAACTGGGTGTGGCGGACGCATGCGGAGCACCCCACTGGGGCCTTCGGTGGAACTCCCTATAAGGCCACGAAGCCCTGTACAGGGTGTGGCGGACGCATGTGGCCACCCCCACTGGGGCCTTGGGTGGAGCTCCCTATGGGGCTATGAAGCGCTGTACTGGGTGTGGCGGACGCATGTGGCCACCCCCATTGGGGCCTTGGGTGGAGCTCCGTGTGGGGCCGCGAGACGCTGTACTGGGTGTGGCGGCCGCATGTGGCCACCCCCACTGGGTTTTCGGTGGAACTCCCCATGGGGCCACGAAGCGCTGTTATGGGTGTGGCGGACGCATGTGGCCACCCCCACTGGGGCCTGAGATGGAACTCCGTATAACGCCACGAAACGTGTGAAGGGTGTGCCGAGATGGGTGTGGCGGACGCATGTGGCCACCCCCAGTGGGGCCTTAGGTGGAGACGACACGCTGTACTGGGTGTGGCGGACGCATGTGGCCACCCCCACTGGGCCCTTGTGTGGACCACGAAGCGCTGCACTGGGTGTGGCGGACGCATGTGGCCACCCCCACTGGGGCCTTGGGTGGAACTCCCTATGGGGCCACGAAACGCTGTACTGGGTGTGGCGGACGCATGTGGCCACCCCCATTGGGGCCTTGGGTGGAGCTCCCTATGGGGCCACGAAACGCCGTACTGGGTGTGGCAGACGCATGTGGCCACCCCCACTGGGGGCTTCGGTGGAGCTCCCTATGGGGCCACGAAACGTTGTACTGGGTGTGGCGGACACATGTGGCCACCCCACTGGGGCCTTGGGTGGAGCTCCCTGTGGGGCCACGAAACGCTGTACTCGGTGTGGCGGACGCATGTGGCAACCCCCACTGGGGCCATGGGTGGAGCCCCCCATGGGACCACGAAGCGCTGTACTGGGTGTGGCGGGCGCATGTGGCTACCCCCTATTGGGGCCTTGGGTGGAGCTCCCTATGGGGCCACGAAACGCTGTACTGGGTGTGGCGGACGCATGTGGCCATCCCCACTGGGGCCTTAGGTGGAGCTCCCTATGGGGCCAGGAAACGCCGTACTGGGTCGGCGAAACGCATGGAGGAAGGACGAGGGTGGACGGGGGGCGGGAGGGGGCAGCGGGGCGATGATGCCTCGTCAGAACGAGGATCCAACACCACAGGATGGTTGGGAAATAATTCAAAATTATCCTGGCGAAGGACCCAACCATAAGCAGCTGTGGGTACCGCAATTGTGAGCATCTTCTTTGGTGAAGCTCCCTATGGGGCCACGAAACGCTGCAATGGGTGGGGGGGAACGCATGCGGGCGGTAGCACTGGGGCCGTCGGTGGAGCTCCCTATGGGGCCACGAAACGCTGTACTGGGCGTGTGAAAATCAAAATTGCGTATGGGACGCGCGCGGGCGGTCCCAGTGGGGGCTTCGGTGGAGCTCCCTATGGGGCCACGAAACGCTGTACTGGGTTGGTGAAAATGCCATATTAGGCTTCCGGGGCGCATGCGGACGATCCCACTGGGGGCTTCGGTGGGGCTCCCCATGGGGCCACGAAACGCTGCACTGGGTGGGTGAAAATGTCAGATTGCGTGCGCGGGACGCATGCGGACGGTCCCACTGGGGGGTTCGGTGGAGCCCCCTTTTATGAACCCACGAAACGCTGTACTGGGTGGGTGAAAATGCCAAATTGGGTGTGTGGGACGCATGTGGGCGGTCCCGCTGGGGGCTTTGGTGGAGCTCCCTATTGGGGCCACGAAACGCTGTACTGGGCGTGTGAAAATCAAAATTGCGTATGGGACGCGCGCGGGCGGTCCCAGTGGGGGCTTCGGTGGAGCTCCCTATGGGGCCACGAAACGCTGTACTGGGTTGGTGAAAATGCCATATTGGGCTTCCGGGGCGCATGCGGACGATCCCACTGGGGGCTTCGGTGGGGCTCCCCATGGGGCCACGAAACGCTGCACTGGGTGGGTGAAAATGTCAGATTGCGTGCGCGGGACGCATGCGGACGGTCCCACTGGGGGGTTCGGTGGAGCCCCCTTTTATGAACCCACGAAACGCTGTACTGGGTGGGTGAAAATGCCAAATTGGGTGTGTGGGACGCATGTGGGCGGTCCCGCTGGGGGCTTCGGTGGGGCTCCCCATGGGGGCCACGAAACGCGTGTGCGGGACCCATGCGGGCGGTCCCACTGGGGGCTTCGGTGGAGTTCCCTATGGGGCCATGAAGCGATGTACTGGGTAAGCGAAAATGCCAAATTGGCTGTGCGGGACGCATGCGGACGGTCCCACTGGCCACGAAACGCTGTACTGGGTGTGGCGGACGCATGTGGCCACCCCTACTGGGGCCTCCGATGGAGCTCCCTATGAGGAAACGAAACGCTGTACTGGGTGTGGCGGACGCATGTGGCCACCCCCTGGGTGGGCCTTGGTGGAGCTCCCTATTGGGGCCACGAAACGCTGTACTGGGTGTGGCGGACGCATGTGGCCACCCCGACTGGGGCCTTGGGTGGGGCTCCCTATGGGGCCACGAAGCGCTGTACTGGGTGTGGCGGACGCATGTAGTACCCCCACTGGGGGGGAGGGGCACGGGAGGAGGAGACGCGGGGACCGTGTCTTCAAAACAAGGACCCAACACCACAGGATGGTTGGGAAAAACCCTCCAACATGGTCCAAAAGAGTCGAAACATCATCCCCACACACTATCTTCTTGACTCTTCTTGAATACTCCTCCTGCAGAGGGACACGCCCGACCTCATCTTGGGCTCGCCCTCCTTCCCCCCTCCGCGGGCGCCCGACTGCTCGGGAGCGGCCTGACCGACCCCTCCCGTGACGAGCCCCACACCTGTGACTGAGTCTCGTTTAACCGATCCCCATCCCCAGCGGCGTGGCCTGGGCCCCACTAGACGACTTCACCCCTAGATGGGGATGTAGGTCGTCCTCTTCGGGTTTCGAGGGGTATATCCCCAACTGAGGTGGTAATTTGGTGGGGGTCTCGAAGGAGATGGGGATGGGGATGGGGATCGGTTAAACGATGCCGACCTGTGACGGCACTCTTGCCCTCGAGGCGGCCCCTCCGGCCGCCTGCTGCCCGCGCCCCCGAGAGCGAGGCGGCGGGGGGGGAGGGCCGCCACAGCTGGGGTCGGTCGGGCATACCCCTATGAGGGCATCATCCTCCTCCTGCTCCTCCTCCTCCTCCTCCCTCCTCCTCCTCCTCCTCCTCCTCCTCCTCCACAGACACCCCTGCGAGGGGCTGCTCTTCCCAGACGCGGCCCCAGACATCCCAACCCCTCGTCACCGGGGCCATTTCTGTTCGCCCCAGGTCCATGCTCGAGATGGTCCCGGGGGGGGGGGCCCGAGAAGCGGGCCCCGGAGGCCGACGCCGAGGAAAAGCACCTGGCCGAGACGACCAGACCGTCAGAGCTCTGGGGTAGCGATGCCGCTGCTCCACGGAACTCTCCTGCGGCAGGTCCTGAGCAGAAGCTCGAGGCGAACCCGGCCGTGGCGACGAGGGCGACGAGGGCCCTCCAGGACGAACAGCGGCATCGGTATCTCCTCTTGTGATGCTCTCACCTGCTGTAGCCTTGAGCACCACGAGAATGGCGAGCACCAGGAAAGTACCGAAACTTGAGGGCTTTCACGTGTCGGGCTCTGGGAAGCGATACTCGCTCGACACTGTCTCGATGCCTCTCTGGGTGCTCGAAATGATGTTTGGGATCTGGTCCCTAAGTACGATGGGAGCAACATAAATCTCGGCGCGCCACCCTTGCAGACGTGCTGCAGCGGACTTGTGCGTGGACTTCAGTCCATGCAAAACTCCGAAAGCGCGAGTGAAAAACGAAGTGAATGTCGCGTGGATGTTTTTTTTGTCTTCATTCCTGGCCACAAAAATCCGCACGAAATTCACCTCGAAATCCGGAGCGAAATCCTCCAGGACACTCTGGGACCCTCCCACCGCTGTCCGAGCCAAATCCGCTCTGCGATGTGGGCGGCATGGCAAATCTCCTCCCCCTCTGAAGCAGGGGGGGCCCGAAGCCCAGACCGAAAATTTGGACGCCCGAAATGGGTACGGAAAGAATGGGTACAATGCCCAACAACAGATGTTGTCCCAAACCAACAGCGGCCGCTGTTGGGCAGGCGGCCTTCTGTCCCGAATGGACACAGGCCGCGGCGGCGCGGACAGCGAGTCCTGTTCCAAATGAACAAGATCCGCTGTTGGGCATTGTACCCATTCTTTCCGTTCCCATTTCGTTCGTGCAGAGAAAACTGGACACAAACAACGGCAGACGGCCGGCCAGCAGCAGCGCGGGGCCCTCCGCCCTCGAGGCTCCGCCCTCCATCCTCGAGGCTCCGCCCTCCGCCCTCGAGGCTCCGCCCTCCATCCTCGAGGCTCCGCCCTCCATCCTGGAGGCTCCGCCCTCCATCCTCGAGGCTCCGCCCTCCATCCTCGAGGCTCGACCCTCGACGCCGGCAGGCCCTGGGGCGGCGCCAGCGCTGCCAATGCCGCGCTCTCATGCGGCCCTGCTTGGCTCCTGCTCGCAACGCACACCGCCAGAGGTCGAGGAGGAGGAGGAGGAGGAGGAGGAGGAGAGGTATGGTAGATTAGGTTTGGTAGGTATGGCATAGTGTGGCATGATGTGGTGAGTGTTGTATGGTACAGCAAGTTTGGTATGGTATGGTGGGTATGGTATGGTAGGTGTGGCGTGGTAGGTATGGTATGGCAGGTAGGGCGGCGGAGAGCTCGAGAGATCCACCCGCAAGGAGGAAAGACTGGCCTACTCTGTAAGAACGGTTTTTTGAAGGCAGATCTGCCTTCAACTCTGCAAGAACGGTTTTGTAGGAAAGATACGGATACGTGTTGTCCCCGGACCTCTCTTGGGGTGCGTTCTGACCAGAATTTCGAGGCGAATCCAGCGGTGACAACGAGGATTCCCCAGGAGGACCAGGAAAGGCCGAAAACGACGGGGGACAACACGTATCCGTATCTTTTTCTCCCCCAAAGGGCAGCGCGGCGCGGCGGCGGTCCGCGGCGACGGTGAAGTACGGCCCCCCCGCCAGCGCCGACAGGGGCAGCGCCCCGGCGGCGGCGGCGGCGGCGGCGGCGGCCGGCGCCGCCGCGGAGGAGGACGCGCGGCCTGCCCCCTCGCCGCGGGTGGTGACTTCCTACCTGTCCTCCTCCTCCTCCTCCTCCTCCTCCTCCCTCCTCCTCCTCCTCCTCCTCCTCCTCCTCCTCCTCCTCCTCCTCTCCTCCTCCTCCTCCTCCTCCTCCCTCCTCCTCCTCCTCCTCCTCCTCCTCCTCCTCCTCCTCCTCCTCCTCCTCCTCCTCCTCCTCCTCCTCCCCCTCCTCCTCCTCCTCCTCCTCCAGACCACCCCAACCCAACCCGGAGACCCGAACTTGACCCGAATTTCGGGTTTGGGGGGGCACGGGGTCCATCTATGTTTTTGTCCGTGCTCCATGACCCCCCCCCACACTGGAAAGGGAGGACGAATGGAGGCCTTCGGGTTGGGTCGGGGTGGTCTGGTGGGTGGTGAGGTAGGGGGGGGGGGGCTTCGGAGGAGGAGAATCGGCGGGCAGCCCGGGGGGAACAGCTGCCGACCTCGGGGAATAGACAGGCGCGTTCCGCTACGCGCATGAGAAGCTGCTCGCAAGCTCTGGATCCAGCCTGGGGGGATTTACGATACATGAAATCGATGTGGCCATGCGTGTTTCGGACGTCTGCGAGTAGACACTTTGCGAGCAGTGGAACACGCTCGGTGAGGGAAGGCTGCATACAGTGGAGGCCAGTCCACAAGAAACCTTCCACAAGAAACCCAACCCTGAGACCCCAGGACGCCCATTGATCTTTGGCGTGGGAGCGTCGCGCTCTCCATCGCAAGATCGTCGACACCCAAGAAGCCCAGGGCATCCTGGAGGCAAGCAGGGTGCCTCTTGGCATGGGTCTCCACTGCCAACCTCGGGGATGGAAGCGCTGCGTGAGCAGAAACTGTCGGACACTCCGCGTGGGTCTCCCGGGTCCGCGGGCCGGGCCCCCCTCCCCGACCCACGGAGAGCGCACCATGGGGCGGCCCGAAGAGGTGCCGCCAGGAGGGCCCCAGCGCCAATCCGGGAAATCCGCGCGCGGCTCCAAGAGTGAGGGGGGGCGGGCCTTCTCAGAAGACCCGAGGTCCTCCGGACCTCTGATGAAGTGCTCTTTCTGAGAAGGCCTCCTCCTTCTCGCTTCCCCCCCTCGCTCGCCGCCGAGAAAAGGTATCAATGTGTACCGCTGCTCGTTCTGGAGAGCCCTCGTCGCCTCAGTTGGATTCTCCTCGAAATCCTGGTCAGAGCGCACCCCAGGAGAGGGTGGAGAAGCGGTATTGGGTATTGGTATCGTTTCGTCCCCCCAGAAGGGAGGTCGGTCGAGCGGCCTCTGCTTGCCTCCGCGGGGGGGGGGGGGCGCTCGAGGGTTTCTGGAAGCTTTCGAAAGCGGCTTTTGCAAGTTTTGAACAGGTTTCCAAAAGCCTGGGTGGTTTCCATCAGTCGGCGGTGGACAAACCTCCCTTTAGCAAACCTCCCCTTAGTGGAAACGGCCTGGGACCGAGACCCACGGGCCTGGACCCACAGAAATGAGTGCCGCGACGCCCTCTCGCGAACCGAAAACGGCCAGTCCCTTAATCGACGTGTCAGGGTAGGAGGTCTACCAACCTCCGAATCAGCTGCGCTTCGTCGAAAGCGTTCGGGGGGGGGGCTGGAGCGTCCCGCGCGGCCGCTGGGGCGCCGAGCTATGGCCCGCAAGCCGGCAGGTCAAGGAATCATCCCCCCGGCTACAGTCGGGGCGCTGACCTAAGGAACCCTGAATAAGGAACGAGGCCCCTTTTTCCCACAAGCTAAACTTCGATTTCCCATCGAAACCCTAAGCAAAACCAGAGGCGAACTGCAAAAAAACTAGGGAACACCGAGCCCCTCCCCAACGAAAAGGGTTCCTTCCTCAGGGCCCCGACTGTATTCTGTGACTCTTCCTGAACGGATCCCTCCTGCAGAGGAGGGGCGTGCCCGACTTGGGCCCAGGGGCCTCCACTCGCCGCCCCAGCGGGGGGGGGGGAGGAGAGCTCCGCAGGGGGGGGAGGTGCCCGGCCAGCTCCGGCTCGCGCGGACCCCGAGAGCCGTGCGCTGCCGCAGCTGTTTTCAAGCCGGGCGCTCTCGCCCGGGGCAGGAGGAGGGAGGTCAAGAGATCCACCCCCAGAATAGCCACCCCGACACCCGAAGTCGTTTGGCAAACGCGCCCAGAGAAGAATTCGAACCGTCTTTTGGTCTGCGGGGCGAGAGCGAGCCTCTTCCGCTAAAAGCTAGGCGGGCTACGCGCAGCTTTGATTAAGGAGACAGGGCACAGGAAGGCGGGGCCGAGAAGAATTCGAACAGGGCAGGGCTGTTCAGTGAACGCCCAGGGCCGTTCAGTAAACGCCAATTGTCCGGTCAGGGTGGCTTTTCCTTCCTTGAGAGAAGGGAGGTGGAGGAGGCAGAGGAAGGCGGGGGCCCCAAGGATTGCAACCGCGGGGGATGGGGGGGCAATGAGATGAGCGGAGGAGAGAGGTGAAAGGGCAAGAACCACAGAAGGGGCGGGCCCAGGAGGCCATCGAAGATCGATGCCGCGGGGAGAGTGGGTCTGGGGCTCTGGTCGTGACTTTTGTTGCGGCGATGCGCCGGGTCTTTCGCACGAAAAAGAAGGAGAGAAGAAGAAGTCAACTCCGAGACGAAGAGGGTGGGAACGCCAAGTGCGCGCGCGCGCCATACCTGATATCCTACCACACCCACCCATCCCTTCCCTTTGTGCTGCATTATTTTCGGTCAACCAGTTGGGGCGTCCTAGATGGCTTTGCATCGTCAAAATGGTCCCATCGTGTGAGGCACCATCAGCAAGAGGGGAACTTTCTACTTTGAACGAGGAGGAAGTGAAGCAGGAGGAAGACAAGGATGATGAGGAAGGAGGAGGAGCAGCAGCAGCAGGAGCAAAAAGGGCAGAAGGAGCAGGAGGACAGGGGGGAGGCGGAGAAGAGAGCCGACCTGGGACACCACTGCGCAACTAACATCATACGATAAAGGCTGGGGACACAAACACAGCATCAGGGGAGAGAGGAGAGTACGATTCACATTGACTAGCTGTGGAAGGGGAGTGCAGGGGGAAAGCACAGAGTCCAGTGTCGAAGCAGCCAGGCTCCCGAGAGGGTAGCGTTGTCCAAGAGGGCCCCGGATATCAAGCTATGGGATGGACGTGAAGGAGGCGGAGGGCAACTGGGATGGACAACGGAGAAGGCGGGGTGGAGGACGCAAGAGGAATAATAACAACCAGGAAAAAGGAGGTGCAACGGAGGAAGGCAAGGAGGAAGGCATGGAACCCTTTGTCTCAATATAGCGAACGTCGCAGCTGGAGCTACAGTCCAAGTCTGTAGTAAAGAGACGCTCTGCGAAACGCAAGACCCTTGGACGGTCCTGGGACGCCCTGGTTGAAGTTTTCTAGCGGCGCACTGCTGAACAAATCCGAGGACGCAAGGGTGCCCTTTGGAAGGCGGCCCATCCTTCCTGTGGATTTTCACTGTACGGCCAACGCTGCGGCGAGAACGTCATTCCATGAAACAGACAACCAACGACCATGGAAGTTTTGAAACATGGCATACGCTTCAGCGGGAGCACAACTTTTGCGGATGCGTGAATACGAAAATCGATGCGGCGAGGGCGACTTTCATTTGCACGGACGCTCTATGGAAATCGCGAAATGTGGCCAAAGCCGCAGACAGCGCTTCCTTTCGAGAGCCGATAACGTTCGAATTGGACAAAAAATACAGTGATCGAAGATCGAATCGGAAATCGTGTCGGATGGGCAACGGAAAACAAAATAAAGACGGCACCTGGGGAAAGAAGAGAAAAGAGCTCGCGTCGAGCAGTGGTGGGTGGGGCGTGGGAGAAGGGAGGAGGACGGGACGAAGAGGAGTGAGGGGCGGAAGCAGGAAACGGAAATGGGGGGGGAATACGATGGGGGAGGGAAGAAGGACGAGGGGCAAGGAGGGAGGAGGATGGGGGAAGGAGAAGAGGATGGGAGAAGGGGGAGGGAGAAGGAGGAGGGGGACGAAGAAGAGGAAGAGGGATGGGGGACGAGAAGGCGGAGGGAGAAGGACGAGGGGGGGGATGGCAAGCTAGGTGCGCTCGCGTCATATCTGACGTCCTACCCCTCCCTCCCATCCCTGACCATGGCGTAGATATCCTCTCTACTCGCACAGTCGGATGTCGAGCAGGGCAGTTATCGCGAGAGGGTACGCGATGCATGGTAGAGCACGGCATGGCATGGCGTAGAAAAGCACGGCAGAGCGTAGCATGCCATAGCATGGCGTGGCATCAGTGAAGCATTGCATAACAAAACATTGCAATGCAAAGCATAGCATCGCACAGAGGCGCAGAACGCAACACCGCACAGCATGTCATGGCACGGCGCCAGGCTCCTTGGAGGGTAATTAAGCGGATCGTCTTCGAGGTCTGGGCCGGTCTGGAGTCGTGGCTCCAGTGGCTCCATGTCATGTCTAGCTCCTTGGGCTCCCCGAAAAAGCTCCACACAAGGAGGGGGTGATGGAGAGCACCCGCTGGCTCTGCTTCCAACATCGCCTTCTCAAAGCAGAAACAGGGCTGCCGCTTGATACTTTCTGATGACGACCACGCCTCAAGGTGGGGGGGGGGGCTTCTGCGGCCCAAACATCTACGAATCGACACCGACTGCGCAATCACTTCCGATGGTTTCTTCGGGGGGGGGCGGGAGCATTTTCTATATTTGGGGGCCAATCTGAAAGGACCGAAAACGCCCGCGCTGCAGCGGAAGCACGATTTGGAGCAACCACGGGCGCAGAAATGGGGCCAGCGCTTGAGCGGGAGCAACATTTTGAAAAAAACAAGCGAGAAAAAAAAAACGCGGAGGAGGGCCGTGGATATCTTCCGGACGTCATCCAGGGAGAGAGGAGAATAGTATTCAGACTGTGCATTTGTAAAGGGGGGGGGAGAAGAGGATGGGAGGGAGGGAGAAGGGGGATCGGGGGTTGCTAAAACAGGTGCCCCCAGCACAAGGTGCCCCCAGCCTCTCGTTCCTTCTTGGAGCCGCTGGGGCCCCCCTGGCCTCGTGGCGGGTGCCCCGGAGGCCGCGGGGGGCACGTCCAGCAGCGCCCGAGGAGAGGGGCAAGCTGGGCACGCTGGCGCCCCAGCCGGCACCTCCTCCCGGCCGTCCCTCCCCGTGACGCTGAAGCCCACCAGCCCCTCAAGGCGTGTGTGGTCGTCTGGCGCAACTTTCTCCTCCAGCTTGCCTTCGTTCCCCCCCTCGGGGCAGGGTGCCACTGCTCCTCACTGACACCCCCCCTTCCCACACCCGCCTGGCAGCAAGTCCGACGCCATGAGGACACCCCCCACCATCCCTGCCAAAAAACAAGCACGAAATCCACTTTCTGGACCGTGATCGGGCGCCCCGCGATCACTTCACGGCATGTTGCAGCATATTGCCAGCATATTGCCAGCATATTGCCAGCAGACTGCCAGCAGGTTGCCGGGGACGGGGGGGGCGCCAGCACATGGCCTGGCGCGTGCAGGCCCACCATCCCTGCCAAAAACAAGTGCAGAGCACACGCTGCGGTGGAACATTGCACCCTGCGCGGGCACCACGCGATCGTTTTGCACTGTTAGCGTGTGCACTGGGTCCCGATGATTGTCGATGGCGGCCCCTGCCCATGCTGAGGCTCGGGTGCTGCTCATGCGGAGGGAAGGCGGGTGGAAAAGAGCGAGACGGCCGTCCTTCGGCGGTACCTCTTGTCAGCACTTTGACCTGTCTCGTCTCACCCGTTGCATGACGTCAACCCCGGTATCGTCCCAACCATCGGCAGTGGAACCAGAAACAGGAGAAAAGCCAAGCGGTACACAGGAGTAGGAGGAGGACCAAGCGCTGCATAGCACAAGGAGGAAGAGAGTACTTAGAGATAGTTTTGTACTGTTCGCGATGGCGGCAATTACCTGCCCCGCGCAGGTAACGTCACACTTCGTGCTGGCATCCGAGCTCCTCGGATCTTGCTGGACGTTCCCAGACGGCGCCGGCGCGAAACGTAACGTTAGCGGCCCCCACCCCCTCCCCCCTCAAGTAACCCTGCGCGCTGTCCCGGTTGCCAGTTGCCGGTTCGTCCGAGGCTGGTCTGCCGGGGGGCGCGCGCGCGGCTGCCGGGCCTTTCTGCTCTGCAGCGTCCGTGGCGGCCACTTGCACCCACAGTGTGAGGTCTGCGCGGTGGCGAAAGCGGTATATGCGCCGCCCGCCCCAGGCTTGAGGGAAGGGAGCACGGTGTACTCCAAGCCCAGCGTTGAACAACAACCCCAAGGTAACGCCTGCTATCGCCCGGGGGCGAAAAGCGCTCTCGTAGTCAACCACGACATTCTCCCCCGTCGTGCCGCCCGCCCGTCCGGGCAGCTCCCGAGAGGCAACAGGCCTCACCCGTGGACGTCGTGTCTCCTGCGGGGTCGGCGGAGCACGCGGAAGCCACTTGGGAAACAAAAAACAAAAAAAAACAAAAAAACAGCACAACAACAAAAAACGCTCTGTTGGCTAATCTCGGCGTCCTCCTAAGAGGAAAGAGAACCACGCACATGCACCGATTCTGGCCAGGCCCATCCTGAGCCCAGGATCGGTGCATGTGCACACGCCCACCCACCTTGGCCAGGAAGGCGCATGCACCGATCCTGTGTCAAGGATGGGCCTTGCCAGGATCGGTGCATGTGCATAGTTCTCTTCGCCCGATCTCCCCCGTCTCACTCTGCCCGCTCGGCAAGGTCGAGGAGAGCGCCCCCCCCCGCCTGCGGCGGCCG
>CAUYUJ010017902.1:170000-172500 GCA_963575745.1 Prorocentrum cordatum
TCAGTGTTCTCCCCAGTGCCAGGGTTTTCATGCGACGCCAGCCAATACCCCCACTTCGTGGGGGGGCAATGCAAGCTCTACCAAACATCCACACGACTCTCGGGAACCACCCACACCCAGCTTCCCGCCCTATGACGTCAGGACACTTCACTTCGTGGCGCGCGGACGATCGTGGATACTACACTGGCGTGGAGTACACACCCGCAGAGGTTGATCACTTGTTTGGGCCCCGCATGTGCCCCGCATCGTGCATTCGTTGCGCATGACATAGAGAGAGCAAGACAGAGAGAGAGAGAGCAAGACAGAGAGACAGAGAGAGAGAGAGAGAGCAAGACAGAGAGCCAGAGGAGAGAGAGATAGAAAGAGATTCGTCACATGTGTGAGGCAACCTGAGAAGATGTGGTACACGGTACACGTGAGATGGTACGCACTGCCAAGATAGTTGGTCACATTTTTGGGGCAATTTCCTGGGAAGGCGATTACACAAGTAGATGTGTTCATATGATAGATATGAAGCAGAGAAAAAGCGAGAGACATAGAGAAGGAGAGAGAGGAGTCGGTCACATCTTTAGGGCAACTTCCTGAGGGATGTGGGAGGACACAAGAGAGAAGGTATCGTTGTCCCGATGGTTGTCTCGATGGTTGCCCCGATGGTTGTCCTGATGGTTATGGTTGTCCCGATCGTTTTCCCGATGCTTGTCCAAATGGTTGTCCCGATGGTTGTCCCGATGGTTGTCCCGATGGCTGTCCGTCTGCGATGCAATGTTGTCTGTTTCTGCTGTTATACAGTCCCAAGGATGACGCATGCATTGCTCATACTTTCTCCTGCTTTCGCAAACAGGTCCAGTCACACTATGAATATACTTTCTCCTACATAGCGGTATCGAGAGGAGGTCGGAGACCTCCTCTCGATACCGCTTGCCGCATGCCGCCTCTAGAGCCTCCACCGTCATCAGCGTCATACGAACCACATCTGTGGAGGAAGAAGCTGCCGTGGCCTGCTGCTTGGATACGGGCTCCTCCCAGTCGACCGCGGCAGGCCGTTTGGCCACGCGGGCAGATCCGGCGGCGGCTGGCCGTTTCAATACACCGCCTGCGACCTGTGCCGCCGGGCGCTTCAATACACGCTTGGTGACGGCCTGGGCGGATGAGGCCGCCGCCTGCACTGAAGAGCTCACCGACGCATACGCATCGCACCACTGTCTCAACACTCCTCGGGACACCAAGACAGCTTTCCGTCGCATACGCAACACGGCATGCAAGGTGTGGTACTTCAGCCCTGGATATACCGCGCGCATGTGGTCACCAAGTGCCGCGTCGAGCTTGTCAGCCGTGTCATACTGCAAAGGTCCGGAGTCAGGGTGATACTTCACGTACCATTGCCTCAAAACCATACCGCTGACAGCGACGGGAGGGTCGCTCTCCGAGAGAATCTGCGAGAGGACCTCCGCGGCGGCCTCGTCGGCAAAGCTCTCCCGATACTGATTGAGTCGAAGACGCTGGCCTATACATTCCTCCACAGCTTGGGCAGTATTCAATGCTCCCTTGGCGCCCCAGTCCGTGCTGAGCCACTTCTGACATACCCTGGCGTCAGCAGATAGAGATAAATGTCCCAGGAGCCACTGCTTCAAGACGGCCCCGTCAGTAGTCCCCTCGGGCATGTCTGTGCGAATACGTTCTCCATACCAGGTCTCCAGATGGCCAGCGTTCTGCACTTTGACAAGCGTCTCTTTGGAAGAATACTGCAGTAGCCACATCTTTGCGACCTGATCTGTCACATACAGTGGTGGATCCAACTGTCGGAGCGCCCCGCATAATTTGAAAGGTGTATTATACTCGATGCCCAGGTGGCGGATGGCAGAACCGTGCTGCTCCTCCAGCTCCTGGGCGCTAGAAATACTAACCTTGCCAGGCACAACCCGATACTTGCCCCACCAAGTCTTGCACGCCTGGTGACTGATCTGGATACCCTTTGCAACGAGCGCCTGATGCAAATAATACGGGCTCTCGCAGTCGGCCAAGGGAGGCCGCGACAGCTCCGGGCCATACTGCTCGTCAAGGGCTTTCGCCGTCAAAGCCATGGACCATCCAAGAACACAGGCGATACCTTGATCCGAGATGGCTACGGATGTGCCAGTGATCAGTCGGAGGCTTCCTGGGGCCGCTTGGGGTCCTCTTGGGGAAGGGGGGAAGCCTCCTGGAGCCGCTTGGGGTCCTCTTGAGGGGCTTTGGGGGGCTTCTTGGAAGCATGTTGGGGCCTCTTGGGGGCTTATTGGCTCCTCACGGCGGGCTCTTGGGGCCTCTTGAAGGCCTCCTGGGGCAACCTATGGCGCAACCAGTAGGGGGACGTTTTATTCTCAGCGGCCGAGGGCGCAACCTATGACGCAACCAATAGAGGAGCGTTTTATTCTCGGCGGCCGAGGGCGCAACATATGGCGCAACCGCAAGGGATTCTGGCCCCTGGCAGGCGCGCGAACCCCGTTGCAAGAGCGTGCGAAAG
>CAUYUJ010017902.1:180000-220882 GCA_963575745.1 Prorocentrum cordatum
CAACAACGACGACAACAAGAACAACCACAACCACAATCACAACAACAACCACCAACAACAACAGCATCAACAACAACAACAGCAGCAGCAGCGGCAGCAACAACAACAGCAACAACACAACAACAGCAACAACAACAAGAGCAACAGCATCAACAACAACAACATGATCAACAACAACAACAGTAACAGCAACAACAACCTTAACATTAACAACAACAACTACAACAACAACGACAACAACAACAACAACTACGACAACAACACCAACACCAACACCAACACCAACACCACAACAACAACTATAACAACAACGATAACGGCATCGATAACGACAACGATAATAATAACAACAACGACAACGACAACGACAACGACAACAACTGCAACAGCAACAGCAACAGCAAGAACAGCAACAGCAACGGCAACAGCAACAACAGCAAACGTCGGAGATCTGGGGTTGCAGGAGAGCCCTGAATCGAACCGAGAAGCCGGATCGCCGATCAATCTGAATCGGATCGGCGGACATCGGCAGCCCCATCGGGAGAAGTCGAATCGGCGGAAATCGGCAGTTCAGTGAGGCCTTCATTGAGGGACCCAAATCCGAATCGGACTCCGAAGCCTCGAAATCGAATCGAATCGAGTTAGAGGAATCGAAGTGAGTCCATTTGGACGCCCGAACTGAATACGAAAAAATGGGTATGATGCCCAACAGCAGTTGTTGCCCAACACCGACGGCGGCCGCTATTGGGCAGGCGGCCTTCCGTCTCGATTGGACAGCGTCCGCGGCGACACCGACAGGGAGTCCTGCTCAAAACGAACAGGACATGCGGCCGGTCTTCGTGCCCAGTTGCTTCGTACCCGCTTCTCGGGTCGGGCGAAGGGGGGGGATAGCAAAGGGGGGGGGGGGGGGGAAAACCAGCTTACGTAGCTGACTTTCCCGGCGCCTCCCTGCGCTGGAGGCGGCCATGTATCGTGGAATGGGCACCTCGGCGAGGCCGAGACCAGCTGCATGCAGCAAACTTCGTAACCCCCCCTTTCCCCATCCCCCCCTTTCGTCCAACCCGAGCTTCCTTCTCGGGAGCGACCAAGAGGGGGGCGTCCAAGAGGGGGGGGGTGCAAAGCATGACCGGCGGCACGTGCGCGGCCCTGCGGGGGGGCCAGGGACGTAATGGAATAAGAAGAGGGGCCATGAAAATCTGGGGAAACACCATGGCCCCCGCCATGATATCCACCCCCCCCCTAGCCATCACCCCCCTTCTCTGCCGCCCCCGACCTCCGTGCCGAGCTTCCCCGGGACGCGCGCGCTGCAGCGGGCGGGCCGGGCGCTCCTTCGGGGACGCCGGGAGCTCGCCCAGCCCCGCGCCCGCCTCGGCGGCGGCCGCCGGGGCTCCCCTGGCCGGCGGGGCCTCGGCGCCCGCCCCGCGGGGGCTGCACCTGCGCCGGGCCTCGGGGGGCGGGAGGGGTCGGAGCACGGACGTGTCCCCCTACAGGCGGAGTTTCGACGAAAGTAGGAGATACCCCAGAAATAAGCCAAAATGGTCAAGAAATACCCCAAAATATTCCTCCTGTAGAGGGAGGGGTCGGAGCATGGACCGGGGAGCATGCCTTCCAGCGCCCATGTGTGCACATATACTCGGCAGTGCCCGCAGATGGCCCCGAATGGTATCCCGACGTCGCATGTCCATCGTCGGCAGGACGGGCAGGATGCACATGGCCGAACAAGCCACGCGCGCGCGGGGGCGCACAAAGCTGGAGCTTCCGTCCTGGAGCATGGACGAGCGCGTTCCACTAGTTTTGAGTCGGGCGTGTCCCCCTACAGGCGGAGTTTCGACGGAAAGTAGACGATACCCCAGAAATAAATAAGCCAAAATGGTCAAGAAATACCCCAAAAAAATAGTCCCCGGACTATTTTCATTCTATTTTTGAATATTCCTCCTGTAGAGGGAGGGGTCGGAGCATGGACTGGGGAGCTAAATGTCAACACCCACCATGCCCTGCAGCGCCCATCTATGCATGCATTCGGCAGAGCCAGGACGTCCAAGACGTCCCCTGCGACCCCCCGAAGTCGGCACATTTGGGCCCCGGGGCAAAGTTCGCGTCACGAGTAATCAAAATATATTGGCATCTGTATTGCGGGGATGGACGAGCGCGCTCCACTAGTCTTAAGTCGGACGTGTCCCACTACAGGGGAATCACGCAAAATGGTCGAAAAGTACCCCAAAAATAGTCCCCAGACTATTTTTTCACTATATTTGAAGATTCCTCCTGTAGAGGGACGGGCCCGACTTAACACTAGTTACCCGCAGAGTGCGAGCGAGCGAGCGAGCGCGCGGTTCCGCTGGGAGCGGGGCCCTTCAGGGCCTGCGCTGGGGGGCCCGGGCCCTCCGTGCCTGCAGTCCTTGTTTGCCGAGGTCGGGGTGCTGAGTTATGAGCTGGTGGGCGCTGGAGGTCAAGTGGTGCAGGGGGAAGTGGGGAGTCGGAAGCGGGATGCTGGAGTCGGAGTGCTGGGTGGTCGGCAGGTGGAGGTGGAGGTGGAAAGTCGGATGCTTGAGGGTGGAGGTCGGAGTGCTGAGCTGCTGGACGCTGGAGGTTGATGGGTGGAGGTGGGTACTCGCAAAGCGACTACTCGCAAGTGGCCTGGATCCTCCGCAGAGGATCTACAATAACTTAATTGCACAAAGTCTGATGCATGGTTTTTCGGGCGTTTGCGAGTAGGCACTGTGCGAGCAGTGGAACGCGCCCGGCGAGAGCAGGGCGGCTTGAGCCACTGGAAGATCGGGTCTGCGCAGTCCTCCCCGCTCCTGCGCGGCGAAGCTCGCCCAGCTTGGCAGCCGATCTCCCGCGCACAGAGACCGATCGGCACAGGCTGCGAGTCGAGCAGAGCCGGCAGGCGCGACGAGAACCGAAGTACTGCCAGCCCTACTAGCCCCTGCTCATCTGGCCTGGGCCTCCTGCATCGGTCCTGCCGGCCCATCCCGAACCATGCTTCGGAGAGCAGGGCGAGGTGAGACAAGGGCAGCTCAAGACTGTCCCAAGAGGTTGCAGCCGTGGCGACGAGGGGGCCCCACGACGGCCGTCTACCAGTCTCTCAGGCGGCCCTCCTCGGAAGGTGCAGGAGGGCGAGGAGGTCGAGGCTGGAGCGCTAGCGCGCCTGGGATCCTGGCAGCGCACTTCTGCCCGCACCGGTCGTACTCGCCCGGCTGCGGGCCTCTGGGCCCTCCCCGATCGATCCGGATCGAAAAGTGGCGCAACAGAGTGGGGTCCGGGGCTCGCGCCGCGATCCTGCACGATGCGTCAATGTTTCGCGCCGTCGGATCTCGGGGGCGCGTGCACGGACACGAGCGAGGGAGAAAAAGCAGGAGGCGAGAGGGAGGCGGCGAGGAGCGCGTGACGGCATCGCGACTGCGCGGCGCTCGGCAGGTGAGAGCATGCGCGGAGGAGGCCGGGCCACCCGCCTCCGAAGATCCGGCGGGCGAGGAGGCGGGGCAGACTCCGAGGAAGGCCACGGCGTCCGCAAGAGCACACACCTACGCCTGCAACATGGAACTACATCCAGAGCGTGAAGATGCGGTCGGAGCGTGAGGGCATGGCACCGTAGAACACGAGCACGAACACGAACACGCCCGCATGTGGGCACCGTCTGGGGGTGCTGCGGGTGCGGCGCCAGAGCGCCGGTGCACTAGGAGAACTGAAAGAAAGAGGCCCGATCAGAAGTCCAGCTCGATCTCGTTCCAAAGTCGGTTTGCAGCACATTAGCGTAATTGACTCATTCGCGCAGGTTGTTCAGACAAACAAAACTGCATTGCCAGAAGTGCTGCTGGCGGAAGCTCATATGTTAAGCAGCTTCCTCTGCAAACCTGCGAAAAAAATCGTTTCGCACTTGCCCAAGTTCTAGTCAAGTATGCAACCGTCTCCTCTGGAGGACTATGTGACCATGTGGGCGGTCGTTGTCAATCAAAACCAAATGCGATCGTGAAAGTCGCTGTCGCACGCATGTGTGCTACGGGAGCACTGATCCCTCATAGTTAGCATCGCCTCAACGTGACACTGGGCATGAAGAAAACGCCTCGGTGTGTTTCGCGGTTGTGTGCAGCTCATGTCCTGGCACCCGAATTAACGAAACGGCTGTTGCGTCCGTCCTCGACAGCACCGCCGAGACATCCATGCAAGCTCTGTGGCACTGTCCCTGCATCTCTATTTGGGCTCGGTTGCTGCGAGCTGGTCCCCAACGCTGTGAACGCGTCGCGAGCATCCAAAACGAGCGTGCCTGTGTACGTGCGCGCGTGCGTCGATGTACGTCAGGTCATAGCTTTGGGTTGAGGTCTGCCACGGGAAGGAAACTGTCACGGCGGGCCCTCACAGGGAGGACACTCCTCGCCATCACGCCATCTGAAGAAGCTGATCCCTCCGAACGAGAGAAAGACAGCCGAAAGGGTCGCACCGCGCCTTCTGTGGCGCCCCAACCTTATCACTGGAGTGGCGCCGCCGCTTCAAGCTGCCTCCCCTGCCCATATCCTCTCCAGCCAGCCGCCGACATAGCTGCGGCATTCCAAAGCATCGCCTTCTTTCACTGAACGCAGGAAATGAAGCATGGGGTGAGAGCGTATGTGGGAAGATGGCGGCGCAAAGCAGTACAAGAAGACAGGCACGGATGGTGAAATACCGTCGCTCCTCGCAAAATGTGTCCCAAAAACTCTTGTAATATGCCAATTACGAATACCATCGCCGTGAGCCCGACGCCTCACTCAACCTCATCGACCTTGCGCAAGCGGCAAGCGACTTCAAACGCAAGTGACAGGAACGGAACAACAACGAAAGCGGCTGGCCGACCCATTTTGGCAAATCAAGCCTGAGACAATACTCCTCACCCGCCGTCTCCCCAGATGGGTGGGTGATATGGGCCAAGAGCCTCAAGAGGTCGCCAGAACAGCATCAGAGATCGCCAAGAAAGTACAATGAGCGTTTGGAGACCCAAAATAGCACACGATAGGGCGCCACTGACGCCCAAAAACGGCCCAGGAGAAACCCCGCACGGCCAAAATGATCGAACAATCGTTGTTCTCCATGTTCTGCCGCGGTGGCCTCGGGAGCGCTCAGGCAGTCCGCATGACGCCCCCGGGATGGCCCGAGAACGTCCTGAGGAGACCCCAACACGGCCCAAAGGGAGAGCCTAGGCCCAAGAAGCTGCCATGGCAGCACCCAACGGCAGCCACGAGAGGACGTCAGCCAAGGAGGGCCCCAAGAGGCTCCCAAGACGACAGAAAGCTCCAAGAGAGCCCCTCCCCCCTATTCATTCCTCTCCTGTGAGGGCAGCATAGGCCACTCCCACCTCAGCCACGACTCTCACTCCCGACCTGGTGATGGCTCCTGGCTAGGGGCGGACGTGGTTTTGGGGGGTTCTGGGAGTGGGCTGAAAACCACCCTCACCCCCAGCAAGGGCCCCCTGGATCATCAGGTCGGGAGCGGGGGGCCTGTCTGGGGGTGGTGGTGGGTTGTGCTGTCCTTATCCTCTCCTTCCTCCTCCTCTTCCACTTCCTCCTCCTCCTCCTCAACATCATCATCATCATCATCATCATCATCATCATCATCAGCAGCAGCAGCAGCATCATCATCATCATCATCATCATCATCACCAGTATCCCCACCAACACCATCACCATCACCATCACCATCACCACCACCACCACCACCATCATCATCATCATCATCAGCAGCAGCATCATCATCATCATCATCATCTTCATCTTCATCTTCATCTTCATCTTCATCATCATCATCATCATCCTCATCATCATCATCATCAGCAGCATCAGCATCATCATCCTCATCATCCTCGGCAGCATCATACTCATCATCATCATCAGCACCACCATCATCATCATCAGCAGCATCATCATCATCATCATCATCATCATCATCATCATCATGCGCATCATCAGCATCATCATCAACAACATCATCAGCTGCATAATCGTTATCATCGACGGCATCATCATCATCATGAACATCATCATCATCATCATCACCATCATCATCATAATGAGCATCGGCATCATCAGCAGCATCAGCATCAACATCATCATCAGCATCATCAGCATCATCCTTGGTATCAGCATCATCACCATCATCGTCATAATCATCATCAGCGTCATCATCATCGTCATACTCATCAGCGGCAGCATCATCAGCATCAGTGTCATCAGCATCCGAATCATCAGAATGGCAATGATACTGATCATGCTAATAATGATAATTATGATAATAATGATAATAATGATACTAATAATAATGATGTTGATAACACACATCATCCGCATCAGCATCATCATCATCAGCAGCATCATCATCATCAGCATCATCATCATCGTCAGCATCATCAGCAGCAGAAGTATCAGCATCATCACCATCATCATCATCATCATCATCCTCATCATCATCATCATCACGTCGTCATCGGCATCATCATCATCCTCATCGTCATCATCATCATCATCGTCGTCATCATTATCATGATCATCATCATCATCACAATCATCATCATTATCGTCATCAGGGTCATTATCATCATCATCATCATCATCATCATCATCATCATCATCATCATCGTCATCATCATCATCATCATCATCGTCATCAGCATCATCATCATCAACATCGTCATCATCATCGTCCCCATCATCAGCAGCAGCATCACAACCATCGTCATCATCGTAAGCATCAGCATCATCTTCAGCATCATCATCATCACCAGCAGCATCATCATCAGCAGCAGCATCCTCATAATGAGAATCAGCATCATCATCATCAGAATCACCATCATGACTGGCAACAACACAATAATCATCAGCATCCTCATCATCATCAGCTCCAACATCATCGAAACATACGCATCAGCATCAGCATCATCATGATCAACATCATCGTCTTCCTCATAATCATATTCATCATCAGCAGCATCAGCATCGTCATGACATCATCATCATCATTATCATCATCATCCGCATCATCATCATTATCATGATCATCGGTATCATCAGTATCAGCATCACCAGCATCATCAGCGTCACTTCATCAACATCATCATCATCGTCGTCACCATCAGCAGCATCACGATCAACATCATCCGCCTCATAATCCTCATCGCCATCACCACCACCACCAACATCATTAGAGTCAGCATCAGCATCGGCATCAGCAGCACGATCATCATCATTATCACAATCATCATCATCATCATCATCAGCAGCAGCATCATCATCATCCCCTTCAACATGGCCGTAAATATCACCATCGCCATCCTCATGGCCACTACTACCACCATCACAATCATCCAAGTCCCTGCCATCATCGTCCTCATTGAATCATGTACGACTTTCTACTATTTCGTCAACCAACGCATATGGGCGGCGGATGTGGCTTCCGCCCAATGAACCGAGGACGTTATCCGTGCGGTGTTCCCCTGACGTGGTTCGACCTGCTGTGCCTCGCCCCGCCGTGCTGAACCTCAACTTAGTACCTTACCGACATTCACTTTACACAATCAACGGCACTTCTGGAAAGAATGCGTGAATGTACTTTCCCCACGATCCACCTGTCAGCACGGAAACGGCCGGGGTCCAAACGCACCAGATTTCCGAGCTGCATCCAGCCGTGGGGACGAGGGGGTCCCACGACGGCCAACTACGGCAGGTCCCCAGCGTTGGTTCCTGACACCGCGGGGATACTGCAGACTTGAACGATCGGTCGTTTCAGAAACGCCGGATCGTTCAACGACGGGCCGATTCTGGGCCACGGGCGGCGTTCAACCTTGAACGCCCGCGGCGGGGTCCGCCGTCAGTCGACACGACGCGAATCTTCCGCACCGCTGTCTCGACTGGCCCACCTCTCTGAATGCTGGGCTTCGGGCTGCTCGCCTTGCCGCCGCCGACGCCCCCTCGCAGCCACCCCCTGGCCTTTGTCACCGCTAATGTCCGCCAGGGCGTCCGCCCAGGTGCCCGCGCTGGCGGCCTCCATGCCCGCCTCGGCCGCACTAGCTTCGCCAGGACGCGCGCCCCTCTGCCTGAGCGCGCGAGGAGGAGGAGGAGGAGGAGGAGGAGGAGGAGGAGGAGGAGGAGGAGGAGGAGGAGGAAGGGAGGAGGGGAGGAGGAGGAGGAGGAGGAGGAGGAGGAGGAGGAGGAGGCGGCTAGGCTGCGGACAGGGGGCCGCAGGCGAGAGGAGAGAGCGCCGGGCCCGGCACGCCCGCGAGCACCACTGGGTGGAGAAGCGCGGCCGTCGTCGTCGTCGTCGTCGTCGGCGGCGGCGGCGTCGGCGTCGAGGGCGGCGTCGTCGCACTGACCGCCTCCCTGCGCGTCCCCCCGGCCGCGGCCGCTCCCGTCCTCGCTGTACCTCCCGCAGTCCGTCTCTGCTCTCGTCCTCTCGGGGGCGCGCAAGCATGGATTAGCGATCCATGGATTTGGCGCGCGGTCGCCAAATCCATGGATCGGGGGAGGTGCCCTCCCCAAAATGAGGCCGGTGCCGCCTCGCTCGGCGGCGGAAACCCGCGATTCCCCGTGGAAACAGGACCCGTCGCCAATCCACGCCCCTTTGATCCATGTGTGCGATCGCCTGAGTCCTTGAGCATCGTTTGACCGATCCCCATCCCCGCTGGCGTGGCCTTGACCCCACCGGCCACCTTGCCCACCCAGGTGGGGATCCATGCCTGTTCCTCCAGGCTTCGCGGGGCCGATACCCACCTGGGAGGGTGGGCTGGTGGGGCCGAGATACCATGGCCCGGTAAGGATGGGTTTAGGTTTAGGTCGGGCATGTCCCCCTACAGGCAGGATTTTGGACGAAGAATCAAAAATACCCAACAAAAGATATTCAGCAATTGTCAACGCTACCCAAAGGATCGTCGCCCGACTCTTTCCTGACTGTTCTTGAATCTTCCCCCTGTCGAGGGACATGCCCTACTCAAGGTTAGGTTGGACGATGCTGAATCCTGCCCTCTTCCCGTCCCTCCCCTCTCCCCTCGCCGAGGCACCGCCGTGGCCACCAGCAGCCGTGCCGCGGTGGCCCGGGACGCCCGGCACCGGCACGGACGCGGCCCCCCATGGGCCCCTGCAGCACCCCGCCGCTGGGACGCGGAGAGCGCCAGCGAAGGCGCTGCCCAGGGCCAGGGGATCGCCAGTGCCCTGGCCGTGAGCCCAGGGCACACTCGCGGAGGGCTTCCCGACTCCTCTGCCGCCCCTCGGCGCGCACCGGAGCGCGACCTGCTCCAGGTTTGCCTGGGCGTCTCAGGATTTGCCTCGCCTCAAATTCTGGCTTGCCTCGGTTTGCCTGGCTTCTTCCCCACGCGTCGGTTGGAGAAAAGTCGTCGACGCCCTCGGGACTGAGCCTTGCCGGCAGCGGCCCCGATCCTGGGCCAGGGGCGGGCCTGGCCGGGGTGGGCGCGCGCGTGCTTTGCTGGCGCCACGCGAGCTCTCACGGGCGGGTCCCCAGCCAGCCCTGTGCCAGCATGGCCGCCGTAGGTGTATCTGCTAATTCGCCCCCAAATATAAACCTCCTAAAGACAAGCCACGAAATCCCCAGCATTGCTACGAATAGCCTTACATAGTTCTGCAGCATTGTAAGTCAACTCGCGACTAGTGTTCCACGATATGAAGTAAGGCGTGAATCACCGAGGCACATTGCCTTTCGTTTCTTACGGCGGTGGGTACGCCGTTCCTTCGTCATGCCCGTGCCGTCTAAACCGAATGCCGCATTGGTGTTGACCACGTTCCACCTCACATCGCCCGCGGAAGTGATCGTGCCCATGTCCACCTCCACCTCCCCCTTGACGCAATACTGAATCCAATAAAGATTGTCGATGTTGAAATACTCCGCGGTGAAAGTCGACGCTGAGGGTGCTGCCGAACCGCTAGCGCTACCAGCGTCGCCAAGAGTTATTGACCATCTCAACGACTTCATCGTACTTCCCCCGGAAGTCAGTCATCTCCCCTGTACGCCAATCGACTTTTCGCTCAAGAGAACCTGGTTGCTCTCTGACGGGTTCGAGCTGCTCACCGACTGCGGTCTCCACGGTCCCCTTAATCTAATTCGACACTTCCAGGTAAAACTTTTCCTCAGTCATAGTACCGATGGTTGCCATGATTCGAAAGCTGGGCGAGGGCTGCTAAAACCGTGGCTGCTAAAACGGCCCTCCCAGAAGGAAAAAACTACTTCCCGGAATGAGGCGCGGCACGCGAAACAATCAACGGGCTTCTTCCCCGAAGGACGAAGACAACTTCCCGGAGGTCGATTTTAGCAGCCACGGATTTAGCAGACCTTGCCCGGCATCCGAATGATAGCAAAGAGAAGCACAGACAGCAGTTGCAAGATCAACGATCAGTGCATGAGCGAATGAGTGTTCGGTTCCGGCCCTCCCTGCCTGGACGTGTCCCGTGACCCTTCCTTGACCCTCCCTTGACCCCGCCTCCGGCTCCTCCTCCTCCTCCTCCTCCTCCTCCTCCTCCTCCCCCTCCTCCTCCTCCCACTGCCCGCCCTTCCCAAGGCGGCGTTCCAGACCGCGGGGGGGCCGCAGGCCAAACCGCGGCGGCGGCGCGGGGCGCTGGCCGGGGCCTCCTCGGAGTACAGCTCCTCGCCAGAAGGAGAGGGGCGAGGAACGGTACGGTTGGAGCCGGCTGGGTGGCCCAGCACTGGCTCGGCGGGCAGGAAGGGCGGGCAGGTCCGAGGTACTGGGTTCGAGGAGGGACTCTGTATTCTTCGGGCTCTGGTGGTTGCTTTCGGACTCCAGGGCCGTCAGAAACGGATCCGTGGCGCAGAACTGCACCAGAGGAACCCCAGGAGGAGTCCAGCGGCCGATTTTGATTGAATTTGGCCTCATCCCCCCCACCCCTGGCGGATTTTCTGGCGCCCCAACCAGCTCAGGCTTCCATCCAACAGTACTAAAGGGAAATTAGGACACACAAATAAATACACACAAATAAAAATAGCCCCCATATTTTCCCGTATTTTCTGGGTTTCTGTCTTCCCCCCCACTTCCCATATTTTCCCATATTTTCTGGGAATCGCCGATTAATTGTGTCTGTGTGTTTTTTCCCCTCCTGAAGTACGGCAAGTTCGTACCGTGACGACAACGGCGCTCGTTCCTGGACACTGGACACTGGACACTCCCGCGCGTGGGCACCGTCAAGGGTGCCGCGCGCGTGGCGGGCGCCGGAGCGCCGCTCCGCGTGGCGGTCTTCACAGCATGGCAGATCTCAGCGGAGGAGAAAGAAAAGGACGAGGAGATGATCATGAAGGGAAACTGGGACACACAAATAAATACACACAAATAGAATGATTCCCCATATTTTCCCATATTTTCTGGGTTTTTGTCTTCCCCCCCACTTCCCATATTTTCCCATATTTTCTGGGAATCGCAAATTAATTGTGTCTGTGTGTTTTTTTCCCTCCTGAGATCAGCTATCCGCTTCGCCCGCTCAGTCGTGGTGTCGGACGAAGCCTGACAAAGCGTGAACCTTCCAACCTTGAACGATCGGCGGCTTTTCGCTCGCCAGCTCGTTTCATAGAGGCCGGTTCTGGGCCCATGGCGGCGTTCAACCGCGAACGCCCGTGCCGGGGTCGTCGCCGCGTCGACACGACGCGGGCCTACTGTACAGGACTGCACTTCGACGAGGGCATCGGCAGCACACGTGGCGGCGGCTCCCCCACACTCAGTCGGTCGGGTCTGCCTCGCGGCGCACGCTGGGTCGGAGCAGATCGCAAGATCCGAAGAGCACTGGCCCCGCGCTTGTGGAGCCGCCTTGCCCTCGTGCTTCCCCCTCCTTTCTGCTTTACGCCTGCTCTTTTCGAGGCCATCGTCCTCCGCCGCCGCATCCGCCACCCCCTGCTGGACGAGGAAGAGACTACTACTGCAGGCGCTGGGGGGTACCCAGCGCACGCCCATGCACCTCTCAAGTGGGTATCTCTGCGCTGCTGTGGACCAGAGAACTTCACCGAGGCCGGATGTGATTGAGCCACTGGTGAGATGCGAGTACAAGGGCACCATCCCATCGCGGGTAGGTCGCACAGGCCCAACAACGCAAGAAAGGCTGCTCGTTTGGCGGGTGTGCTCCGCAAGGATACGCAAGAAAGGCTGCTCGTTCGGCGGGTGTGCTCCGCAAGGACTTATAGTCAACATACCGGGATTACAACTTCACTAAGGGAGGAGCATCAGCACCAAACATTCGACGGCTAGATAGTTTCGAATCTCAGGCCCCAGACCCCTCGATGCTTTCTCTGGGACCAGCTCTTCGTCCTGAGCTGCTCTTTGATCCCAGGGACCGAAACCAGAATCCAGAGGCCGAAAATGAAGACGAACCTCAGACTCGAATTTATGAATATCTGGAGATCTGGGGCAGCAGCAAGAGAGTGAGCGGCACCTGGGGGGCACCAGTGGCTGGACTTCAGTCACGGCCAGGGCCACGAAACGAGTGAGGCGTGTGCCGACACGGGTGCGTTGCCGCCATGCGAACTTTTCTACTGGGGCCGTCGCTGGAGCTCATCATGGGACCTCGAAACGCGTGACGCGTTGGCCGACACGGGTGCGGTGCTCGAAACGCGTGAGGGTGTGCCGACATGCGTGCAGTCCCGCCATGCGAACTCTCCGACTGGGGTCCTTGGTGGAGCTACCTATGTGATGAGGCGCCGAAATGCGTGAGCGGTGTGCCGACATGGGGGCGATGCCGCCGTCCGACCTTCTCCACTGGGAACCTCGGTGGAACTCCCTATGCGGCCTCGAAATGCGTGAGTGGGGTGTCGAAATGAGCGCCGGGTCGCCATGTGAACTTTCCCACTGGGGCCTTCGGTGGACCTCCCCATGGGGCCACGAACCGTGCGAGTGGCGTGCCGAAATGGGCATGCGGAGAGCAAGAGGCAGGAGAGGAGCGATGGCGAGAGAGAAGGCAGCGGGGAGGGAGTGATGGACGCCACTCGCGTCTGGCCGCACGGGCTTGCAGAGCATGCTGGCACAGAAACTCGGGGACAGAACCGCCGCAGAAACGGCCCACCACTCTCGGGCCTGGCGAAAGGGGGGGATAGCAAAGGGGGGTGGTGAGAATCAGCTCACGTAGCTGATATTCCCGGAGCGTCCAGGCGCCGGGAGGCGCCCATGTATCGAGGAATGGGCCCAGCGGCAGGGCCGAAACCAGCTGCATGCAGCAGATTTCGCAACCCCCCATCTCCCTATCCCCCGCTGTCGTTCGGCCCGACACACAGACCTGAACCTTGCGAGCCCACGGTCCTTCGTCCAGAGGTCTTCTTGGCCGGCTCGTCCATGGCGCGGCCGGCGCAGTCCTCGCCGACCCCCTTCGCAGGAGTGCGAACGGACTATCCCCGCTCTGGCTCGCAAGAGAGCAGGAGCCAGAGAGGGACCGGGAATGGAGCACTGGTCCTCTTGCTGGCTGAGTAAGCCCATCTACGAGCTGCAGCATGCAGTCTCGCGCCAGGTTGGGAAGGGTATGCAGGGCATGGGAAGGACAAGCAAACAGTGCTGAACACGCCTGGCCGTTCGCCAGCATGGCAGCGCGTGGCGCACGGATTGAGCGGAAACGACGGGGCGAGCCTGGGAGAACCAGAAACAAGACGAGAGCGCGACGACTTCGCAAGCTGAAGATGGGCTGGAGGCGGAGGCGGAGAGGGGGCATTGATAGGGGTGGAGGAGGAGGAGGGCTAACGGATCTCTCGTACGCCGATGAACATGCCGACGTTGCACCGAAACTGCGAATCAGCAAGATCGCTTGAGATGCAGATTCATCCAATCGCCTGCCACCACCCCTCCCCCTCCTGGAAAACAGAATCCTGGCGCAGGACCCAACCATATGCAGTTGTGAGTAACGCCGTTATGAGTATCGCCTTCGGTGGATCTCTTATGGGGCCACGAAGCGCGTCAGTGGAATGCCGAAACGGGGCGGGCCGCCATGCGTGCACTACCGCTTGCCGTAGGTGGAGCTCCCCACCTACATGGCCACGAAACGTGTGAGGGGTGTGCCAAAACGGGCGGAACGCCCACGTGTGGACGGTGCCTGTGGGGCCATACGTGGAGTTCTCTATGGGGCCACGAAACGTGTGAGGGGTGCCGAAACGGGCGTGACGCCCACATGTGGACGGTGGCTCTGGGGCATTCGGTGGATCTTCTTATGGGGCTACGAAACGTGTGAGGAGTGCGCCGAAACAAGCGTGACGCCCATTATGTAGACGGTGCCTCTGGGGTATTCGGTGGATCTTCCTATGGGGCCGCAAAACGTGTGAGAGGTGTGCCGGAACAAGCGTAACGCCCACATGTGGACCGTGCCTCTGGGGCCATAGGTGGAGCTCCCTGTGGGGCCACGAAGAATTTGAGGAGTGTGCCGAAACGGGCGTGACGCCCACATGTGGACGGTGCCACCCGTAGGTGGAGCTCCGTATGAGGCCACGAAACGTGTGAAGAGTGTGTGTGTGTGTGCCAAACATGGGCACGTGGAGGACAGAGGCGGTGATGGGAAGGAGGGAGGGGAGGGACGAAGGGAAACGCTGGGCGGTGCGTATTCGAAACAAGGACCCAACACCACAGGATGGCTCGGAAAAAACGCAACGGCTCCACATGCACAAGCACAGTTTGACATTCAAGCATGTTGCACGGGCGCCGTGAATGAAGATCGGGCGGCACGCTTCCATGACGTATCCAAGCTGTTCAATAGAAGTTGTGCCATACTCGGACAACACTTTTCATGCACACGTGCACTGCGTACCAAACCTATAATACCTACCACCGTGCCCTTCGGTACATAGCGAAGTGGTACAAAGTGTGCCTCGCTAAGACAAATTGTATGCCACATCTCCACGCAACCGCCGACCTCCCCTCGCCCCAGGCTTCCGCGCAAAGACGGCAAGTCTTCACCGAACTGCACGCCTGCCAATGAGCCAAAGACTTTTGAACCAAATTGCAATTGCCAGCGCGCGCCTGTAAACACACCGATGATTCACTACAACGTACACCAGCAAAATACGCACAAGCCAATCGCAATAATGAGGCTGTGCGCGAAAGACTGCACCCGCCGTCACTCGAACAAATTGTCAATGGTCGAAAAAACAAGACAATGCAACTCAAGAAGGCGCATAATCGTTCGCATTTTTGTCGGCCATCATACGATACCAGCTCAACCACGTATTATGTTGATACTGCTGCTACACATGACCGTGTTGGTGTCATGACAGATGCTTCCCCAAAGGGCCTTTAGATAACCTCTAACCCCCACCATGTAATTGCAGACGACGGGTATGGAGAAGGAGAATCCGCCGCCGTGCCTGCACGGCAGTGGCAGGTTGGAACGCCTGCGCGCTGACTAGCAAGGCTTCTATACTCTTCGAAGGGCCATCCCTCCCTGTTGGCGTTTCTTTGCGACCATCGCCCCCCCCCCCCCGGTCCCCAAGGCCCCCGGGCGCCACGAAGCCCCGTTCACCGAGCCCTGGGCGCCCCGAAGCCTCCTCCCCCGAGTCTACCCGGAGAGCAGAAAATCCACCCCCATAATAATCACCCCGACAAGCGAAGCCATTTAGTAACTAAACGCATTCAAAGAAGGAATCGAACAGAACAGGGGTTGTTTACGAAACGCCGCGGGCCGTTCCATAAAACTCGATTGTCGGGTCTGGGTGGTTTTTCGTCCCTTGACTACGGGCCCGAGACGCACGGCTGCGGCGGGACTGCTAGAAGCAACTGGACAAGAACGACGACAACCGCCAGCCAGGTCGGAACGTCGAAAGAGTCTCCCGGCCCGCTGGGACCACGTGCAGACAGGCCCGCCGACCACCTCGGGACCACAGGGCATTACGAAAGTGCCCCCCCCCCCCCCCACCTGCTGTCTCCCCCAGCGTCGACGTTCCCGCCTGACCGACCAGCGCAATTTGTTTCGCGCTGCGCGCACTGATCAGCCAAAACTAATGTCGGCGGCGCGCAACAGGGGAAGGCCGAAGAGGCTGGCTATCGTAGTAGGCAGGGGGGCCTCGTAGGACCCCCCCGGCTTTCAGGGAAGAGTTCATACAGTGGAGGCCAGTCCACAAGAAGCCTTCCGCAAGAAACCCAACCCTGAGACACCAGGACGTGCATGCATGTTCGGTGTGGAACGTCACGATTTCCATCGCAAAATCATCTGAACCCAAGAAACCCAGGGCACCCTGGAGGCAAGCAAGGTGTTTCTTGGCATGGGCCTCCACTTTAAGCCTCCTCTGAAGCCAAGCTGGGCTTCTCAGAGGGCCAGAGGGCTTTTCAGAAGTCCAAGAAGGCTGGCCACATCAGCTTCCCCACAGCGCGCGCCGCCGATCCCAACAGGAGGTCGGCAAATGCGTTGCCAGCCTGATCATCGATCAGACTGGCAGAGCATCTGGTGGTCGCGTGGGAAACTGGAATCATTACATCGGTTTTGCTTGAAGCGGTCCGCGCAAAGCCAACGTTGTTGAAATGGGGATGCAACGCACTTGCGGCTATCGTAGATAACACCGCCATTTGAAGCATTGGCTCCGCACACCTTTTATACCGCACCCCTTTGCGACCTCCAGAACCCAATCACGATACGGCAGCTGCACTTGACGTCGAGCTCCGTGCCTCGCGCGCTGCTGGTCGCCCTCCTCCTACTCCCAGCCCCCGAACGGGCTTCCTGGAGCCACGAGGCCGCTTCCTCCTTCTCCTCCTCCTCCTCCTCCTCCTCCTCCTCCTCCTCCTCCTCCTTCTCCTCCTCTTCCTCCGTTTCCTCCTCGCCCTCCTCATCATAGCCCTTCTACTCCTCCTCCTCTTCCTCCTCCTCCTCCTCCTCCTCTTCCTCGTCCTCCTCCTCTTTCCCTCCTTTTCCTCCTCTTCCAGTCTTTTTCACTACAAATGACCTATCCCTATCGCACCCCGATGCCAGTTTTAGGGCGGCACGGCGTTTCGCCTGAAACTTCCTCACCACGTATGACTCTGATGCGTAATGGGTGACAACAACTTCACAGATGGAGGGCGGGTCGTCATCAAAGAGCTCTACAGCTCCCGAAAATATTGGAAACTCACTGACGCAACAAAGTGGACGACTCAAGTTGGACAACTGTTTCCATTATCTACAAAGTTACAAAATTATAGTGTTTAATATATAAGAGCAGAGAGAAAAAAAAAAAAAAAAAAAAAAAAAAAAAAAAAAAAAAAAAAAAAAAAAAAAAAAAAAAAAAAAAAAAAAAAAAAAAAAAAAAAAAAAAAACGTTCCCGCCATGGTCAGCTGCAATTGGTGATGTCCTGTCGAATGCTGTGCTTCCCAGCTGCGTAGCTGACCTACAGCTTGAGCTAAGAAAAGGAAACGAACAGAATCGCAAAAATTAAACTTGGCGCCAGCGGTAAGCCGTCAACTTTCGTTATTTGTTGTTTTCGCAAACATTGAAGGGTCCATGGAACCCTGTCTGGGCCCAGCGAGGCTAGTTGTCTAAGCTACGCAGCACCGCTGCAGCTGCTTCTACGAGGCACCTAGCGCAGAAAGCTCGGCCTCGCTTACTGTACTGCCAGGGGGAAAAGCGCGGGAAACGATGGCCACGTCTCCCCAAACGAGAGGGTCCCCAGGGTTGTGAGAAAAAGAGGAAAAGGAGGAGGAACGAGGCCTCTTACTCAAAGAAAGAACGAGATAAGAATCGAGAGGAAGGAACTCCGCCTCCAGCCAATATCAAATACCCGTTCCTGTCGCGTCCACTCCGCCGTCCTAGTGACCACGAAGGGACGAAAGTTCATAACGGTCTTTCAGATGTTGACACACAGGAAAGAAGGTGAATTGCCCCCGCCATTCCCGAGCATCATGTGAAAGTTGGTCCGCCATCGTGTTGCCTTCGTGTTGCCTTCTCTGTAAATGTGTTTACAGAAATCCTGCCCCCACAGTGGAGGACAAATACCACGTGTGGAATACAAACGGTCGAGAGTGATATTCACTCGATCGACACCAGACTCAAAATTTCTTGGCCGGTGGACCCGAAACAGACCGTGAGAACATCGCCTCAACCCCCTCCTTCATATCCTCACCTCCTCCTCCGTGGCTCTGGCCACGAACGATGAAATACTCAAAGGCCTTCTCATGCCCACGCAACCCCAAGTAGCGAGCCGAGAAGTCCAGATAGGAAGCATACGAAGGAAAAGTAAAGTAATAATAATAATGTATATATATGTGTCATAAAAATAAGAACAATATTTTGATAGTTTTAACCAAAATAAAGAACTTCCACCACTGAGTTCCGAAAACCGATTAGAGTGCAAACCACCGTGGATGGTATCATGCCGCCTTTCCTCCATGTCTCCTCCCACTAGCCCTGCGAGCGTTGACCCACTCCCCTTGTCGCCTAAGATGTTCACTGAACATAGAGCTGTTCCTTCCCCAGTCTGAGCAGCACGTCATGAGCAAGCGCCCAGCATCCATCCAAGCTCTCGACACCGAGCCTGCTGCATCAGAGTGCACCACACGACAACGCTTCCAAGATCGCCCCAAAGAATCGGCATCGGGAATCAGCCAACCAGCATTTGTCGGCCAAAGGAGCAGTAAGCGCACCAGCGGCCGTACCAGCATAGACTGCATTCATCCCACCAGCACACGACGACGACGACGACGGTCTCTTTCCGACGGAATGCACGTCGTCGGCGAGAGGAGCAATATGCGGGCCATCAAACGCACCATCCTGGACAGCACCCATCTGACTCTGGGATGACGAAGCGACGCAGGGACGTAGACTCTCGGTCGAATACAAATAGTTTTGCGAACCTAACTCGAGTACAAGACTGAATTCAGAGCTCTAGATGCAACAGACGCACGCGCCCGATGATGCTGAATCGATTGATGTGCGTACCAGCTCTGCAGCTCTCCTACATTTCGAGTTAAGAACAGGAAACCGACAGCATCTGTCAAGATGACTCGAATAATACGAATAGATTCGCCTAGCTCGAGTAGCAGACCGAGCGCAGACCTCCAGATGCAACAGATGAACGCTGCTGATCATTTTGAATGGGTTTCTGTAAACATCAGCTCTGTAGCTGTCCTACAGCTCGAGTTAAGTACAGAAAACAGACAGCACCTGTCAAGATGACTCGAATAATACGAATAGCTTCGCGAACCTAGCTCGAGTAGCAGACCGAGTTCAAACCTCTGGATGCAACAGACGAACGCGCATGATGATTCCAAGCTGGTTTCTGTAAGCATCAGCTCTGTAGCTGTGCTACAGCTCGAGTTAAGTACAGAAAACCATCAACGCGTATCAAGATGACTCGAAACGGCCGATCCCGCCGCAGTGCTTTTTGGCAGTAAAAGGTACCGATCGAGCTGAGATCAAGACGGCGAGCGGGAATAAGATCGAATATCACGGGAAAAAAAAACTAGCTCTAACGAATTGTTGAATTTCGAGAACAAAACTTTCAACCGAGCAAAAGTCAGAAAAAAGTCCGTCGAGATTTTTCTTGCCAACTAGCTCTCCAGCGCCCCAGAATTACTCTTAAGCTTCCAGCAACTAGCTAAGGGAAGCTCTACGAGTTACTAGTCCTCCAGCGCCCCGGAATTACTGGGCGCCGGCGTGACACCGTCAACCTTGCTTACCGCCGGGAGACTCCTAGAGCTTCCTTGCCACACATTATGTCCAAAGAATTGGCAGAGAATGAATAATTTCTCAGCCTCAGCGCTGATAGCTGACTGATCTCAGGCTTCTGGAAATATTTCACTACTGCCCCTTACGATTGCTGAACAGCTCTGTAGCTCATCTGCAGCACAAGAAAAACCAAGACAAAACAATATCATTTCCAAGAAGTAGCAGAGTACGAATCGGTGTTCAGCCCTAGCGCTGATAGCAGACTGAGCGCGGGTGTCTAGAGACTTTCAAATAGCGCGCATGACGATTATCTTCCCATTCCAATGCCTCAGAGCTCTCCAGCTCATCTGCACCTCCGAGTTCAGCCCAGGAAACGAATTCCATCACAAGAAAAATCGAAGAGTATGACTAGTTGTTCGGCGTTTGCGCTCATAACAGACCCAAGCCAAGCGTCTAGATACTTCGACTAGCGCGCGTCATGATTTTCTTCTGATTTATGTGCGGGAGAGCTCTCGAACTCATCTGCAGCTCGAGTTAAGTGAAGAAATTCACCATCATCTCGAAAAAAACGGTCGAAGACAAATAGTGTTGCGAACCTAACTCGAGCACAGGACTGAGTCCGGAGCTCTAGATGCAACAGACGCACGCGCCTGATGGTGCTGAATCGATTGATGTGCGCACCAGCTCTGCAGCTCTCCTACACTTCGAGTTAAGAACAGAAAACCGACAGCATCTGTCAAGATGACTCGAATAATACGACCAGGTTCGCGGACTTAGCTCGTGTAGCAGACCGAGTTCAGACCTCTAGAAGAATGGGTTTATGTAAGAATCAGCTATGTAGCTGGCCTACTGCTCGAGTTAATTAAGCCCAGAAAACAGACAGGTCCTAGCTCGAGTAGCAGACCGAGTTCAGACCTCTAGATACAACAGATGAACGTACCTGATGATTTTGAATGGGTTTCTGTAAGCATCAGCACTGTAGCTGTCCTACAGCTCGAGTTAAGTACAGAAAACAGACAGCACCTGTAAAGATGACTCGAATAATACGAATAGGTTCGCGGACCTAGCACGAGTAGCAGACCGAGTTCAGACCTCTAGATGCTTCAGATGAACGCGTCTGATGATTCTAAGAGGGTTTCTGTACATATCAGCTCTCTAGCTCCGCTACAGCTCGAGTTAGGTACAAAAAACCGACAACGCCTGTCAAGATGACTCGAAACAGCCGATCCCGCCGGAGTGCTTTTTGGCAGCAAAAGGTACCCGATCGAGCTGAGATCAAGACGGCGAGCGGGAATACGATCGAATATGATGGAAAAAACTACTAAAGCTCAAACGCATTATTGAATTTCGAGAACAAAATTTTCAACCGAGAAAAAGTTAGCAAAAGGTCCGTCGACATTTTTCTGGCCAACTGGCACCGGCGGTGAACCGTCAACCTGGTATTTTTGCGTCTTTGCTGGAACCATCTTGGCCACTGAGGCCAGGTCCAACGAACCTGGTCTCCGCCAGGACCCTCGTAGAGCTCCTTCCACGCGTAAGAGTGCTCAGGACGAAGCGGAGATCTTATCTGATCATTCCTGGAAGAACGTCAAATTGATATTTTTTGGTGTCAACATGAAGGTGGTTCCTGGAAGTGAACTGATACTAAAACTGACTCTGGAAATCTGAGCTGCTCTAGGAACAAATATCATATGCCAATATTCGGCGAAAAATCTGCTTTCTCAAATCTTAGCAAAACCGACCCAAACTGGGCGCCGGCGGTGAACCGTCAACCTTTCTTACCGCCGGAAGACTCGTAGAGCTTTCTTGCCACACATTATGTCCAAAGAATTGGCAGAGAACGAATAGTTTCTCAGCCTCAGCGCTGATAGCAGACTGATCTCAGGCTTCTGGAAATATTTCACTACTGCCCCCTCACAATTCCCTTCCCATTGCTGTGCCGAACAGCTCTGTAGCTCATCTGCAGCCCCAGTAAAACCAAGAAAAACAATATCATTTCCAAGAAGTAGCAGAGTACGGAGCGGAGTTCAGCCCTCGCGCTAATAGCAGACTGAGCGCGGGTGTCTAGATACTTGCAAATAGCGCGCATGACGATTATCTTCCCATTCCAATGCCTCAGAGCTCTCCAGCTCATCTGCACCTCGAGTTCAGCCCAGGAAACGAATTCCATCACAAATCGAAAAGTATGACTAGTTGTTTGGCGTTTGCGCTCATAACAGACCCAAGCCAAGCGTCTAGATACTCCGACTAGCGCGCCTCATGATTTCTGATTTATGTGCGGGAGAGCTCTCGAACTCATCTGCAGCTCGGGTTAAGTGAAGAAATTCACCATCATCTCGAAAAAAAATCGGTCGAAGACAAATAGTGTTGCGAACCTAACTCGAGTACAGGACTGAGTCCGGAGCTCTAGATGCAACAGACGCACGCGCCTGATGGTGCTGAATCGATTGATGTGCGCACCGGCTCTGCAGCTCTCCTACATTCCGAGTTAAACACGAAAACCGACAGCATCTGTCAAGATGACTCAAATAATACGAATAGGTTCGCGGACCTAGCTCGAGTAACAGGCCCAGTTCAGACCTGTAGATGCAACAGATGAACGCACCTGGTGATTCTGAATGGGTTTCTGTAAGTATCAGCTCTGCAGCTGTCCTACACCTCGAATTAAGTCCAGAAAACCGACAGCACCTGTCAAGATGACTCGAACCATACGAATAGTTTGCAGACCTAGCTCGAGTAGCAGACCAAGTTCAGACCTCTAGATGCAACAGCTGATTGCGCCTGATGACTTTGAATGGGTTTCTGTAAGTATCAGCTCTGTAGCTGTCCTACAGCTCGAGTTGAGTTTAGGAAACCGACAGCACCTGTCAAGATGACTGGAATAATACGAAAAATTTCGCGGACCTAGCTCGAGTAGCAGACCAAGTTCAGACCTCTGGATGCAACAGACGAACGCGCCTGATGATACTACAAGGGTTTCTGTAAGTATCAGCTCTGTAGCTGTCCTACAACTCGAGTTAAGTACAACAAACCGACAACGCCTGTCAAGATGACTCGAAACAGCCGATCCCGCCCGGACGCTTTTTGGCAGTAACATCGAAACCATCGACCTGAGATTAAGACGGCGAGCGTGAATGAGATCGAATATGGTGGAAAAAATACTAGAGCTCAAACGAATTGTTGAATTCCGAGAACAAAATTTTCAACCGACCAAAAGTCACCAAAAGGTCCGTCGAAAGTTTCTTGCCAACTAGCTCTCCAGCGCCCCGGAATCACTCCTAAGCTTCCAGCAACTAGCTGAGGGAAGCCCTACGAGTTAGTTACCACATTGTCCGTTCTGGCCGGGTCGGCCAACTAGCTCCACCCCGCGCCGGAATTCCTCTAGCTCATTGATGGCGAAGAGCTCTACGAGGTACTCGCTCTCCAGCGCCCTGGAACTCGGAACCTGTCGTAAACCGCCAACCTGGCTACCGCCGGAACCTTGTAGAGCTCTTTTCTTACACGGCGCTGCTCGGAGGACATGAAGGAAGCTTCTGGAGCGAGACCCGAAAAAAAACGAAAAAAAACAATTTTTTCTCTTTTTATTCAACGTCGGTTCAGCCAAGTGTTCTGGTAGTACTACTGTACCTACGGGCCTGAGAATATCACAGGCGCACGCGTCACTGGCGCCGGCGGTGAACCGTCAACCTGGTCACCGCCGGGAACCTCGTAGAGCTCCTTGCACGCGTGAGAGTGCACAGGATCGAAAGAGAGAGCTTCTCGAATCATCTCGGAAATTCAGAATTGTTTTCTTTTTCATGTCGACATGAAGTTGGTTCCGCCAAGTGTTTTGATAGTAAAAGTGTGCCTACGGAGGTCATATTGAGGCGCAGAGGCTCTCATAGTCGTCTACAGGTGCGAAAAATCTGGTTTCTCAAAATGAATTGACAAATATCTTTCAGATCTTTGCAAAACCGATCCAAAGTCACCACATCTTCTTTTCTGGTCGGGTCGACCAACTACCTCCGCCCCGCGCGGGAATTCCTCTAGCTCATCGAGACCGAAGAGCTCTACGAGGTATAACACACTACAGATGCGAAAAATCTGGCTTCGGGAAAAGAATTGTTCAATACCTCTCAAATATGAGCAAAAGCGACCCAAAGTCGTCACATCTTCTTTTCTCGTCGGGTCGACCAACTAGCTCCGCCCCGCGCCGGAATTCCTCTAGCTCATCGATGACGAAGAGCTCTACGTTGCATGGTTCCCGGCGGTGAACCGTCAACCTGGTCACCCTCGGGAACCTCGTAGAGCTCCTTGCACGCGTAAGAGTGCTCAGAATCGAAAGAGAGAGCTTCTGGAAGCATTCCTCGAGAAAGTCATAATTCCCCACATCCTGAGTGGGGTTCTTGTTTTCCCAGAACACCCTCTCCTTCCCACCCACCTCCCGCTCCATCTTCCATACATCACAATATTATTCCTACCACACACACACCATACCATACCATAGTTCCTACCACACATACCATACCATACCATACCAGGGAGGCCCCGCCTGAGCGAGGAGGGCATCCGCAAACCATACTATTTACACGGTTTCGCGCCCCCCCCACCTCTCCAGGGAGGCCCCGCCTGAGCGAGGAGGGCATCCGAAAACCATACTATTTACATGGTTTCGCGCCCCTCCCACCTCTCCAGGGAGGCCCCGCCTGAGCGAGGAGGGCATCCGCAAACCATACTATTTACACGGTTTCGTGCCCCTCCCACCTCTCCAGGGAGGCCCCACCTGAGCGAGGAGGGTATCCGCAAACCATACTATTCACATGGTTTCGCGCCCCTCCCACACCTCCAGGGAGGCCCCGCCTGAGCGAGGAGGGTATCCGCAAACCATATTATTTACATGGTTTCGTGCCCCTCCCACACCTCCAGGGAGGCCCCGCCTGAGCGAGGAGGGTATCCGAAAACCATACTATTTACATGGTTTCGTGCCCCTCCCACCCTCTCCAGGGAGGCCCCGCCTGAGCGAGGAGGGTATCCGAAAACCATACTATTTACATGGTTTCGTGCCCCTCCCACCCTCCAGGGAGGCCCCGCCTGAGCGAGGAGGGTATCCGAAAACCATACTATTTACATGGTTTCGTGCCCCTCCCACCCTCCAGGGAGGCCCCGCCTGAGCGAGGAGGGTATCCGAAAACCATACTATTTACATGGTTTCGTGCCCCTCCCACACCTCCAGGGAGGCCCCGCCTGAGCGAGGAGGGTATCCGAAACCATACTATTTACATGGTTTCGTGCCCCTCCCACCTCTCCAGGGAGGCCCCGCCTGAGCGAGGAGGGTATCGGAAAACCATACTATTTACATGGTTTCGTGCCCCTCCCACCCCTCCAGGGAGGCCCCGCCTGAGCGAGGAGGGTATCCGAAAACCATACTATTTACATGGTTTCGTGCCCCTCCCACCCTCCAGGGAGGCCCCGCCTGAGCGAGGAGGGTATCCGAAAACCATACTATTTACATGGTTTCGTGCCCCTCCCACCTCTCCAGGGAAGCCCCGCCTGAGCGAGGAGGGTATCCGAAAACCATACTATTTACATGGTTTCGTGCCCCATCCTCCCTTCCAGCGGGGCCCCGCCAAAGCGAGGAGGGCATCAAGAAAATGGGTCCCACGAAATCGTTAATCTCTTTATGTGGGGAACTCCGTTAGCATAATTTATTGTTTTTCATGTCGACATGAAATTGATTCCGCCAAGTGTTTTGATAGTGTGCCTACAGAGCTCATATTAAGACGCAGAGGTTCTCATAGTCGTCTACAGGTGCGAAACATCTGGTTTCTCAAAATGAATTGCCAAACTGGCACCGGCGGTGAACCGTCAACACCTGGTCACCGCCGGGAACCTCGTAGAGCTCCTTGCACGCGTAAGAGTGCTCAGATAAAGCAGACAGCTTCTCGGAGCATTCCTAGAAAAACAACGAATTTCCATTTTTCGGTGTCAACATGATGTCGGTTCCTCCAAATGTTTGGATAGTAAAACTCTCTCCAGAGAGCTGAGCTGCTCGCAGAAGGAAGTTTAAAGACTAATGCTCGGAATAAGAATCTGCTTTCTCAAAATGAATTGTCAAATATCTTTCAAAAATTAGCAAAACCCACCCAAAGTTGCCACATTGTCCTTTCTGGTCGGGTCGGCCAACTAGCTCCAGCCCGCGCCGGAATTCCTCTGGCTCATGAGCTCTACGAGGTACTAACTGGCGCCAGCGGTGAACCGTCAACCTGGTCACCGCCGGGAACCTCGTAGAGCTCCTTGCACGCCTAAGAGTGCTCAGATTCAAAGCAGACAGCTTCTCAGAGCATTTCTAGCAAAACGTCATATTTGCATTGTTTGGTGTCAACGTGATGTCGATTTCTCAACTCTCTCGGAAGAGCTGAGCTGCTCGCAGGAGAAACTTGAGATACTAACGCTCGGAATAATAATCTGCTTTCTCAAAATGAATTATCAAATATCTTTCGAATCTTCGCAAAACCGACCCACAGTTGCCAGATTGTCCTTTCTGGTCGGGTCTGCCAACTAGCTCCACCCCGCGCCGGAATGCCAACTATCTCCATTCCGCGCCGGAATTCCTCTAGCTCATCGATAACGAAGAGCTCTACGAGCTATTTCTTTCAAATCTTTGCAGAAATGACCCAAAGTCGTCACATCTTCTTTTCTGGTCGGATCGACCAACTTGGTTTCTCAAGCTTGAAGGAAAAAACTCGAAAAATACGTTTTTCGGATTCATCCAACGTCGATTCCCTCAAGTGTTTTGATAGTAATACTGCAGCTACGGACCTGAGAATTGAACTGGCAGACGCGGCATGACCCAATACACGCGAGAAAAAAACCGGCTCTCAAAATGAACTTTCAAAGTTTGCACAAAGATAGAAAAACCGACCCGAAGTCATCACATTGTCTCTTAAGGTCGGATCTGCCAACTAGCTCCACCCTGTGCCCGAATTGCTCTCTCATCTTGGCGAAGAGCTCTACGAGGTATTCCTGGACGCATGGGCTCTGAAGCTCATCTTCAGCTCGAGTTAAGTGAAGAAAGTCATCACCAAAAAAACGATCGCATACGAACAGTTTTGTGGACCTAGCTTGAGTAACAGACTCTGTTCAGAGCTCTAGATGCTTCAGCCGAGCGTGCCCGATGATTCTGGATCCGTTTCTATGAGCATCATCTCTGGAGCTCTGCTACAGCTTCAGTTAAGTACAGAACACCGACAGCCCCTGTAAAGAGAACTTAAAGAATACGAACAGCTTCCTGGACCTAGCTCAAGTACCACCGAGTTCAGACCTCTCGACGCAAGAGAAGAACGCGCCGGGTGATACTGGATCGGTGAATGTGCGTAGCAGCTCTGTTGCGCTACATCTTCAGTTAAGCACAGAAAACCGAGAGGACTTGGCAAAATGACTCGAAGAATACAATAGTTTTGCAAATCTAGCTCGAGTATCAAATCGATTTCAGACCTCTGCATGCAACAGACAAACGCACCTGATGATTCTGAATAGGTTTCTAAGTATGAGCTCTGTTGTTTTCCCGAATCTCGAGTTGAGTACCGAAAACCGTTAACGCATCTCAGGGTGACTCGAACCACAGTCGACTGCAAGTTTTTTGATGGTAGTATTGCAGCTACGGACCCAAGAATTCCACTGGCAGACGCGGCATAACCCACTACACGTGAGAAAAAGACCAATTCGTAAAACGAACTTTCGAAGTTTGCACAAAGATAGAAAAATCGACCAAAGTTAGCACATTGTCTCTTGAGGTCGGGTCTGCCAACTGGGAACCGGCGGTGAACAGTCAACCTGGTTACCCCCAAGGACCTCGAGCTCTTTTCTTGCACGGCGCTCCTCGGAACACATGATAGAAGCTTCTGGTGCGAGACCCAAAAATTATCCTGGCGAAGGACCCAACCATATGCAGTTGTGAATGCCGCAATTGTGAATGCCATCTTCGCCTGCGCTCCCTATGTGGCCACGGCTTCCCGCCGGAGCCCGACATGCTCAGGGACACGTTCGTGGCCGTCTTCGCGGGCGCCGACGACGACAAGGACGGCGTCCCTCTCACCGAGGAGCAGAAGCAGGAGAAGGCCTTGAGAGCCATGAGGGAGGAGGTGGCGTTGCACGTCGACAAGGCGGAGTACGACGCCCATGCGCGGTTGTTGAAGCAGCGCAACTATGGGGCCACGATCCTCGTGAGGGATGTGCCGCTATGGCCCGGGGCCGCCATGCGAACCCTGCCACTGGCGCCTTCGGTGGAGCTCCAGTGGGGCCACGGTCCTCGTGAGCCGAAATGGCCCGAGGCCGCCATGCGAACCCTGCCACTGGGGCCTTCGGTGGAGCTCCCCATAGGGCCACGATCCTCGTGAGGGGTGTGCCGAAATGGCCCGAGGCCGCCATGCGAACCCTGCCACTGGCGCCTTCGGTGGAGCTCCCTATGGGGCCACGATCCTCGTGAGGGGTGTGCCGAAATGGCCCGAGGCCGCCATGCGAACCCTGCCACTGGCGCCTTCGGTGGAGCTCCCTATGGGGCCACGATCCTCGTGAGGGGTGTGCCGAAATGGCCCGAGGCCGCCATGCGAACCCTGCCACTGGGGGCCTTCGGTGGAGCTCCCTATGGGGCCACGATCCTCGTGAGGGGTGTGCCGAAATGGCCCGAGGCCGCCATGCGAACCCTGCCACTGGGGCCTTCGGTGGAGCTCCCTATGGGGCCACGATCCTCGTGAGGGGTGTGCCGAAATGGCCCGAGGCCGCCATGCGAACCCTGCCACTGGCGCCTTCGGTGGAGCTCCCTATGGGGCCACGATCGTCGTGAGGGGTGTGCCGAAATGGCCCGAGGCCGCCATGCGAACCCTGCCACTGGAGCCTTCGGTGGGCTCCCTATGGGGCCACGATCCTCGTGAGGGGTGTGCCGAATGGCCCGAGGCCGCCATGCGAACCTGCCACTGGCGCCTTCGGTGGAGCTCCCTATCGGCCACGATCCTCGTGAGGGGTGTGCCGAAATGGCCCGAGGCCGCCATGCGAACCCTGCCACTGGGGCCTTCGGTGGAGCTCCCTATGGGGCCACGATCCCGTGAGGGGTGTGCCGAAATGGCCCGAGGGCCGCCATGCGAACCCTGCCACTGGCGCCTTCAGTGGAGCTCCCTATGGGGCCACGATCCTGTGAGGGGTGTGCCGAAATGGCCCGAGGCCGCCATGCGAACCCTGCCACTGGTGCCTTCGGTGGAGCTCCCTATGGGCCACGATCCTCGTGAGGAGTGTGCCGAAATGGCCCGAGGCCGCCATGCGAAACCTGCCCTGGGCCTTGTGGGGCCACGATCCTCGTGAAGGGGTGTGCCGAAATGGCCCGAGGCCGCCATGCGAACCCTGCCACTGGCGCCTTCGGCGGGGCTCCCTATGGGGCCACGATCCTCGTGAGGGGTGTGCCGAAATTGCCCGAGGCCGCCATGCGAACCCTGCCACTGCAGCCTTCGGTGGAGCTCCCTATGGGGCCACGATCCTCGTGAGGGGTGTGCCGAAATGGCCCGAGGCCGCCATGCGAACCTGCCACTGGAGCCTTCGGTGGAGCTCCCTATGGGGCCACGATCTTCGTGAGGGGTGTGCCGAAATGGCCCGAGGCCGCCATGCGAACCCTGCCAGTGGGGCCTTCGGTGGAGCTCCCTATGGGGCCACGAAGCGGTGGGTGAAACGCAGGGATGGAGAGGAGGAAGGGGGCAGCGGGAGGAGGAGTGGACGCGGGGCGCTGTCTCTTCAAAACGAGGACCCAACACCACAGGATGGTTGGGAAAAATCTAAAAATCACGTTTTTTGTTTTTATCCAACGTCGGTTGCTCCAAGTGTTTATTTTAGTAGCACTGTATCTACGGGCCTGAGAACTTCACAGGCGCACGCGTCATAACCCACTACAGGTGCGAAACTGGCGCCGGCGGTGAACCCTCAACCTGGTCACCGCCGGGAACCTCGTAGAGCTCCTTTTACCCTCGAGCCAGGGAACTTTGCAGTAGATTTTCTTGAAAATCTTCAATTTTCAATTTTTTACTTCAATACTGGGAACCGGCGGTAAACCGTCAACCTGGTTACCGCCGGAACCTCGTAGAGCTCTTTCCTTGCAGAGCAATCGTCGGAACACATGAAGAAAGCTTCTGGAGCGGGAAACAAAAAACTAGAAAAAAACACTTTTTTTTTTGTTTTTATCCAACGTCGGTTCCTCCAAGTGTTTCAATAGTAATACTACAGCCCTGGGCTTGAAAATTTCACAGGCGCACGCGCCAAAATCCACTACAGGTGAAAAATCTGCTTTCTCAAAATGAATTGTCAAATATCCGTCAATTTTTCGCAAAACCACCCTAAAGTCATCACTTTGTCCTTCCTGGCCGGGTCGGCCAACTAGCTCCACCCCGCGCCGGAATTCCTCTAGCTCATCGACGCGGAAGAGCTCTACGAGGTAATCGGCTGAGCCAGGCCGCGGAAGGTATGATCGCGTCCCTTTTCGACATTTCGCCAAATAGCTCCACCCTGTCGCCGAATTCCTCTAGCTCTTCTACCATCAGAGCTCTACGAGGCACTAGAAGTGCAAGCAGACGCCTGAGAGAACTAGAAATGCAAGCAGATAGCTTCTGATGGCATTTTCTGCAAAACTGGGAAATTGCATTTTTGGACTGCCAACGTGAAGTTGGCCCCTGGTTTCGCTCGGAAGAATTTTTCGGCGGAATGAACTAAGAACTGGGCGCCGGCGGTAAACCGTCAACCTTCCTTACCGCCGGGGGACTCGTAGAGCTTCCTGAGCATATGTAATGTCGAAAAAAAATGCAGAGAACGAATAGTTTTTCGGTCTAAACGATTTCAGACCTCTCGATGCAACAGCCAAACGCCCCTCATGCTTCTGGATCGTTTTCTGTGCGCACGAGCTCCGTAGCTCTCCTACAGCCCGAGACAGCACCTCTCAAGATCACTCGAACAATACAAATAGTTTCGCGAATCTCGAGTATCAGGCCGAGTTCAGACATCTGCAACAGGCGGGCGCGCCTGATGTCTCCGAACCGATTCCTGTGATTACCAGCCCTGCAGCCCCCCTTACAGCCCGAGTTAAGTGCAGAAAATCGACAGCACCTCTGAAGATGACTCGAGCAATACAAATAGTTTCGCAGACCTAGCTCGGGCAGCAAGCCGAGTTCAGGGCTCTGAATGCGACAGGTGGGCGCGACTGATGTCTCGAATCGATTCCAGTGATTACCAGCCCTGCAGCCCCCTTACAGCTCGATTTAAGTGCAGAAAACCGTGAGCACCTCTCATGATGACTCGACGAATACGAATAGTTTTGCGAACCTAGCTCGGGCAGCACACCGAGTTCCGAGCTCTGGGCTCGGCAGACGAACGCGTCTGATGTCTCCGAATCGATTCCTGTAAGTACGAGCCCTGTAGCCCCCCTAGAGCCCGAGTTAAGTGCAGAAAACTGTCAGCACCTCTCAAGATGACTCCAATAACACGAATAGTTTCGCGGACCTAGGTCTGGCAGTAGACCGAGTTCAGACCTCTAGATGGAACAGACAAACGCGCCTGATGATTCGCAATCGATTTCTGTGAAACTGAGCTCTCTAGCTGCACTACAGCTCGAGTCAAGTACAAAATACCGACAACGCGTATGAAGATGACTCGAAAGAGCCGATCCCGCCGCGATGCTTTTTTGCAGAAATATTCACCCGATCGAGCTCAGAGTAAGATGGCGAGCGGGAATAAGATCGAATATGGTCAGAAAGAATACCAGAGCTCAAACGAATTGTCAAATTTCGAGAAAAAAATTCAAACGACCAAAAGTCAGCAAAAGGTCCGTCGAGATTTTTCTTGCCAACTAGCTCTCCAGCGCGCCGGAACTGGGCGCCGGCGGTAAACCGTCAACCTTGGTTACCGCCGGGAGACTCGTAGAGCTTCCTAGCTCGACTTAAGTTGAGAAAACCGACAGCACCTACCAACATTCCGACTTATAGTGAATATTTTTTTGCCTCTGAATGCGACAGGCGGACGCGTCTGATGTCTGCGAATCGACTCCTGCCCCCCTACAGCCCGCTTGGCGCGCAGATCGGTTATACAGCATATAACATGAGTTGCTGTCCACTTAAGGACTTACACTTCACCCGCATAGCATTATTAATTTTTTATTTTTCTTATATTTATAGTAATCTTTTTATATTATTTTTATTTATATTTTTATTCGAAATTTATTATTTTATTATTATTTCTTATTGAATTTAATTATGATATTATTTATTATATATATAATATCTTTTTATTATAAATGTGTTTTTTTTTAATTTAATTTTCTAAATTTATTATTATTAATTTAGTCATTATTTTTTTTTAATATAAATGAATGTCTTGTTTAATATATCGTTTATGTTATTATTTATTAAATATTTTAATTTTTCATTTTTATTTTTTTTATATTTCTTTATTGTTATTTTATTATAGATATATTTATTAAAATTGTTATTTTTTTATCTTTTTTTTATTATTTTTTATTGCATTTTTTTTTTAATTTGGATAATAATATTGATACTTATATAAATTAATAATTTTAATATATTATAATTTAATGATAATCTTCTGACTTGTAGAACTGCCACAACCTGATGTTGTATGTCGAAGGTTAGGTGGCCTGTTGTGTAACTGTTTTATAACTGCTTCTAACTATTTCTAACTGTTTCTAACTATTTCTAACTGTTTCTAACTATTCCTAACTGTTTCTAACTGTTTTGGGCGTTCTGCGTCGGCGACCGTCTTGGAGGCATTTTGGGCCAGCTTGAATGCATGTTGGAACCATCATGGGCTCTCTTGTGACCCTCTTGGGAGCTATATTGAAAGACGGGAGCGCTCACCAGACACTTGCGCTGCCGCCGCGGTTTGCCTTCTTCGTCCATTCTCTGTTCCCACCCTCCCCCCTTCAGCTCTCTTTCCCTCCACCCTTCTCTCCTCCCCTCACCCCCTGAACAGGGCAGGCAAGGCAAGCCGAGCCCCGACGACCCTCATCGACGCCGATTCGGAGGGGCGGGGCGGGCCGCGGACAGGAAAGGGAGCAGCACGTTTTCTGTTTTTTTCTCGGCAAGCGCCAGACTGTACATGCGCGCCGCGTGAGGGGCGCGATGGGGCCAGCAGAGCGTTGCGGTAGCATTTCAAGCAAAACTCATGGCGAGGGGGGGGAGGAGGAAATGGAGGAGGGGAAAGATGAGGAGGGAGAGAAGGGAGAGGAGTCGTAGTAGTAGCAGCAGTAGGAAGAGTAGGGAGGAGGAGGAGGAGGTGGAGGAGGAGGAGGAGGAAGATGCGGAGGAGGATGGGAAGGAGGGGCTGAGGAGTTGGAAGGATTGCTACGCTATGCGCATGGCTCAGTGAAGCCTGCGCTCGAAATTTACGCCTGCTCGAGCTCTACAGCGGGGCGAACGCGATCGATCCAAACGAAACTCTGCAGTGAAACGGGATCCCTTATCAGCGTTGCCTCGACGGCCTCGGGAATGAAACCGCCAAAAAGCTTCGCGGCCTCTTCTGGCGTTACCCAAATGCAATCAACAGGAGGCTCGGGGATGAGATCTGGGAGCATCAACTCGGGCAAGTGCATCGCCACATCAACCATGGGGGGCGCATCAGCCACGGGATTCTGGTGGATCTGCTATGTGTCCCAGATGAGCTGCACTAACCCATCGCCATACATATGCTTGCCGTGCTGGAACACCTGCTGCTTGCCCCCCGCCCCGAGCCGCCGATACATAGCGAACACCTCCGGGCGGGAGGTCCGCAGGCGATACAATCGCATGCGGAGCCTCTCGCATGGTCGGCACCGCCAGATGCATACACCTGCGTGGTTGCGTGCCATGCGATCCGCTGCGCGCACATGCACCAAGTTCGTCTCGGACGGGTCGGCGCAGCGGCTGCACACAGCCATCGCGGAGCCCGGGTTGATGGGGTCTGAGGGCCTGAGTTGACGGGGTCAGAGGTTCGCGCCGCGTCGGCGTCGAGAAAATCAAACCCCGCATCGGGCGGCGATGCGTCGTCGACGCAGCGCGAACCTCCGACCCAATCAACTCAGGCCCCAGATGGGTGGCTGCGAGAACGAACGCAGCCTGAAACTGGGCTTCGAGAATGAACGCAGCCTGGAACTGGCTTGACACAGACAGGCTACGTTAACAACTTGTTTGGGGGGTGGGGCATCTCGAGCGCTTCATTTGTCCTACCGCCTTCTTCCCCTTTCGGGAGGTTTGCGCCATCCTTGCAACGGCGCCTTGCAACTCATCGGGCTCACGCTAGATGGGGGCATTCACTGCAATTGATTCCTCGATGGCCTCCAAGATGGCACCAAGCCTGCGCCCACAAATGATCCCAATGGCATTCCAAAAGACGCCAACCAATCCCCGATCTGCCCCAAGAGGGTTCTAAAAGGCTTTAACCTTCCCACGAGGCTCCGAGGACCTGCCTCACAAAGGCTTCCGTTCAACAGGGCCCCTGCGTTCTCAAAATGATGTCGCCCTCCCCCGATAACAGCACGTCCTCGGGGGTCGCTCCTTGATGGGCTGGTGGAGACACGCGAAGCGCCAGGACTTGGGAGAGGGTGAGCGATACATGCGATAGTGCAGCAGCGCCAAGAGGGGGGGGGATGACGAGGATAATGATGACGAAGACTTGCCTACTCCGTTTGCCACATTGCCTTCCCTTCTGATCTAGCAGTCCGACAGCCATTGTTCATGTCCACGCTGTGTTTAACCGAACTAGCTTCCCAAACAGAACTTGCATTGCAATGTTGGCCACCGTCCGGGCAGTTGTTTGTGAAGTCGCATCCGAAGTTATTGGAACAGCTCTGGAATTCAATCTTGAACGCTGGACATCGAGAGCTCTGGATTTCCTGGGGAACCTCTTGGGTTCGAGAGCATTGGGTCAACGGCAAGTCCAGGGCCAGGTGGGAAAGTCGGCGCGCGGCCGCGAACATTCTCCAACGTGACGTCTTTCAGTGAGCAAGTGACCGAGCGGGAGATGGAGGACAGGGAGGTGGAGGGGGACGGAGGGGAGGAGGCTGCATGCATTTTGTCGCATCGCAGTCCGAGCTGAGGCTAGCCTTCAGCTCTGACAGAGCGCAAACAAACAAACGTACGTAGCGCTCTAGGCAAACCAAGAGTTCAAAAAGCTGATGCTGCAACTGAGCGATGGTTAAGCTGGGACTCCTCCGCGTCGCGCGCCGAGGCTAGCCGTCAAAGCTCGGCGAAACGGAGATCTCAACACGAGGCAACCGCACAAATCTGTACCGTGCGTGCCAAGGTTATGATTTGTTGTGAGCACCAGCTGGACACCTCGCAATCAAAATCAGGAGTTGCTGAGGCAATGCTTGACGAGCAGGCTCCACGTCTCTTCGGGATTGTTGAAACGCTTGCAATTGAACCTCTGATCGACGCGCTCGCCCCTCTTGAGAACGCGCCAGGCAAAAGTACGCGGATCTGTGTACACGCCGAATTGGCCGATACACATGGCTGGTTTTTTCTTGGTGGGGGGGCCAGGGTAGGGGTGCTTGCTGCTGGATGCCGTGCCTGCGCCATGACTCGTGGCGCGGCCCCTGCCGCGGCCCTTGCCCTTCCCCTGGCCGCGGCCCCTGCCCTTCCCCTGCCCGCGGCCCTTGCCGCGGGCATCTGCAGAAACAGGCGATGACTCAGCAGCGGGCCGACGCAAAACACGTTTAGCAGCGGGCGCAGCAGCGGGCCTCCTCAGGTGACTGGAGGTCTCATCCTCGTCGGCAGTCTCCTCGGAGCCCCCCATGTCCTCCGCCTTCGCTGCGCGCGCCTTGCCGAGCTTCGCCTGCAGCCGACTGGCGACGTCCTCGGCAGACGCACTCGCTGCAGGGCGCGGCGCCTCTGCAGGCGAACATGCGTTGGACGGCAGTGCAAGCTGAAGGCCCGGGCTGCCCGACGACTCGCTCGTCGGCGATGCCGATGGCGACGCGGCGGCCGCCCCGTCCATGAGCGCGAACCCGCCCGACCCAGCGCGGCCAACTGGCAGCATGGACTGGCCGACGTCGGGGAGCCCGGGCGCCTGCTGCGGGCGCGCGAAGATCTGCAAGCCAGGAATGCCAGGCTGCTGCCCATGCTGCATCGCGTTCATCCAGTTGGAAGCGAGCGCCTCGGGAGGCCCAACCCCTTGCCTCCTGTAGCCCCAACCCTCCTCCTCCATTATCGTGCCCAAACGGTTTTCCTGAAAACTGTGTTTCCAAAGCTGTCCGAGCTTCCCCATCCCCGCGACCCCCGAAAGGACCTTTCGGGGGGTTGGATCCTCCTTCTCCTTCTCCTCCTCCTCCTCCTCCTCCTCCTCCTTCTCCTCCTCCTCCTCCTCCTCCTCCTCCTTCTCCTCCTCCTCCTCCTCCTCCTCTTCCTCCTGCACCTCCTCCTCCTCCTCCTTCTCCTCCTCCTCTTCCTTCTCCTTCTCCTCCTCCTCCTCTTCCCCCTCTTCCTCCTCCTTCTCCTCCTCCTCCTCCCGCGCGTCCCCCCATGCGAGCCTGAAGGAAAGCGTGCTGGGATGCCGCGGGGGCAACGCGAGCCCGCTTCGCCCCCGCGGCCACCGCGCTGTGGCTCTGTCTGGCAGGCAACGTCCTCTGAAAAAGACCGAGCTGGACCGAGTCCACCTTCGACGCCACTGGGTGCTTCTCACCGTAGGCGGCCTCGAAGAGCTGCGGGTGAGCAATGCGAAGATCATTCGGGTTCTGGCCCCACGTGACGATGAATGGCAATGCCCGAGGGGGCGTGACTCCGCGCCAGTACCTCACGGACGTCGTCACGTCCCTCAGGGTGGCCATGGGGTCGATGGACGCAGGCCCACTGGCGTCTCCTGTGGCGAAGGCAAGCAACGCGACGACGTGCACCTTCGTCGGCTCCGATGGGTACATCACGTTGAGCGCCCGCATGCGGAGCATGATGACCTCGAGCTTGCGGCCCATGGCTGTTGCAGGGTCGAGAAGCACTGCCCAATCGTCCTCCGTGAGGTAGTGGTGAATGTGAAGGAACGTTTGGAGTTGTTGCCGATGCGCTGGTGCCACCCCTGTCGTCTGTGCAGCGTTGACGGCCCTGGCGATCGCAGCGCGATCTGCGTCCGGGAAGAGGCTGTTCGCGAGGTCGTTCAAGGCGTCTGCGGCGGCAGCGGTGTCAATGGCACCTTGAGTGGCAATCGCCCTGTCGATGAGAAGGCGCTGCTGCTGAACCGCCGCCTGGAAATCTTGCGATCCAACCGCCATCCCGTTTGCCACGCTCGCCGCCAGATACCTGCTGGCAGCAGCAATCGCCGCTTGCACTGCCATGGCCAAAGCCTCGAAGGTGCAAGCTCGATGGACAGTCGGCGCTCCAAGAGATGTTCGAGCATGAATGTTACCAAAAAAGGGAGGAGGAGGAGGAGTAGGAGAAGGAGGAAGAGGAGGAGGAGGAGGAGGAGGAGGATAATCACTTGGAAGGTGGCAGGAGGAAGTGGAGCAAGACGCGGCCCAACGATAAGGGCCCGACAAGAGTGCCCCACAAGCCGTCTGAAACGGACCACATCTGATATTCATGTTCTTTGTCGGGGGTCTCGAGAGGCCCATTGAGTTGTTCTAGTTTCGTGCGCAACATGTTTTGGAAACGAACCCCGTAGGGAATTTGGTTTAGAAGCAAGTCCCTTGCTGGGTGCTGGGCCTTCTTGGGGGCTCCTGGGTGGGGTGCCGAGGCAGAAGGTACCAAGCGCGGCACAGTGACTAGGGGCCGCTCCCATGGGGGGCCTTCCCGTCCCTCCATTATACGCATTTGCGTTCTCCTTCCGCTCTCCTCGTCGTCCTCCTCCCAGTCGTTCTCTGCTTCCTGTGTTTCCCTTCTCCCTCCCGCTCCTCCTCTCCTCCCATCCTCCTCCTGCCGTCCATACATGGGCTTTTTGTTTTGCGGCAAAAAATGATCTCGATTGCATATACCTCGCGAGGCTGGCCTTCGGCGAAGCAAGACAAAAAGCGGGAGAGCACCTGTCACTTGTAGCGGCATTGATCTATGATAAACACACGCTGACAACCAAACAATGCTTGCTCGAAACGGTTTTCTGGTGGTACTTTAGCTTGCTAAGTGTGGTTTCGACTGCACGCTAGGCTATGTGATCAGGTGGCTCTCTTTCCAACTAGACGCACGCATCAGAACTCCTGTACATCCCAAAAGTGATCAGCAAAGATACGAGATACACATCGACCCCTTTCGATGATTCGCAAATTGCGAACTGGTATCTGCAAGGCCAGTGCCCTTCTGGCCGCGACCTTCCCAAGGATAATCATGCGATGCGGTGTGCGAAAAAAAAGGCACTGTCACCCTAGCTTGGCCGAGTGAACTGGGAAATGAGCTTGCGTGCTTTCTTGACCTCAGCGTTGGCACGCTGCTGCTGCTCTCTGCGTGAAAGCGGCTTGCCTCCGCCCGGGGATTTCCCTGCAGATTCGAAGAGGGCGCGGATGCGCTTGGCCTCCGACACAGAGGCTGCGCAGTCCCCGGGCGGCAAAAGAACAGACGACTCTGCCAAATCCGCCTGCCACCGTCAGGCAGGTACATGAGCTCAAGCAGGAACATGCCGCCCAAGCGGGCATACCTTGTATAAGTTTCAAGCATTTGAATGTAGCACATACAAGTAACCATGATTGGGCGGCGGATCTGCGAAGCATTGGGATCACCGTGAAGCTCGCGAGCTTTAGTTAAAAGCGGGGCGACTGCTGCAATGACCATCGGCGCGGGGCACGCATTTCCCGACGCCTTCAGGGCCAGGGACTCAGACGGCAAATCCTTGACACTGTTCAGGGGTAGCCCTTGTAGCCCAAACCGCTCCACAGGGGTCAGCAACCTTGGGAACCAAAGCGGGGCCCAGACGAACGCACGTAACTGACCTGAGCTACTCACCATTTCAAAAGCGGTGTACATATCCTCCTTCCTCTTCTCCATTTCCTCCTCCTCCTCCTCATTATCTTCCCCCGTCTCATTCGCATCCTCCTTCCCCTTATCAATTTCCTTCTCTCCATCCTCGCTCTTCTTCCTTCTGTTCGTTCTTCGCTCGTTGGCCAGACTGGTTCAGGGATGGGGCATGCGTTTCGAATCGGTCCTGCAGTACTGGCGGTTCGCGTAAGGGAGGCGTGCGTCGCCAGCCTTGAGCACCCAGATGTATCGGTTCTTAGTGGTCAATGTGGGGCACCTATCGACGAGCACGTCCTTCCCCCAAGCCCCGTTCTGGGAGCGGTCGACGTTGAAACAGCAGATGCTCGACTCCGAAACGAGCCCCTGGGCCAGGGGGCGGCGCACCCTCTTTTCGTAATACGTTAAGCTTCTCCTCATCATCGGCGTGAGCGCCTCCAGGTCACCCGGGGGCAGCTGGGCCAGGAAATCCTACCAGCGCGAGAAGAGGGCCGAGGAGGAACACGAGAAGAGGTGGAGCAGGAGGAGGAGGAGGAGCAGGGGCAGGACGAGGAGGAGGAGGAGGAGAAGGAGAAGGAGGAGGAAAGGGAGGAATGGGGGACGACGGGGAAGATGAGAACAAGATGGAGTGCAGGGAGGGTGGCGACGACGAAATGGCCGCTTCCTGCAGCGGGCGTGTCTCGAACGGCTGGAGAGGTGGAGGCATGGGCCCAGAGGCCGCGCGGAGGCCTCTGAGCCATACGCGGCGCCTCTGCTGCGCCGAACCGTAATCAATCGAGTCAAGGCTGACGGCGTCCCATTGGAACTCCTTGACCTCCTTGCGGAGGACACCCAGGACCGAGTCCAGGAGATCTGCAATGCCTAGGGCCGACAAAACACCAGGCGAGGCGGCCAGACCAAACCACGGCAAAGCTGACCAAGCCCGGGGCCAACCCAGGACGTGGGCCCCGATTGGGGCCCCGAGCGATCCAAGCGAACCGACCGAGCCGATGCCAATTGGGCTCCCAACGTGCCAGGCACATTCTCGAGCAGCGTGAACAGAGCGACACCATCCTTTAGGAGGCATGCCATCACCCCCTCCCCCAGGAACAAGTAGCGAGGTAAGGTGGGAGGGGAGGTGTTGGAAACGGAGGGGGGGGTGGCATGGGAGGTCGAGGATGAGTATCAGCAGGAGGAGGAGGAGGAGGAGGAGGAGGAGAAGGAGGAGGAGGAAGGGAAGGAGGACGAGAAGGAAAAGGAAGATCGCAACGTTTGGGGATGGGTTGATGCATCGCTTGGAACCGCCCAAATAGATCCTTGATGAGCTTGATTGCCATCGTGAGCACTTGAAAGTATATGTCAGAACGGGGGTCATCTCGACCCTTCTTGAGGCCAACGGTCGACCAGGGGGGGCACGGTGGACCGCTCACCTTGCGCGAGAGCAAGGGCGTGGTTACGAATGGCGCGTTGGGGTTAGCCTTGAGCGCTTGGCCAAACGCGCCAGCGCTCAGCCGACCCCGAAGCACCATTCGTGGCCCACCCTTGCTCTCGCACTATCACCAACCCATCGCATCCATAGACTGATTCGAGCTGAATCTGCGTGACGTCGCCGCTGCCCTCCCCGAGCGACGCGACGCCTCTGTGGGCGGAGGATGGATTGTCTTGCGGGGGCGTTTTCTCGAAGCCTGGGGAGGGTGAGCTTTCTGAGCCTGCAGGGGAGGGGGATCGTTTGGGCCCGGGGGGGAGCCTGGACCAAAATGGCCCTCCAAAATTTTGTCATATGGCGTCTCAATGTCCATCACATTACGGCCGACCACAGAGACGTTCATGAGAGAGAACGCAGCGCCGCACCCGTCGACCCCAACGCAGGGCAGGCAGATCCGAAGCGGGCGCTGGAAGCAGTTAGCGAAGTCCTGGCCATGCTTGAAATCGACCTGCGGCGCAAGGGCGATCAGTTCCTTGCATCGTTTCCCCCAGGACTCCAGAGCCGTCTGACTCCGACGTGTTGCAGCCTGATCAGGGGCCTCCTTTTCCTCCTCCTCCTCCTTCTGCTCCTCCTCCTCCTACCCCACCTTTCCCTCATCGTCCTTTTGCCTACCTCCTCCTCCTCCTCCTCCTCCCCCTCCTCTCCTTCCTTCCCCCCTCCTCCTCGCAAGTCGCTCCTTCGACCTCCTCTGCTTCCTTCCTCCTCACCCCCCCCCCATCCGAAGCCTTCGATCGAGCGGCAGGCATGGTGGGGGCGAGAATGTAAGTAAAGATCTGTATCTTCAAACTCTGATTGCAGCTGTGGGCTCACGGGCTAGCCTCGTTGAGCCCGAAGCTGCGGGGAGGGGCAGGAGCGATCGTCATGGCACGCTTGCCGAGAAGGGCAGGGGAGGCACCTCGACGTTTCCCAACGCATCGATCGAATC
>CAUYUJ010017903.1:0-10000 GCA_963575745.1 Prorocentrum cordatum
TTGGGGGCCTCTTGGGGCCGCTTTGGGGCCTCTGGGGGGCCTCTTGGGGCCGCTTGGGAGGCCTCTGGGGGGCCTCTTGGAGGCCTCTTGGGAGCCTCCTGGGGGCCTCTTGGGGCCATCTTGGGGCCTCTTGCGACCTCCGCAGAAGCGCAAAGGAGAGCTGCCCCCTGAGAAGGACAAAATGAGGCCAAAACCTTCGTAAAATCAATGGTTTTGCTATGAGGGAAGAGAAGCGCGGCCCCCTCAGGAGGCCAAAATGGGGCCACAACCCTAGTAAAATCAATGATTTTGGCTTCAAAGAAGAGCAGATGGGCCAAACTCGGCCCCCCCGTCGGGCGTCTCAAGCGAAACACCCGACCCGCCCTAAAAATTGCCCTGGGGGTGCGACAGGGAGGAGTTATCTATAAGGAGAAGGAGTGGAGGAGGAGGATGAAGCGGAGGATGGCGAGAAGGAGGAGGTGGGTTCAGCCACGCGTGCTTGCGGCTTCCTGGCAGGCTGTTGTGCGAAGGGCGTCCGGTCACCGCTGGTCCCCACAGAGTTTCCAGCCGAGGTGCCGGCCCTTCGACGAAGGAGGGGGCGCCTCACCTCCGGCGCTCGGCTGCCGAAGGTCGCGCAGCGCACGGGGGATGCAGAGAAAGAGGTCGATCGCCTTCCGCTCGCGCTGGGACGAGGAGATGCTGTCGGGAATTCTGGCTTGGCGTGCCGCACCGCTGCTTCTGCCCGACCACGCTTCGGCGCGACACGAGATCCACGTCCCAGTCCCTGAGCGTCCGCGTCCCGAGCCTTTCCCTCGCCTCCCGCCGTGCGAGGCAGGCCCGAACGGCGTCCGCTTGCAAGGCACAGCGTGTCGCCAGGACCGCCGCTGCGATACGCTAAGCAAAAGCTCTCGACCGTACCCAGCCTGCGATCCTTCTTCACCATCCTCTCCCCCCCCTCCCGCGGAGGTCCCCAGAAGTTTTCAGATGTCTCCAGCGGTCCCCGCGGAGGTGTGTTCTTGGAGCCTCTGCGCGGAGGCCTCTGGAGACCCACGCAGAAGACTGAGCCATGCGGTGGTCCGCAAGGGGGCCACCGAGGGTCAACGGCGGAGGGCATCGATCAGGGGCAGCGATTGGGGGCAACTGTGGACGGCAATGATGAGAGCCTGCCGGGGGGCGGGGGGGTACAGATCGGGGGGGGCCACCTTGGGGGAGCCACGAGGGGGGGGGCACGAAGGGGGAGCCACGGGGGACGGGGGGGGCAGTGCCTGGCCCTCGCTTTCTGTCTGCTCCACCCCTCTCTCCCTCCCGCGCTGCTTGCTGTCCTCTCGCTCGTCCTCCCCTCCAGCCCTCGGCGTCTCCTCGTCCTTCGCCTGATCTTTGGGGGGGTGATCGGAGGAGGGGCCCCCGGGGAGGCAGGGGGCCGCTCCTGGGCCTTCCGAGGGGACCCCCGCGCCGCCCCGGCCGAGCCCGGCTCGGGAGGCTGGTGCGTTTGGCAGCCCGGAAGGGGCCTGGGCTGAGATGCCTTTCGAGACGACAGGGCGTTTTTGTTTGAGGTTGGACGTATTTATATCCGTTGTCGGCTCCCTCTCCCGCCACCCACCAAACACCCCGAACCCAACCCGAAGGCCTCAATTTGCCCTCCATTTCCAGTGGGGGCGTCGGGGGAGCATTGAAAAAACACATATGGAACCCGTACCCCCACAACCCGAAATCCGGGTCAACCCCTACCCCTCCCAACCCGTCCCCCCCCCAACCCGTGCTCCTCTTGAGGCACGCAATTTAATCCCCTGGCGATGAACAGGCGATCGCAAACATGGATCAAGGGGGCGTGGATTAGCGACGGGCCCCGCTTCCATTGTGAATCGCGGATTCCCACCGCCGAACGAGGCGGCACCGGCCGCATTTTTGGGAGGAGACCTCCCCCGATCCATAGATTTTGCGACCGCGAGCCAGATCCATGGATCGCTAAGCCATGTTTGTGCGCCCCCAAGATTATGAGCGTGACCGCGTCGGGCGGAAGGGGGGGAGGGGGCTGGTCACGTCACGATTCGCGCTGGTGCCGTCCGTCTGGTTGACCCCAGAATGGGGTCCAGCGAGCAGGGGGTGGTGCAACAGACCTGCTGCAGTGGATCTGTGGGGTGGCAGTGGATTTGGGCTGCGCAGTATTTTCCAGAGCGCAAATGTATTGCTGGGTTTTCCTGCGCCATGAACGTGTTGCAACGCAATGCAATCCAATCCTCTGGCGCAGTTCACTTGCAGCACACTTGCTCCGAATCTATATTCCACCACGCCCTGTCAGCTGGATCCCCTGTTGGGTTACGGGGAGCGTGGGCATCCCCAGGAAGGGCGGGCTCCCAGACCGCGCTTTCGCGACTCGTGGCGTGGCCAGGGCAGGGGCAGGGGACGGGGGCGGGGCCAGTCACGGGCGATTTCGCGAAGACCACTAGGGATTTTTGGGGCTCGTTCCGCCTCGTCGTCGACTCTGCGCTCCCCGCCAGCTGCTCGAGCGGCCCTCGTCGCCAAGGCCGCGGTCGAGCAGCACGGGGGCCCGTGCTGCAGCCGCCGAGCGGTCGCGGGCGCGGGCCTCGTGGCGGGATCTTCGCTGTCCCTAGACCTTCGACGGCATGGCTTCTGCAGTGCTCCGACCCCTCGGGCCCCTCTTTTTGGAGGACGGCGAGGGAGAGGAGCGGTTCTCGTCGTCGTCGTCCTTCTCCTCCTCCTCCTCCTCCTTCTCCTCCCCCTCCTCCTCCCAAGAACGCAAAGCTGGAGAAGGAGCAGGCGGGGTTGCAGGCTGCCGTCAAGATGTTGCAGTCCACGCTGGCGGTGGCGGAGGCGCAGGCCGCCAGGCCGATCGACCCAGCCCGACTCGCGGACTGGAGCTGGCCCGTTGACCCCTCCCTCTTCACCCTCTCTTGCGAAGCCCCTGCCACTCCAGGAGAGGTTAAAGCAGCCCTTGCACATCGGCCACAAGCCGCAAAGGTCCAGGAGAACCAGCTCAAGCTCTGCGGCGACATCCCGCAACAACTCTTCCACCTCCACTGCCCTGGAGGTATCGCTGGTGTCGCACGGGCGGGAGCGCCATTGGCTGCGCGCGCTCAAAACCTCCAGGCGTCTCGTGGTGCAGGTTCGACGCGCCAGCGGTCAGCGGTCAGCGGCCAGCGCGTCATTGTGTACGTCAACGCCGATGAAAACGGGAAGGACTTCAGAAGGAAGTCAGGAGGAGAAAAAAACACACAGACACAATTGATCGTCGATTCCCAAGACAATATGGGAAAATATGGGCAGTAGGGGGGAAGACAGAAACCCAGAAAATATGGGAAATCCTTTTATTTGTGTGTATTTATTTGTGTGTCCCAGGGCCCCTTCAGGAAGGTCCAGACGAAGGAGCTCCTGGGCCTGATCAAGACTGCGGAGCCCGACCAGGACTGCTGTGCGCGCTCTGGCAGGAGGGCCTCATCCACGCCAGACCGGGCACGCGCTCGTGGAGGCGCAGGCGCGCGGACCCGACGAAGCCTCAAGGCTGGCAGGGGACGTGCCCGTTGCCACCCGACTCGGCGTCGACTGGCAGACCATAGCTCAAGCAGTTACGAAACGTCCTGGCTCGCCAATATCCCTACCAAACAATGTTCTAAGTGCTTTTTGTGGTTCCCACGAAATGTTCTTAGAACATGTCTGGCCGATATCGTCTTGTTTTCGTATATCGGGTTTATGTTCTAAGAATATTGTTTTTGTTCTTAGAACATTTATGGGTTCTAAGAACATGTCGTGGTATGACTACAGGAATGCTGGGACGGTCGGCCCCTGCTCAAATAGCGAACAAGTTCCAGGATCTTTGGCGGAAGATCGGCACCACTGGTTGCACCTGCACCTAGCAGCCAAGGGAGTGAAGAGGTGTGGCTCGAGGATTGGTGGTCCTTGCGTGGAGCTCAGGCGGACTTTTTGAAATGGACTTCCGTGGCAGCTGGCGGCTTCACAACGTGATAGACGTGCCCACCGATCCCCTCCTGTACCCGCAGCCGCGGCAGGCCCAGCGATCAGACGCACGGCGCGCCAATAGGTCTGAGCCGCTTTGGCGGACACCTGCTACGATCTTCAAGCTCTGGAGGTGTGCTCGCCGCTACCCGCCCACTTCGCGAAGGTCGCTGGCATGATGCGTGCGATCGGCAGGATCTTCGCGTCCCTCTCGTCGTCGTGCGCGCTGGAGACCGAGTGCGACCTCCAGGTGGTGAACGATGCCGTCTCGATGGGCACGCAGGAGCTCATTGACCACGCGGTCCTCGAGCTGCGCATGCAGACTCGGAGTGCCACGCCCGAGCACGAACGGAACATATGTTTTTCTCAGGACGGCCAAGCGGACATTGGCCAATTGTTTGAACGGCTGCCATATTCAGTTCGAACCGATCCACGAGCAGTGGCATATCGTCAACAGCATGATGGCGTTAGCAGCGGAGCTCACTCGCTACGAGATGCAGGCAAAGGTGCTGGTCAACGACAACGACAGTTCGCGGCAGGCGCGGCTGCTGACGCTCAAGTCGGTCGCGAAAGCTGTCTGACGCCAAAACGATTTGCTGGCAGGCTGATCAACGACGCTACCAACTGCGCGGCGGAGCTCGGCATCAGTGCTGGCGCCGTCTACCTGAAGAGGCCCGCCGTTTTCCACGCGCACGCGCGGGGGGCGCAGGCGCAGCTCCTTGCGGGAGAGCTTGGGTCGGCGATGGCTGAGCTGGACAAGCACTGGCAGTCTGCATCCACTGAGTTGCGTGTCCAGGAGCAGCTGATCGACCCACTTCTTTACCAATGCATGCCGCAGCTTGATAACTCTTCCCTCTCTCCCCCGGCGCTCTCCGCCTTGCCTTTCGGCGGGCTCGCGACTGCGCGACAGGGCCCGACAGGCTCCCCGCGCGAACGCGGAGGGGACGCCAACCTCTCACGGAGGTTTTGCATGGCCTTCCGCGTCCGATGGCGGCCGCCCCCCCTGCCAGCCATGCAGTGTAACTCTTGCCTCCTCGCCTTCCTCCCGAAGAGACAGGGAGAGGAGGCCGCCAGTCTCGTTGAATGCACTCGTGTCCCATGGGGCGCGCGCCCATTTGCTTCGAAGCAGTCTGACAGCAGAGCGACTGCTGCAGCTATCAGTTTTCATTTCTCGGGAGGCGTCACTAAAATACCCTTGCGCCGCCAGCTTGGGCCGCAGTGGCTGCGGGGGCAGCGGGCGAGGAGGAGGAGGAGGAGGAGGCTGAGGAGGAGGAGGAGGAGGAGGAGGAGGAGGAGGAGGAGGATGAGGAGGTGGACGAGGAGGCGGAGGGAGGGAGGGAGGGAGGGAGGGAGGGACAATTGCAAAACAACGCCGAAAAACGCAGCGGCGGGTGTCAGGGCCCCCTGGGCAACTCCCATAGGTCCGGGTGCGTCCACTCGCGGGGGCGCGCGCCGCCATGCACCGCCGCGATCCCGTGGCACACGTATTTAGAGTCGGAGACCAGCTCCAAGGGGGCCCCAGCTTCGCTGACGGCGTGCACAGCCGCGCTGAGCTCTGCGCGCTGCGCGGTCTGGGCCCGCCCGACAGACCCGCTGCAGCGCCGCGACACGCCGCTGGGCCCCTGCAAGCGCACTCCCCGGCCAGCCCGGGCCAGCAACGGATCAGTGGGGTGCTCACAAGCGCCGTCGCTCCAAGCCCGCACTCGGGCCTGCCCGGGGGCCACGGCCGGGGGCGGCATGCGGGGGCGGTCGCAGTTGCTGCTGGCCCAGCGCGGCGAGCGCGGCCAGGCGAGCGTCCGTGGGTAGCATTCCAGACAGCTCGACCCCCAGGGGCAGGCGCGCCAGCAGGGCGGCCTCGCTTAAGCCGCCTGCCCGCAACTCGGCGTGGCGGACCTCGTGCCTCTTGGGACACGTCCAGATCGGTGCTCGCGCGTCTCGTCCGCGGCGCCGCAATGCGGGCAGCGCGAGGGGCGGCACCACTTCGGGGCCACCGTCTCGGTGACGACGTTGCCCGTGCGCGGACCTCGCGCAGGGCGCCCGCCGCGTCCGGCGCGAGTTCCTCGCATTCCAGCAGGCGTCGGGTGGCACAGCGGTCGAACCCGTCCGCGACGTGCCCGAGGTCGGCGCGCCGCCGAGCCACGGCGCGAGCTTCGCGCCGTGCCCAAGCGTCCAGCAAGGCCGCGCGGGTGTCCTGCAGGGAGCGGTCGCCTGGCCGCCAGCCGCCGGGGGCCCACGGCACGCCCTGCCAGCCTTCGATGTCGCCGCTGAGGCCGAGGTCGGCCATGCACGAGTTTCACAAATGTGCACGAGCTTCACACATGTGCACGAGCTTCGCGTATTGAGGACGGCCCGTTTTCAAAATGCGGTTCTCGCTCAAGCGCCACGCACACTCGTTTCAATTAGCCTGGCGAAGGTCCCAACCATATACAGTTGTGCGGACCCCAGTTGTGAATGTCTTCGTCGGTGACGGACCACGAACCCGACATGGGTGTGGGGGACGCATGTGGACGGTGGCACTTGGGCCTTCGGTGGAGCTCCCTATGAGGCCACGAAGCGTGTGAGGGGGTGCCGAAATGAGTGTGGGGGACGCATGCGGGCGGTGGCACTGGGCCCTTCGGTGGAACTCCTTATGGGTCACGAAACGTGTGAGGGGTGTTTCGGGATGGGTATGGTGGACGTAATTGGACGGTGGCACTGGGGCATGCGGTGGGGCTCCCAATGGGGCCACGAGACGTGTAATGGAATTGCTAGATTTGGTGCGGAGGACGCATGTGGACGGTGGCACTGGGGCCTTCGGTGCAGACCCATATGGGGCCACGAAACGCGTGATGGGTGTGCCGAAATGGGTGTGGGCGACGCATGCGGTCGGGGCAATTGGACCTGCGTTGCAGATCCATCTGGGGCCACGAAACGTGCGATGGGTGTGCCGAAATTGGTGCTGGGGACGCATGTGGACAGTGGCACTGGGGCTTTCGGTGGAGCTCCGTATGGGGCCACGAAGCGCTTGATGGGCGTGTCGAGATGAGTGTGGCGTACGCGTGTGGACGGTGGCACTTGGGCCTTCGGTGGAGCTCCCTATGGGCCACGACATGTGTAAGGGATGTGCCGAAATGGGTGCGGCGGACGCATGTGGACGGTGGCATTGGGACTTTCGGTTGAGCTCCCTATGGGGCCACGAAACGTGTGAGGGGTGTTCCGAAATTTGTACGAGGGACGCATGTGGACGGTGGCATTGGGGCCTTCGGTGGAGATCCCTATGGGGCCACGAAGCGTGTGAGGGGTGTGCCGACATGGGTGCGGGGGACGCATGTGGACGGTGGCACTGGGGTCTTCGGTGGAGTTCCATATGGGGCCACGAAACGTGTGTGGAATGTGCCGGCATGGGTGTGGGGGACGCATATGGACGGTGGCATTGGGGCATCCGGTGAAATTCGTATTGGGCCACGAAACGTGTGATGGGTGTTCCGAAATAGGTGCGGGAGACGCATGTGGACGGTGGCAGTGGGGCCTGCGGTGGAAATCCATACGGTGAGGGCGTTGGTTAAGGAATGCGCCGAGAATGCTGCAGACCCTGGAGGATTTCTTATCTGATGAAGGCCGTGGCGATATCCATGGCCAAGCTCCGATTGGAGTTCCACTGGCCTTTAGGTCCTAGATTCCTTATCTAAGGGTTCCTTATCCAATGCGCCCACCGTATGGGCCCACGAAGCGTGCAAGGAGTGTGCCGAAATAGGTGTGAGGAACGCACGTGGACGGTGGCATCGGGGCCTTCGGTGGAGCTCCCTATGGGGCCACGAAGCGTGTGAGGGTGTGCCGAACTGGGTGTCGATGCTCGTGACCATAACGGCGATGATGATGGCGATGCTGGTGATGATGACGATGATGACGATGTGACCATGGGATGATGATCATGGGAGGAGGGAGGAGGGGGAGGAGGAGGAGAAGCAGAGGAGAGGAAGCAACGCGGGGCGTTGTCTCTACAAAACGAGGACCCAACACCACAGGATGGTTGGGAACAAGGAGCTTCACGGATTGAGGGTGGCTCTTTTTCAAAATGCGGTTGTCGCGTTAGCGTGGCGCACATTCGTTATTGGAAATTGCAATCTTCTCACGGATTCCCATGATCAGCGCAGCAGAAAGAGTGTGTGGGAAGGATTGTGGATAATGAGGGTGCAACAGTTACGATGATTCGCGGCGTTGAAGTCCCAGGAATGGCGTCCTAGCACGATCCAGGATCGTCAAGACGCAACAGTCTGGTTGATCCGTGGCGCTGGAAACCCGAGACAATGTTCTGGCATGTTTAAGGGTCTTCAAACGGCTGTCTTCCAACGAGGCAGTTCCCTCTGTGGAATTGAGCCGGTGTAGGAGCCTCTGAAGAGGGAGTTTGAAGGGGAGGTGTATTCCAACATCGTTGATGAGTCTTAGTTTTACACTGGTCCTCCTCCGCCTCCGCCTCCGCCTCCTCCTCCTCCGCCACCTCCTCCGCCTCCTTCGTCTCCGTCGCCTCCTCCTCCTGGAGGCCTTCTGATGGAGTCGACAACTGTGCAATCTTGTATCACCGGCACCCGTGGTCTAAGAATTCTGTGCACGCGAGTCTTGATAGTAACCTTCAAGCCGCGTTTCGGATCCCTAGTGATCCCCCGTGTGGCACTCGCTCGTTGCAGAGGAAGACACTCAGTTTTTGAACGGGCTGGTCTCTCCGTGTCCTCGTCCGACCTTTGCAGCTCGGATGCGGCACTGAGCCCCGACCAGCGAACTTGATTTGAACAGACCTTCGATGGCGAATCGGACGATGGCTGCGAAAGGTCTCCACGTTGTCATGGCATCTGCCCTTCGGACCTCCATGACTGCCTGCTGCACCTCTGTCTCGTTTCTGGGTCACACGACGTCTTGTCAGTTTTGCCGCATCGCTTTCGCTGGTGACGCCCTGTTGTACACGAGTTCTATATCCTGGAGCCCCGCTATCCTGGAGTCCCGTTCCATTCCGCTCCTGCCTAGCTTTCCTTTTGCCTTCATTGCCACCTCCGATTGTAGAATGCGCGCTATGCTTTCGTAAGTGTCTGCCGCTTCGCACCGACAAGCTGGAGTATGTTTTTTGCTGACTTGACTTCGTCTGCAGTGTCGACCACTCCTTTAAATGTGGCCGGGCTTCCCTGGTGCGATCGCCTTCGCTTTGTCTTCCGAGGTCGCCTCGCGCAGCAACTTCACAATCAGCCTCCCCAGGCATTAGGATAGAACTCCCAGGAAGTTACGTGCAGCATCGGCGATGCTTTATCCGCGGTCGGTCGTTGGCCAAATTCGGCATAAACCCGCGTAGTCCGGCTTAAACCCGGGCTTCATGCGGCTTGATCTGGCGCAGCGGCTCTTTCATCTAGCCTACTATGGCCCTCAATCGTTGTTGCGCAGGCCTCCCATGAGCTGCTTCCTTGACAGGCGCGGCAGAGACAACCCGTCGGAGGTCTGGGTCCAGCCTTGGGCGTCGCGTCATGGGGAGCGATATATGGGGGGGGGGGGGGGGGGCGGCAGCGAGGGCTGCAGAAAAGGAGCCCTCTTCGGGGCCGTAAAGGGGCCCGAAAGGGAGCCTTTTCTCGGACGGGGGCCAGGGCGAGGATGCGTCCGTGAGCGTTCCGGAACGCTCTCAGAGCGTTCGGGAACGCTCGGAGAAGGCCGCGGCGCCCGATACATCCTCCAACACCGCCGGATCTCAGAGATTCTCGATCTCTCTTCGCCCGATTTGATCCTCGTCCTGGCTTCGTCTTCCTTGAGGGCCCGGGGAAGGAACGCCTCTCCCCAGACCCCCGACGTCGTGATTCTTCCACAGCGTCGACACCCAGAGATCTGGACCCCCTCCCTGGGACTGGTCTTTCAGCCTGAATCGTTTCTTGACGGTCCCAGGCGGGGCCCGGTGAGGGCCCCTGGAGGCCGAAGATATGGAAAAATCTCCCGTCGTGATGTGTCCACAGCGCGAGGGGATCTGGGTCCCCCCCCTCGCTCATCGCCCCCCCTGTTAAGCGACGACCGATCGCCGGCCGCCCTCCGCGCCGCCGCC
>CAUYUJ010017903.1:15000-169270 GCA_963575745.1 Prorocentrum cordatum
GTCGCTGGGGCCCTCTCGGGGCGAGCAGCGCGCGTCGCGCGAACTCCGCGCTGCGCTCTGTCCAGCGCCTCGCTCGCCCGTCGTCGCTCCGCCCGGCGGCCAGAACCATGCGCGCTATCAGTTAGCCAGCAAGCAATCTCTGTTCCACAGCGTACGAAGCATGCGCGTCACTGTGACCCCTTCGGGGCGACCTGCGCGCGTCGCGAGGGCTCCGCCTTGCGCTGCGCCCGCAGCCTCGGACTTTGGAGTGCGCGGGCAAAGGAAAAGGAAAAAGGAGTGGAGGAAACGGGCGCGATCCTCGTGTGGGGCGTGCCGACATGGTCGTCGCGGCGCGCGGGCGCTGCCGTCGGGGTTCCCAGGGAAGCCCCCTGCAGAGGCTACGCCACACAATTCGGCACACCTTCATACGGTTCGTGGCCCCATAGGGAACGCCACCGAAGAAGATATTCACAATTGCGGTACTCACAACTGCATATGGTTGGGTCCTTCGCCAGGATAATTTGACCTCTTTAGGTGTATTTTTTCCCAACCATCCTGTGGTGTTGGGTCCTCGTTTTGAAGAGACGGTGCCCCGCGTTCCTCCTTCCTCCTCCTCCCCCTCCTCCCTCCTCCCCCTCCTTGCCTCTGCTCTCGGCACACCTCTCACGCGTTTCGTAGCCCCACAGGGAGCTCCACCGAAGGCCCCAGTGGGGGTGTTCGCATGCGGTTCCCCCACCCAGGGCAGCGTTTCGTGGCCCCATAGGGAGCTCCACCGAAGGCCCCAGTGGGGGTGTTCGCATGCGGTTCCCCCACCCAGGGCAGCGCTGCGTGGCCCCATAGGGAGCTCCACCGAGGCCCAGTGGGGGTGTTCGCATTGCGGTTCCCCCACCCAGGGCAGCGTTTCGTGGCCCCATAGGGAGCTCCACCGAAGGCCCCAGTGGGGGTGTTCGCATGCGGTTCCCCCACCCAGGGCAGCGTTTCGTAGCCCCATAGGGAGCTCCACCGAAGGCCCCAGTGGGTGTGTTCGCATGCGGTTCCCCCACCCAGGGCAGCGTTTCGTGGCCCCATAGGGAGCTCCACCGAAGGCCCCAGTGGGGGTGTTCGCATGCGGTTCCCCCACCCAGGGCAGCGTTTCGGAGCCCCATAGGGAGCTCCACCGAAGGCCCCAGTGGGGGTGTTCGCATGCGGTTCCCCCACCCAGGGCAGCGTTTCGTGGCCCCATAGGGAGCTCCACCGAAGGCCCCAGTGGGGGTGTTCGCATGCGGTTCCCCCACCCAGGACAGGTTTCGGAGCCCCATAGGAGCTTCACCGATGACCGATGCTCCCAGTGGGTGGTGCCGCGCATGCGGTTCCCCCACCCAGACGGCAGCGTTTTCGTTGGCACATAGGGAGCTCCACCGAAGGCCCCAGTGGGGGTGTCCACATGCGGTTCCCCCACCCAGGGCTGCGTTTCGTAGCCCCATAGGGAGCTCCACCGAAGGCCCCAGTGGGGGTGTTCGCATGCGGTTTCCCCACCCAGGGCAGCGTTTCGTGGCCCCATAGGGAGCTCCACCGAAGGCCCCAGTGGGGGTGTTCGCATGCGGTTCCCCCACCCAGGGCAGCGTTTCGTGGCCCCATAGGGAGCTCCACCGAAGGCCCCAGTGGGGGTGTTCGCATGCGGTTCCCCACCCAGGGCAGCGTTTCGTGGCCCCATAGGGAGCTCCACCGAAGGCCCCAGTGGGGGTGTCCACATGCGTTTCCCCCACCCAGGGCAGCGTTTCGTGGCCCCATAGGGAGCTCCACCGAAGGCCCCAGTGGGGGTGTCCACATGCGGTTCCCCCACCCAGGGCAGCGTTTCGTGGCCCCATAGGGAGCTCCACCGAAGGCCCCAGTGGGGGTGTCCACATGCGGTTCCCCCACCCAGGGCAGCGTTTCGGGGCCCCATAGGGAGCTCCACCGAAGGCCCCAGTGGGGGTGTCCACATGCGGTTCCCCCACCCAGGGCAGCGTTTCGTGGCCCCATAGGGAGCTCCACCGAAGGCCCCAGTGGGGGTGTTCGCATGCGGTTCCCCCACCCAGGGCAGCGTTTCGTAGCCCCATAGGGAGCTCCACCGAAGGCCCCAGCGGGGGTGTTCGCATGCGGTTCCCCCACCCAGGGCAGCGCTTCGTGGCCCCATAGGGAGCTCCACCGAAGGCCCCAGTGGCTGCTCTCGCATGCGGTTCCCCCACCCAGGGCAGCGTTTCGTGGCCCCATAGGGAGCTCCACCGGAGGGCCCAGTGGCTGCTCTCGCATGCGGTTCCCCCACCCAGGGCAGCGCTTCGTGGCCCCATGGGGAGCTCCACCGAAAGCCCCCGTGGCGCAGTTCGCATGCGCTTCCCCCACCCAGGGCAGCGTTTCGTGGCACCATAGGGGGCTCCACCGAAGGCCCCAGTGGCGCAGTTCGCATGCGGTTCCCCCACCCAGGGCAGCGTTTCGTAGCCCCATAGGGAGCTCCACCGAAGGCCCGCCCCGGTGGCGCAGTCCGCCTGCGGTTCCCCCATCCAAGGCAGCGCTTCGTGGCCCCATATGGAGCCCCACCGAAAGCGGCACCCACAACGCGTTACCAACAATTGCTTATGGTTGGGTCTTTCACCAGGGTTTGTTTTTTTTTTTTTTTTTTTTTTTTTTTTTTTTTTTTTTTTTTTTATTTTTTTTTTTATTTTTTTTTTTTTTTTTTTTTTTTTTTTTTTTTTTTTTTTTTTTTTTTTTTTTTTTTTTTTTTGGTTTGGGTTCTTTCGCCAAAAAATCAGGATAATTTGATTTCTCGTCGAGAATCCCCCTGTAGGGGGACACGCCCGACATAACCCGAGGCGGGTGCGAGGGGGGCCCCGCTCGAGCTGGGAGGGCAGGCGGCGAGAGGGTGCAGAGAGCCCGCCGCGCGGGCCCCCACTAAGAGGAGGAGGGGGGGGGGGGAATCCGCCCTCTCTCTCGGAGGTGGATGGACCTCTTGCCCTGACACGTCGACTATTAAGGGAGTGGCCGTTTTCGGCTCGCGGAGGGCGCCGCGGCCGCCCTTTTTTGCGGGTCCAGGTCCGTCGGTTTCGGCCCCAGGCCGTTCTCACCAAGGGGAGGTTTGCCAAAGGGAGGTTTGTCCACCGCCGATTCTCGCCTTGCCCGGGACAGTGAGACCCATGGGATGGGCATCCCGACGAAATCGCACGTGGGGGGACGTGGCGGGCACGGGAGGAGAAGCGGAAGTGGGGGCGATCGAGATGCGGCTGCACGTGAGAGTGACTTCGACCGGAGTGACCTCTAGCGCGGGCGTATAATGGGGCCTCCCGATCGCTGAAGGCGATGCGACAGCAGCGGCTTACGCGCCCGGTGGTGTCCCCAAATGGTCCCCCTTCAGACGCGCACCAAAGGCCGCTCTTGCGTGTAGCCGAGAGATGGGCACGGGAAGAAGGGGTGCAAGAACCGACTGCACGTCCGGCTTCTTTTTGTGCACAGGGCTCGTGGTCGGCGCCGCCGCTTGCGTGGCCCCTTCGAGACAGAAGGCCGCCTTCCCAACAGGCGGCCGCTGTCGGTGTTGAGCAACATTCGCTGTTGGGCATCGTATCCATTGATGGGCCTGTTTTCCAAAACCACCATACGTTGGACGGGGGAAAGGAGGTGGAGGACGAGGAGGACGAAGAGGAAGAGGAGGAGGGGAGGAGGAGGAGGAGGAGGACCCCCTCTCCCCTCCAAGTTGTGGTGGTGGCGGTGGAAGACAGGCCCAGGCTGTGCCAAGGGCAGGGGCGAGAAGCGAGACGGGGGCGGACTGCAGCAAGGCCCGCGGCCCCTCGTGTGGCCCTGGCACGCTTCTCTCCCGGCCCGTCCGCCGCAGCGCGTGGGTGCAGCTCTCGAAGCAGAAGAGAACCAGCCCAGACAATGTTTTGGGTTTTTTTCCCAACCAACCTGTGTTGTTGGGTCCTCGTTTGAAAGAGACGGTCCCCGCGTTCCTCCTTCCTCCCGCTTCCTCCCCCTCCTCCTCCCTCCTCCCACCATCATCATCGTCATCATCATCATCGTCGTCATCATCACCGTCATCACCATAATCCCGCACACCAATTTCGGCACACCCCTCACACGTTTCGTGGCCCCATAGGGAGCCCCGCCGAGGGTCCCAGTGGGTGTGCCCGCATGCGTCCCGCACACCCATTTCGGCACACCCCTCACACGCTTCGTGGCCCCATAGGGAGCTCCACCTAAGGTCCCAGTGGGTGTACCCGCATGCGTCCCGCGCACCAATTTCGGCACACCCCTCACACGTTTCGTGGCCCCATGGGGAGCTCCACCGAAAGTCCCAGTGGGTGTGCCCGCATGCGTCCCGCACACCCATTTCGGCACACCCCTCACACGTTTCGTGGCCCCATAGGGAGCCACACCGAAGGTCCCAGTGGGTGTGCCCGCATGCGTCCCGTCACCCATGTCGGCACACCCCTCATCACGCTTCGTGGCCCCAGGGGGAGCTCCACCGAAGGTCCCAGGTCCCAGTGGGTGCGACCGCATGCGTCCCGCAACGCCCATGTCGGCACAACCCCTCACACGTATCGTGGCCCCATAAGGAGCCTCACCGAAGGTCCCAGTGAGGGTTGTGCCCGCATGCGTCACCCACACCCATTTCGGCACACCCCTCACACGTATCGTGGCCCCATAGGGAGCTCCACCGAAGGCCCCAGTGCCCGCGCCCGCATGCGTCACCCACACCCAATTCGGCACACCCCTCACACGCTTCGTGGCTCCATAGGGAGCTCCACCGAAGGCCCCAGTGCCCGCGCCCGCATGCGTCACCCACCCCCATGTCGGCACACCCCTCACACGCTTCGTGGCTCCATAGGGAGCTCCACCGAAGGCCCCAGTGGGGGGCCCGCATGCGTCCGCACACCTCATTTCGGCACAACCCTCACACGCTTCGTGGCCCACTGGGGAGCCTCCACCGAAGGTCCCAAGTGGGGTTGCCCGCATGCGTCCCGCACACACCATTAGTACACCCCTACACGATTTCGTGCGCTCCATGTCAGGGAGCGCCACCCGAAGGTCCCCAGTCAGCGTCCCGCACACCCATTTCGCACACTTTCGAACGTTTCGTTGGCCCCATAGGGAGCTCCTACCAATGTCCACCGGGTGTGCCCGCATGCGATCACCGCCACACCATTTCGGCACGCCCCTCACCCGTTTCGTGGCCCCCATAGGGAGCCTCCACCCCGAAGCGTAAGTGGGTGTGCCCGCATGCGTCCCGCACACACATTTCGGCACACCCCTCACACGTTTCGTGGCCCCATGGGGAGCCCCACCGAAGGTCCCAGTGGGTGTGCCCGCATGCGTCCCGCACACCCATTTCGACACACCCCTCACACGTTTCGTGGCCCCATGGGGAGCTCCACCAAAGGTCCCAGTGAGTGTGCCCGCATGCGCCCCGCACACCCATTTCGGCACACCCCTCACATGTTCCGTGGCCCCATGGGGAGCTCCACCGAAGGTCCCAGTGGGTGTGCCCGCATGCGTCCCGCACGCCCATTTCGGCATACCCCTCACACGTTTCGTGGCCCTATACTCAGCGCCGCCGAAGGTCACAGTGGGTGTGCCCGCATGCGTCCCGCACACCCATTTCGGCACACCCCTCACACGTTTCGTGGCCCCATGGGGAGCTCCACCGAAGGTCCCAGTGGGTGTGCCCGCATGCGTCCCGCACACCCATTTCGGCACACCCCTCACACGTTTCGTGGCCTCATAGGGAGCTCCACCGAAATTCCCAGTGGGTGTGCCCGCATGCGTCCCGCACACCCATGTCGGCACACCCCTCGCACGTTTCGTGGCCCCATAGGGAGCGGCACCGAAGAAGATATTCACAATGGCGGTATTCACAACTGCATATGGTTGGGCCCTTCGCCAGGTTACTTTTTTTCCCAACCATCCTGTGGTGTTGGGTCCTCGTTTTGAAGAGACGTCGCCCCGCGTTCCTTCCTTCCCGCTGCCCCCTCCCTCCTCCCATCTTCATCATCATCGTCATCATCCCCATCATCGTCATCGTCATCCTCATCTGTCGTCATCATCATTATCACCACCCATGTCGGCACACCCCTCACACGTTTCGTGACCCCATAGGGAGCTCCACCGAAGGTCCCAGTGCGTGTGCCCGCATGCGTCCCGAACACTCATTTCGGCACACCCCTCACACGCTTCGTGGCCCCATAGGGAGCTCCACCGAAGGTCCCAGTGGGTGTGCCCGCATGCGTCCCCGCGACCCATTTTGAGTTTCGGCACACTGCCTCAATCACCGTTTCGGTGGCCCCATAGGGGTGCTCACCGAAGTCCCAGTGGGTGTGCCCGCATGCGTCCCGCACACCCATTTCGGCACACCCCTCACACGCTTCGTGGCCCCATAGGAATCTCCACCGAAGGTCCCAGTGGGTGTGCCTGCATGCGTCCCGCACACCCATTTCGGCACACCCCTCACACGTTTCGTGGCCCCGTAGGGAGCTCCACCGGAGGTCCCAGTGGGTGTGCCCGCATGCGTCCCGCACACCCATTTCGGCACACCCCTCACACGCTTCGTGGCCCCATAGGAATCTCCACCGAAGGTCCCAGTGGGTGTGCCTGCATGCGTCCCGCACACCCATTTCGGCACACCCCTCACACGTTTCGTGGCCCCGTAGGGAGCTCCACCGGAGGTCCCAGTGGGTGTGCCCGCATGCGTCCCGCACACCCATTTCGGCATCACCCCTCACACGTTTTTCCTTGCCCTCATATGGAGCTCCACCGAAGGTCTCATTGGGTGTGCCCCGCTGCGCACGCATCAGCCATGTTCGGCCCACCCCTCACACGTTTCGGTGCCCCATAGGAGCTCCACCGAAGGTCCCAGTGGGTGTGCCCGCATGCGTGTTCCGCACACCCATTTCAGGCAACACCCCTCATACGTTTCGTGGCCCCATAGGGAGCTCCACCGAAGGTCCCAGTGGGTGTGCCCGCATGCGTCCCGCACACCCATTTCGGCACATCCCTCACACGTTTCGTGGCCCCATCGGGGGCTCCACCGAAGGTCCCAGTGGGTGTGCCCGCATGCGTCCCGCACACACATGTCGTCCCACCCCTCACACGTTTCGTGGCCCCATAGGGAGCTCCCCCGAAGGTCTCAGTGGGTGTGCCCGCATGCGTCCCGCACACCCATTCCGGCACATCCCTCACACGTTTCGTGGCCCCATAGGGAGCTCCACCGAAGGTCCCCGTGGCGCAGTCCACATGCGTCTCCTTTGCCCAGTACAGCGTTACGTGGCCCCATATGGAGCCCACCGCAGGTCCCAGCCAGCCAGCTAGCTCTCTTTGCTCCGCGCAGCGGGCGACCCGCGCGCGTCGATGGGACTCCTCCGGGGCGACCTGCGCGCGTCGCGGGGGCTCCGTGCTGCGTTCCGCCCAGCGCCTCGCTCGCCCGTCGTCGCTCTGCCCAGCGGCAAGAGCCTTGCCCGCTATCAGCCAGCCAGCTAGCTCTCTTTGCTCCGCGCAGTGGACGACCCGCGCGCGTCGCTGGGACCCCTCCGGGGCGACCTGCGCGCGTCGCGGGAACTCCGCGCTGCGCTGCGCCCGCAGCCTTGGAGTTTTGAGTGCGCGGGCAAAGAGGGAGTAAAGGAAGGGGAGGAAGCGGGCGCGATCCTCGCGGGGGGGCGCGCCGACATTGGCGTCGCGGCGCGCGGGCGATGCCGTCGGGGAGTCCCGGGGAAGCTCCTTGCGGCGGCCACGCCCCGCGTCACGAGTATTCAGAGGCAGTCGTTGTCAAACTATTGGCATTCATACACATTTGCACCACGCTTTGTCATATTCGCCTTCATGCACGTAGACTCGCTCGCACGCAGATCATTCACAGTCAGACGCACGCGCGCAGATTCACCCGCGCTCAGTCTCCCTACGTACTCAGATCAATCGTTTTCGTTCACTTTTTGTACCACGCCACTCATGTCGGCACGCCCCTAGCACGGTTCGTTGCCTCATAGGGATCGCCACCGAAAAAATGAATCACTATTGCGGTACTCGCACCTGCATATGGTTGGGTCCCTCGTCAGGCTAATTTTTTTTCTCTCTCTCTCTCTCTCTCTCTCTCCCTCTATCGGGAGCTCCTGGACGGAGTGGTGCCCGCTGCCAGCGGTGTTGCCATGGTGTCGCCGACAAGGATGACGACGGCATCGATCCTGCTTGCGATGATGATTGCGACGACGACGAAGACGACGACGATGCTGCTGCTGATGATGATGGTGATGCTGAGGATGCTGCTGCTGATGATGGTGATAATGAGGATGATGATAATGATGTTGTTGATGATGATGATGGTGATGATGTTGCTGATGGTGGTGGTGATAGTTATGATTATGCTGATGCTGCTGGTGATGATGCTGATGGTGATCATGATGTTGCTGATGATGATGCTTATGATGATGATGATGATGACGATGATGATGATGATGATGATGATTATGATTATGATGATGATGGTGATGATGATGGCGATGATGATGCTGGCGATGGTGCGGCTGATTACGATTATACTTATGATGTTGATGGTGGTGCTTCTGCTGCTGTTGATGATGATGGTGATGATGACGACGGTCATGGTGATAATTCGGATGATGATGTTGTTGCTGTTGATGATGCGGATGATGATCATGAGGAGTGGGTTGTTGATGATGAGGATGAACACGATGTAGAGGATGCCGATGATGGCAATGATGACGAGGCTGATGATGAGTATATTTTGTTGTTGATGTTGCAGATGATGATGATGGTGTTGGTGAGGGCGATGGTTATGTGGATGGTGATGATGCGGATGATGATGTTGATGTTGATGCCCTTGTCGAGGATGATATTGATGATGATCATGCTGATGAGTTTGATTGTAATGCCCATGGCTATGATAACTATGATGATCGTGATGGTCTTGCCCATGTCAATGATGATGGTACTAGTGATGGAGATGTGACCGCGACGATGCATTTCATGATGCCGATGCTGATGACTGTGAATACGACGATCTGGATATTGTGGCAATGATAACGATGATGGTGACGATTCTGATGTTGATGCTGAGCAGGATGATCATGGCGGCGACGATGATGACGAGGACGTTCTTGATGATGACAGTGATGGTTCCATGAGGACACGCATCAGCGGCATCAGCAGCGTCAGCGGCGTCAGCGGCGTCAGCGGCGTCAGCTGCACCAGTGGTGGCAGCGGCATCAGCGGGAGCACCGCGGCATTTCGACCACAGATCCGTCGGTCCGGTTTTCCCCGATGCGTGGACGCGCGGAGGCGTGGACCATTTCCTTAGGGCCGTTTTTTCTCCCAGTGTACCGTGGGGGCCCATGCCAAGAAACACTCTGCTTGCCTCCAGGATGCTCTGGGTTTCTTGTGTTTTCGATGGTTATGCAGGAGCGCGCGACGTTCCCACACCAAAGATCGATGGAAGTCCTGGGTCTCAGGGTTGGGTTTCTTGTGGAAGGTTTCTTGTAGTCGAGCCCGTACTGTAGGGCAAGTTTTTCTCCCCGAGTAGTTTTTTGTTCGACGACGTATGCGTGACCCGGGCCTGGCGGGGAAGGCATACGCACCAATCCTGGACACAGTAACGACCTGGCCAGGATCAGCCCAGACATTCGGCGCTCCACTTTGTTCGATGCATGGGCTTCGCGTGCTGCGGGTGCGATACACAGGGGAGGCAGCGAGGGCTGCAGAAAGGAGCCCTTCAGGGCCCCAGAGGAGGCTTTTAGGGCCCCAGAAGTGCGCATTCATTTTTCGAAGAAGAGGAAACGACATCCACATAAACTATTGGCGCTCCTCGCGGAGTTCTTGGATCCGCGCTGGTCTCCCCTGGCAGCGCCTCCGGCGGCGCCCCTGGCGCGCTCATGCGCAGACAACATCCCTACTGGGCCGGCGTTTCGCCCCCGAGTCGTTCTGTCGACGTTTCTGGGGGCCCGTGCCCCCCGGAGCGCCAAGTTTCGCCAGAAGCCAGCCGCTCCAATTTTTCCCAACTATCCTGTGGTGTTGGGTCCTCGTTTTGAATAGATGGTGCGCCGCGTTCCCGCCTCCTCCTTCCTCCTCTCCTCCTCCTCCTCCCCCTCCTCCTCCCTCCTCCCCCTCTTCCCTGCGTTTCACCCACCCAGTACAGCGCTTCGTAGCCCCATAGGAGCTCCGCCGAAGGCCCCAGTGCTGCCGCCCGCATGCGTCACCCACACCCAATGCGGCACACCCCTCACACGTTTCGTGGCCCCATAGGAGCTCCGCCGAAGGCCTCAGTGCTGCCGCCCGCATGCGTCACGCACACCCAATTCGGCACACCCCTCACACGTTTCGTGGCCCCATAGGGAGCCCCGCCGAAGGCCCCAGTGCTGCCGCCCGCATGCGTCCCGCACACCCAATTCGGCACACCCCTCCCACGTTTCGTGGCCCCATAGGGAGCCCCACCGAAGGCCCCAGTGCTGCCGCCCGCATGCGTCCCGCACACCCAATTCGGCACACCCCTCACACGTTTCGTGGCCCCCCTTGGAGCTACGCGAGGGCCCAGTGTTTTGCGCCGCCTGCGTTCACCACACCCCCAATTCGGCACACCCCTCACAAGGTTCGTGGCCCCATAGGGAGCTCCGCGATAGGCCAGTGCTGCCGTCCGCATGCGTCACGCACACCCAATTGGGCACACCCGTTTCGTGGCCCCACAGAGAGCTCCGCCGAAGGCCCCAGTGCTGCCGCCCGCATGCGTCACCCACACACTATTCGGCACACCCCTCACACGTTTCGTGGCCCCATAGGAGCTCCGCCGAAGGCCCCAGTGCTGCCGCCCGCATGCGTCACCCACACCCAATTCGGCACACCCCTCATACGTTTCGTGGCCCCATAGGAGTTCCGCCGAAGGCCCCAGTGCTGCCGCCCGCATGCGTCACCCACACCCAATTCGGCACACCCCTCACACGTTTGTGGCCCCATAGGAGCTCGCTGAAAGTCCCAGTGGCCGCCCGCAGCACCACCCACAACCCAATTCGGCCACACCCCTCACACGTTTCGTGGCCCCATAGGGAGCTCCACCGAAGGCCCCAGTGCTGCCGCCCGCATGCGTCACGCACACCCAATTCGGCACACCCCTCACACGTTTCGTGGCCCCATAGGGGGCTCCGCCGAAGGCCCCAGTGCTGCCGCCCGCATGCGTCACGCACACCCACTTCGGCACACCCCGCACACGTTTCGTGGCCCCATAGGAAGCTCCGCCGAAGGCCCCAGTGCTGCCGCCCGCATGCGTCACGCACACCCAATTCGGTACACCCCTCACACGTTTCGTGGCCCCATCGGAGCTCCGCTGAAGGCCCCAGTGCTGCCGCCCGCATGCGTCGCCCACACACAATTCGGCACACCCCTCGCACGTTTCGTGGCCCCAGTGGAGCTCCGCCGAAGGCCCCAGTGCTGCCGCCCGCATGCTCAGCACACCCAATTCGGACAACCTCTCGCTCTGTTTCGTGCCCAATAGGGAGCCCGCCGAAGGCCCCAGTGCTGCCGCCCGCATGCGTCCCGCCCGCCATTTCCGGAACCCTTACACGTTCGTGGTCCCTAGGGAACTCTACCGAATGCCCCAGTGCTGCCGCCCGATGCGTCCACGCACACCCAATTGGGCACACCCCTCACCGTTTCGTGGCCCCATTGGGAGCTCGGCCAAAAGGCCCAGTGTGCCGCCGCATGCGTTTTTTCACGACACATCCAATTTCGGCACACCATCACCACGCTTCGTGGGCAACATAGGAGCCCAGCGAAGGCCTCAGTGCTGCCGCCCGCATGCGTCCCGCACATTCATTTCGGCACACCCCTCACACGTTTCGTGGCCCCATAGGGAGCTCCACCGAAGGCCCCAGAGTGCTGCCGTCCGCATGCGTCCCGCACACCAATTTCGGCACACCCCTCACGCGTTTCGTGGCCCCATAGGGAATGCGTCCCGCACACCCATTTCGGCATACCCTTCACACGTTTCGTGGCCCCATAAGGGGGCTCCACCGAAGGCCCCAGTGGGTGTGCCCGCATGCGTCCCGCACATCCATTTCTGCACACCCCTCATGCGTTTCGTGACCCCTCACACGTTTCGTGGTCCCACAGGGAGCTCCACCGAAGGCCCCAATGGGTGTGCCCGCATGCGTCCCGCACACCCATTTCGGCACACCCCTCGCACGTTTCGTGGCCCCGTAGAGGGGCTTCACCGAAGGTCCCAGTGCTGCCGCCCGCATGCGTCCCGCACACCCATTTCGGCATACACTTCACACGTTTCGTGGCCCCATAGGGAGCTCCGCCGAAGGCCCCAGTGGGTGTGCCCGCATGCGTCCCGCACACTCATGTCGGCACACCCCTCACGCGTTTCGTGACCCCTCGCACGTTTTGTGGTCCCATAGGGAGCTCCACCGAAGGCCCCAGTGGGTGTGCCAGCATGCGTCCCGCAAACCCATTTCGGCACACCCCTCGTACGTTTCGTGGCCCCGTAGGGGGCTCCACCGAAGAAGATATTCACAATTGCGGTACTCACAATTGCATATGGTTGGGTCCTTCGCCAGGATAATTTGGCGGAGCCTCGGATCTTTGGGTTCCCGCTCGGTCGTTCAAAGTAGGTTGGCAGGCGGTTTTTTCTCCCCCAATCCCCGGGTTCCGCCCGACAAGTTTGGCCGCTCAGAAGAAAGGGGAAACCATGGGATACACCCCAGGGGGGCTATTCGGACGCTCCGACCGACGGGTACGGCAACATCAGCGGCAATACACGCCCCTGGGAATGCAACGCAACTTGTGCAGGTCGTGTCGAAGGATAGTCCGGGGGACTTTCCCGGGGGGTGTTATTCATCTCAGGTCCGTTTCTGACTGCCCCGGGGCCCGAAAACCGCCCACCTGGGGCCAAGAGCAACGCCAATCGACGCCGAAGAGGACAGACGAATCGTCGAGTTGTGTTGCATTTCTTTTCGAGGGCAGTGCCTGGTCGGCGTCACCCCACCGTATGAATACTATATTTGCGTCGCCCCTCCAGGGGCGACGCGCGCGCGCCCGTAAATCTTATACAGCCGGGGCCCTGAAGAAGGAACCCTTTTCGTTGGGGAGGGGCTCCGCGTTCCTTAAGCGTTTCGTAGTTTGCCTCAGGTTTTCCTTCGGTTTTCGATGGGAAAACGAAGTTTAACTTATGGGAAATAGGGGCCTCGTTCCTTATGTAGGGTTCCTTAGGTCAACGCTCCCACTGTATGAATACTACGTTTGCGTCGCCCCTCCAGGGGAGGCGCGCGCGCGCGCGCCCGTAGATCCTACAGTGGAGGCTCCGTGGCGGGCGCTTTTGTCTGGCCGTACCGCTCGGCAAACGATCTATATTTCAAGATGTCTGCACTGTATGTCCGGGTCGGACGCACGCCTCCGACGAGGATACATACAGTCGAGGTCGATTAGTAGGTCGACCCTGCCAATCAAGGGTACCCTTGTGCCCTGTGTGTCGGGACCCGTGCCTCCTACATTCCTATGGCAATGTGGCCCTCGGAAGGGTCTTGCGTCCTATCGCGTGTCCTATCCAATCAATCCCGACTGTATTGCAAGTATCGTTTCACCGACCTTTATCCCCATCTACATCCCGATGCAGACCGCCACCATCTCAGCACCCCAGTTGGAGATGCACCCCTCGAGACCCGAAGGGAGCGGCCTCTTGTGCCCATCCGGGAAGGCACATCGGCCAAGGGGCCGCGGCCGCGCCCAAGGGGATGGGGGTCGGTTCAGTTCGGTGGCGAGCGAGGGAGGGAAGTGGGAAGGAGACGGTCTGCTCAGAGGGTTCGGGCGCCTCCCAGACTTCTGAGAGGCTTTCGAAGCCCTCCCGACGACGCGGACGGCCTCGCAGCTGGCGCGAGGGCCTCTGAGAAGTCCCGCCGCCCTCTGAGAGGGCCTTCTCCTTCCCACTGCCCCCCTCCTCGCTCGCCGCCGATCGGCGCTCGACTAGTACGCCCCTGTGCGTCCCAGGCGACGACGACGTCGACGACGACGACGACGACGACGACGACGACGAAGCGTAGGATGCATCGGCGGCGCGCGGAGCTCCGCGCCGGCCCCTCGCCGGGCGGGCGCGGCGGCGCGCCCCCCCCCAGGAAGCCCAAGGGGTGCGAGAACGGCGCGGACCGGGCGGCCTCCTCCTCCCTGCTCTCGGGAGCCTTGAGACGGGGGTCAATGCAGACGGGGGTCAGCCAGGGCGCCAGATCCTGCAGGATCCTGCGAAGACCCCCTCTGGCTGACCCGGGTTAGGGAGCCGCTCGTGGCCGCGAGGCGGCCGCGCGTATTGGCTGACCCGGCTTTGCGAGGACCTGCGTTGCAGTTTTTTTTTTCCTGCATTGCAGTTTTTGGTTTCTTGCTGACCCGGGTCTGGATTGACCCGGGTCAGAAGATCCCCGATGCTCCTTGGCACCGTTGGGGCGTGTGCACTTTTTCCTTCGGCGAGGGCCATCGAGGAGCATCCTGGACCATTTGGCGAAAAAGCCACGCACGGAGCCGAAAAAGAACACAGGGGATGGACGTCCGAGCGATGGTCGGTGCTCGGTGCCCGAAGGGTGCCCCTGGCGCAAGGTGCCCCCGGCTTTTTTGGAGTCGGGCGTGTCCCTCTGCAGGGGGAGTATTCAAAAGTAGTTCACAAATGGTCTGGGGGCGATTCTTGGGTTGTTTTTGTTTTGCATGTTTTTTGGACTATTTGGAATTTTCGTCCAAAATCTGCGTGTAGGGGGACATGCCCGACCTAACCCCAGCTTGTCGCTCTATTCTGGAGCCCCTGGGGCCCTCTGGGCCTCTTCAAGGGTGCTCTGGAGGCCGTGAGGGCCTCCTTGGAGATTCTGGGGGAACCTTGAGTCAGGGGCACTTCCAGCAGCACCCGACCCTGCTGCTCCATCTCCCTCCAGCTCCCTCCATCTCCTCCTCCTCCTCCTCCTCAGACGAGGAAGAATGGTGCCGATCTGCCTCTACCTTTGCCGCGTTTGTGCCTTCTTGAACCTCCTGGGATGCCCGTCGCCACCGCTGAATTCGCCTCGAAAGTTGTGTCAGAACGCACTCCGGGAGAGGTCTGCGGAGCAGTTGTATCGGCACCGTTTGGTTTCCCCAGCACGTCCCTCCATCTCTTTTTCTCTCCCCCCACCTCACTCCCTCTCTTCCTCTCCTCCTCACTCCTCTCGAAGGAGGAAGCATAATTTCCTGGAAATCCGCCCGGATTCCTTTAGTCAGCGTCGGTGCGCCCCTGGCGCGCTGAGAAGGGGGGTCCAGCCGATCCAAGAACCCGCGCGGACCTCTGAGAAATTGTGTGTGTGCCCTTTGTTGTACATCTATTCTCGCCTCTCACTTCTCTTGCTTGTCCCCCCTCGCCTTCCCCCCCCCGCGCCCCATCCCCATCGCCCATCCCCGCAGGGCGCCCCATCCATTTCCTCCTGCCCCCCCTGCTCTGCCGCCCATTCCCTGGCCTGGACGAAGGAAAAACTGCATAAACGTAAACTTTTGGCGCTCCGCGCGGATTTGTTGCATCTGCGCTGGACCCCTCTCCCTGGCGCGCGGAGCGCGCGGGGGCGGCGCCAGAGGCGCCGCCGGAGGGGGGGCTCCAGCGCAGATCCAAGAATCCGCGCGGAGCGCCAATAGTTCCAAGGTATGGCATTTTTTTTGTTTTCGATGCCCCCACGTCATGCCAAAAAAAAAAAAAAACTTTGCTTTTTTGCCCCCTTTTCCCCACCCCCAAACCACCCCCTTCCCCCTGCCATCCTCCTGCAGTGCGTATGCGCACTAGATGAAAACAAGGCCCGCCAGCGGGAGTCCTCTGATGCCCTCAGGGGCCCACAGGAGAAGCTCTGAGGGCGCCTTGGAAATTCGGAGGTCGACGAACACCCCAAGATTTCCCGTACACGCTGGTCGTTGAAAGTCTGAATTTCTAGGCACCCAGATCCCAATCTACCTCAGGCGCATTCCTACTTCCAGAGGCGAACTGCTTTTGCTGGGTTGTGTTCTTCTCCAGGAGGGCCTGAACCCAATCTGCCTTATGCGCCCTCCCTTATCCGCTCATCTGCTCTCACCTGCTTCTTCCGACCGACGTGCACCTGAGCGATGCAACAGAAACGGGGCCGTACGCGCCGACATTGACGCGTAAGTTGCCAGCGCAAGGTATCGCGCAAGCACCCTCGTCTCCAGTGTGGCGTGCCTCGCTGGCGGCCCGCGTAAGCCGCGGCGTAAGGCCCGTTTATTTGCGTCGCCCATCTGTTGTCCGTTGCCCTCCCATCCCCCTCTCGCCCTCGCGCTCTCCTGCTCGCCGGCTCTCCCCTCCGCTCCCCCTCCGCTTTTCCCAACCGTCCCGTGGTGTTGGGTCCTCGCTTTGAAGAGACAGCGCCCCGCGTCTCCTCCCCCTTCCTCTCCTCTCCTCCTCCCCCTCCTCCCTCTTCTCATCCGCCTCGTCATCGTCATCGTCATCATCATCGCCATCGTCATGATCCACACTATCATGATCATCACCATCGCCATCGTCAGCGCCGCGCCCCTCGCACGGCTCGTGGTACCACAAGGGAGCTCCACCGAAGGCACCAGTGGCAGGGTCCGTATGCGGGGACCGCCACCCATTTCGGCACACCCCTCACACGATTCGTGGCCCCACAGGGAGCTCCACCGAAGGCTCCAGTGGCGGGGTCCGCATGCGTCAACTCCACCCATGTTGCCGCACCCCTCACACGCTTCGTCCACCGAAGGCCCCAGTGGCGGTGTCCACACGCGTCCGCGCCACCTATTTCGGCGCACCCCTCACACGTCCCGTGGCCCCATCGGGAGCTTCACCGAAACCGGTACCCACAGTGCGGTACTCGCAACTGCCTGTGGTTGGGTCCTTCGTCTGGCTATCTCTGTTCGGGCAGTGCCCCGCGTGAGGCCACCCGTTCCTCTTGTAACGCGAGGCTCCAGGATCGAAGCAAGCTCGAGGAGGTTTTTGCACGTTGATGTGTTCTTCAGTGGCCGTCGGCCAATCCCGCTGCCGTGCCTGGGTTTGGGTATGAAGCCTATTGGATGTGCGCTGGGATCTCGTGGGAGGCCTGTCGGGAGCCTCTGGGGGGCGGCGGTTTGGAGGCCTCTCGGGGGCCGTTTTGGGGTCTCTTGGGGTCCTCTTGGGGTCCTCTTGGGGGCCTCTTGGGGGCCTCTTGGGGGTCTCTCGGGGCCTCCTGGGTGCCTCTTGGGGCGGCCTCCTGTGGGCCTCTTTGGCGGAAGGCTCGGATTTTCGGTTCGTGTTCCTTCTCTTGGACCCCTTTTGGGGCTGTCTTGGGCCCCCTTAGGCCTTCTTGGGCGCCTCGTAGGCTGTCTTGGGGCGCTCTTAGGCCGTCATGGGGCCCTTTTGCATGCCTCTTTGGCTGTTTTGGTCTTGGAGGCCTCTTGGGCCGTCTTGGAGCGTCGGAAAGCCGAAAAGACGAGAACGCCATAATCCTTCAAACAACTCGGGCAACTCAATGATTTTCTTCTCTTGCGGCCCTCTTGGGAGGCCCCTCGGAGGCCTCTCGGGGCGTCTTGGGCGTCATGGAGCGATCTTTCGGCGACTCGGGGCCCTCTTGGGCCGTCCTGGCGGCCTCTCGGAGCCCTCTTTGGGCCCGTCGTGGGGCTCTCTTGGGCCAAACGAGTTCACGCGGGGAGGCGCGGTGCGGCCAGGGGGAACCGCGCCCCGCCCCGCCAGGGGCGCGCTGGGCCCTGGGCGGCCGCTAATTCACCGTGGGGGGCGCCTGGGGTGCCCTGGGAGGGCCCTGGGAGGGCCCTGGGAACTCTGGGTCCCTGGCGCGCCCAGGGGCGCCCTGGGCCCTGGGCGGCTGCTAATTCACCGTGGCGGGCGCCTGGGGTGCCCTGGAATTTGGGCTCCGTCTGAGGCTGGAGGCCTGCTCCAGGATGGCCCGCACCAGGACGCCTAGCGTTAATTCGGGCCTGTCCCTCGACGGGGGGAATGTTCAAACGGGGTCGAAGCATATTCTGGGGACGATTTGTTTGACCATGGCTTGTGTCTGTTTGAGCATGTTTTGACTATGTTCTTCTTTGTCGTCAAGAATCCGCCTGTAGGAGGACATGCCCGACCTTCGCCTGGCTCCAAGCTGAGCTCAGAAGGGCGCCAGGAAGCTCTGGTGATCCCCGAGATCGCCCTTGGTGCGCCTCGACAGGACAGCCAGCGCCAGCGCCACCGGCAGCACACTGCCTGTGCGCTCGAGGGGCGCTCGCCCCTGTCGGGCGTGTCCTTCGACGGGAGGAATATTCAGGAATACTCGAAGAATAGTGCGGGGACGATGTTTCCATTATTTGTCCATGCTTTGGGCTCTGTTTTGACTATTTTCCACTGTTCCTCCGAAGTCCCCCTGTAGGAGGACATGCCCGACCTAATCCCACCTCTTCTGCCCAGGGTGCGCAGAGGAGCGCGAGCGGATGGGGACTCTTACCATCGGGGATGGCGAGCGAAGCACACACCCATACCCATAGGGTGGACGGATTGGTCTATGGGTGCGTGTTGTCGGAATGGGAGTCCCCGCTCGAACGGGAGGTTCCCCCGGGGTCTGACAACCCGCCCCCTTTCTCGTAGCCGGTCTTCCTTCCTCCGACCCCCCCATGGGTATGTGTGTGTGTGTCTGTGTGTGGAGGGGGGCGGTGGGGGTGTTGTTCGTTTGTCAGGGGGCCCAGCAGGAACCACCATGAGCCATGCAGAAGTGCCAAGGAGCCTCGTCACAAGTCTTGTGCAGGAGACCCGAACGTTCCGGGGGAAACCCTTATTGGGGTATGCCAGAGCGTCCCTTTCTAGTTGTGGCCTGCCAGCTTTTTTCTCTACACGTTCAGAGCATGATCAGGGCTGGAGCAACGCAGTTCCAGGTTGGAGACCATCCGTTGGCTGCTGGTTGGAAGCGAGCGTCTGCTCTGCCGTTTGCAGGGCGAGCTGGTTGGAGGGAGTCCCCTTCCGGTGGCAAATGTCCGCTGTCATTGCAGAAAGTCCTGGCGATTCTCCCAGCCTTTCCCCTTCTTGCACCGTGCCGCGCTGGCGCCTTCGAAGCGTCGTCGACTCTTGGCCTAGGTCTGGTACGGTGCATAGTTCCTCGGCCCCTGAGGGCCACTACCACCAGCTGGGGGGGCTGGCCGCTCCCCCCGCCCAGCTGGCGGCACCCCGTTCCAGGCGCGCTCCCAGAGAGCGCCCAGGGCGGAGTGCCGCCCGCTCGGCGGGGGGGGGGCGCCGTGGGGAGCGGAGCTCTGTGGAGTTCTGGCGAAGGTGGCGGTGGCTCTCTTTGTTGCCACGACCTGTGCGCCGCACCGCTCTGGAGCGGGGCCCGAAGGGAGTCCAAACTCCTCCCCGTCGCCGTCGCCGTCGCCGTCGTCGTCGTACTCATCGTGCTGCCCGCCGCTGTCTGCCCGCTTGCCCCCGTCTTCGCGCCCCAGCTGCCCGGATCCCCCCGCGCGCGGGATGCCCCCCGGGGGGGGGGGCGGGGGAGCCCGTCCTCGGCGGCGAGCGAGGGGGGATACGAGAAGGAGAAGGCCTTCTCAGAAGGCGGTGGGACTGCTCTGAAGCCCTCGCGCCTTCTGAGAAGTGTCTTGTGCGTCACCGGGGAAGGCTTAGGAAATTGTTGACGCTTCGCGTATCCCCACCAGCCCATCCAGAAACGATGCTCAGGGGAGTTAAGGTGATCAGGGAAGTCGGGGAGCATGCAGAATAACAAAGGGCGGGGGAAGCTGTCACAGACCCCGAGAGGGGGAGGATGGAAGAGGAGTCGTCGTCGTCGTCGTCGTCGGAGGAGGAGGAGGAGGGGGAAGAGGAGGAGGAGGAGGAGGAGGAGGAGAACGGAGAAGGAGGAAGAATCGGAGGAGGAGGAGGAGGAGGGGAAGGAGCTTCTTGGGGGTCTTTTGAGGGCCTCTTGGAGGGCTTTTTGGGCGCCTTGGGGCATCTTGGGCGCCTCTTGGGACCCTCTTGAGGCGCTCTGGGGAGCCTTCGGGGCGCTTTTGGGGCCATCTTGGAGGGAGTCGATCAAACAAGAGGGGGGGTTTAATTAGCGTCCCCCCTCGGAAGCCCCTAAAATCGCCTCTTGGACCCCTCTTGGAACGCTCTTGGAGTGCTCTTGGGCGCTCTTGGGGCCGTCTTGGGGCTCTTTTGGGGCTCTCTTGGGGCCCTCTTGGGCCATCTTGGAGCCATCTCCAGGCCTCGGATGGCCATCGGAAGCGAAAAGGCGAGAAAGCAAAAATCATTGATTTTCCTTAGGTTTTGGGACGATTTTGGCCTCTTCGGGGCCTCCTTGGGGAGCTGTTTGGCCACTTGGAGTTATCTTGGGGCCGTCTTTGGGCTTCTTGGAACCATCTTAGGAGCCATCGTGAGCGATCTTGCGCTATCTTGAGCCATCTTGGAGCTCATCTTGGGTTCTCTGAGGCGCTCTTGGAGCCGTCTTGGGCCATCTTGGACGCTCTAACTACCCGCGGCCCCCCCCGTCCAGGTCCAGGGGAGGGGGTAGGGGGAGGGGTAAACCCCTCCCCAAGGGGGAAGAGGGAGGGGTGGAAGAGGATCTGCTCTAGACCACCTACGCCCAGAGGGCTGGTGGGACTCGTCCTTCCGAGAAGGCCGTCTCCTTCTCACTTCCTCCCCTCGCTCGCCGCCGGCGTCCGCCGCCGCCCGCAGGAGTGCCGACACTGCCACCTCTGCCCCGAGGGGGAGATCCAGGCGCTCTCTCGGGAGGGGAAGGTCGGGCAGGCGAGGGCGGGGGCGTGGGGTGGGGGGGGGCTTCGGGAGGGGAGGGGCAGGAGGAGAGCGGGATGTGGATCAGGCGATCGCGAACATGGATTAAGGGAAGGCGTGGATTGGCGACGGGTCCCGTCTCCACGGGAAAGCGCGGATTTCCGCGGCCGAGCGAGGCGGCGCCGGCCGCATTTTGGGGAGGGCACCTCCTCCGCCCCATTGATTTGGCGACCGCGCGCCAAAGTCCAAAGTCCATGGATCGCTAATCCATGTTTGCGCGCCCCCGAGTGGAGGAAGCGGCGCGGGGCAGGAGGGGGGGAGGGGGCGGAGGAAGGACTAAGGAACGGCAAAGGAGCCCGGTGCGGAGGGGGCGGGTCTCGGGAGGACGGCGAAAGGGGGGGACGGCAGAGGAGAGGGTGACGGGGGAGGGGGGGGGCCGCAGGAGCAGGGGGGGCCTAAGACCGGGGGCCGGGGGAAGAGGGCTGGAAGGGGGGATCGGGGGCAACGACAGGGGGGGATAGGCATAGGGGGGATGCATCGACCCCCAATCGCTCATTGCGTCGACCCCCAATCGCTCATTGATCGACCCCGAATCGCTCATTGATTCACTGTCGGAGGCCTATCGCCGATCTATCGGCGATGTATCGCCGATTCCAGGTCGATGCATCCCCCCCTATGCCAGTCCCCCCCTATCGTTGCCCCTCAGAAGAGAAAGGAAATGGGCGACCTCGGGACATTGGGAGGGGCGGTGAGAAGGGGGAGCGGTGGTGAGGGTGGAATACTGAGCGAGGGAGGATGCGACCTGGGGAGAGTCTGATTCGCGTCGCGGTACGGCTCACTGGCAGGAGGCGGAAAAGGGGGAGGAGGCGGGAGCCGGAGGGATGAGGCGGGGGAGGTTGGGTGGAGGAGATGACGGGGAGGGGCGGACAGGGAGAAGGTGAAAGAGGAGGCTGGGAATATGGATGTGGTCGGCAGAGTACGAGGATAATTACTTTTGACAGGAGGAGACGGAAGCGCAGGCGCAGGAGGAGGAGGAGGACAAAGGAAGGAGGGCGGGTTGCCGCGGTGTCGCGCAGGGAAGCGGTTCGGAGCCGTGGGGTCCTTTTTCTTGATCGAGGCGATGGCATTGGATTTGGCATCGCTCGGACGTGTTTCGTCCCAGGGAGGACAGCGCCGGAAGCCCTGCACCCTCTGGGGAGCTTTGTGGATCACCTCGAGAAGGAACCACGCACGAAGCAAAACAATGCACAGGGAATGGACGTCCGAGCGATGGCAAGTAGAGTGGGCTCTCGGTGACTTGTTCGCGACACGCTTGCTGTGAGCCCTATTATCCTGACATTGGTATCAACACTAATGTATTTCACTGGCCTTGAGGATGTCCGCCTGTCCCAGCGCACCTGATCCAACAAAAACGACGAGCACTTCGCAAGGGGAGGAGGTGAAGAAGGTGACTGGGATGAACGCGAAAGAGAAGGACAATGATGTGGAGATTATTTGGATTGCGCAGCCGCTCAGGGGGACCGGCGCATGTCAGAGCAATACAACCAATGATGCAGAGTGAATGTTTAGCATATGAGTGGAAGTCACCTCCAGCGGGGCGCGGGGTAGCGAGGAGGCGCTGTGCGATTCTGGGCAGCTCATATCGCAGTATAGACGTGTATAGCCATAAGCTAAGCGCAGCATAGGAGTACAGTGGGGGCTAATGCCAAGAAGCACCCTGCTTGCCTCCAGGGTGCACTGGGTTTCTTGGGTTTCAATGGTTCTGCTATGGAGAGCGTGATGTTCCCACACCGAGAGTCCGTGGACGTCCTGGTGTCTCAGGACTGGGTTTCTTATGGAAGGTTTCTTGTGGTCGGGCCCCTACTGTACCTTTACTGCTACCCATGCCTGGATTTCGCCTTGTTGGGGCCTCCTGGGAGGCCCTCGTCACCATCGCTGCGTTTGCCTCGAACTTCTGGGCAGAACCGCACCCCGGTAGAGGCCTGGGGAGTAGCAGTATCAGTAATTCGTGGTTTTCCCACCACTTCTTGCCATCTCCACGAACGAGGATATATCCGTTCCAGAGCGTTCCGGAACGCTCTTAGAGCGTTCCCTAACGCTCTGAGAAGGCCACGGCTCTTAATGCATCTTCACGAGCCGCCGGATCTCAGATATCGTTTCGATGTATCATCGTCCGATGTTATCATTTTCTCGGTTCCGTCTTAGGCAACGTCGCATTGTTCTTGAGCGATTGCAGGCATTTATATAATAACAACAATGATGTTAAACATATGTCTCTCTCTATATATATATGGTCATGACGAACACAGGAGGAGGAGGTGCAGGAGGAAGAGGATGAGGAGGAGAAGGGTCGAGGATCGTGGAGGAGGATCGAGGATCGAGGAGGAGGATCGCGGTCCGGAGCGACGACTGCGGGCATGATTGCATGGTCCACAGGCGGGGCCTCAGGGGCCCGCTTTGGAGCTCGAAGGGCGCAGGCCTGCGAGCTGGAGGCGTGCTGGCGGCATGCTGCCGTAGACGCTCGTGCATGGGCGGCCTCGAGGAGTATCGAGGAGGAGGATCGAGGATCGCGGAGGAGCATCGAGGAGGAGGATCGAGGCGGAGGCGGAGGAGGAGGAGGAGGAGGAGGAGGAGGAGGAGGATCGAGGAGGAGGATCGAGGATCGAGGAGGAGCATCGAGGAGGAGCATCGAGGCGGAGGCGGAGGAGGAGGAGGAGGAGGAGGAGGATCGAGGAGGAGGATCGAGGAGGAGGAGGAGGAGGTTCGAGGAGGAGGATAATCTTTTGGTAACCGCTTGCGGGGTCCCGCGTACTAGGACGGCGGCTGAGGAGGAGGAGGAGGAAGAGAAGAGAGGAGGAGGAGGAAGGAGGAGGAGGAGGAGGAGGAGGAGGAGGAGGAGGAGGAGGAGGGAGGAGGAGGAGGAGGGGAGCAGAGCAGGAGGAGGAGGAGGAGGAGGAGGAGGAGGAGGATCGAGGAGGTGGCGAGGATCGAGGATCGATGAGGACGAGGCGGAGGAGGAGGAGGAAGAGGAGGAGGAGGAGGAGGAGGAGGAGCAAGGCAGCGGGAGATGACGGAGAAGGACAGCACGCCGCGGACGTGGACTTGCCTACCGATCGCGCGCACGCGCACAGGCCCGCCGCAAGATGAAGCTCACGATGCTGAGGCAGCAGAAGGGCGGCCCAGACGTCGGCGAGGCCTCCCGCAGTCAGCGCCAGCTTCCGGAGGAGCATCGAGGAGGAGGAGGAGGCGGAGGAGGAGGAGGCGAAAGAGGAGGAGGGTCGAGGATGAAGGATCGAGGATCGAGGAGGAGAAGGAGAAGGAGGAGGAAGAGGAGCACTGGTTGGATGAGGAGGAGGGGGAGGACCGCTGATGGAGAATCGAGTTCTACGGCAATTTACTAGCCAGTGTTGCTCCTCGCAGGCTTCAGAAGCTTCTAGAGGCTCCCAGGGAATCCGTGGAGCTCTCGAGACTTTTGTTGCTTGTTTTCTGCCGATCGTGGTTGTCTTTCTTGTTCTCTTCTGCGCAGTCTTACTCCTCCAGTCTTACTGCTCCCGCTTGGATGTCCCGCCATCGTATGCGTCACAGCTTTCGAGCGCAACTGTTCTACTACACAAGATTGGCATGACATCTGCGTCGGACTGGCTCTGCAAAGGGCAACGTGGAACGTTGGGAGTGTTATGTCCTCTCCAATTGGGCCGCCATTGATGAGGGCTTCTCTACCCCGCCACTGGTTGCTACATGCGACGCGGTGGCCGACCCACAGTCGACTCGCACAAGCATGCCAGATGCCATCCAGTTTACGGGCCCATGTGCGCGACTCTGCGAGCGAGCAGCGGAGGAGCGTGCGTGGAATCATGTTCGTGTGCAGTACTTGAACTGAATAGTTTCCGGCGAGCACGAGACGCGCTGATCTGCCCGCCCACTCGCGTGCACGCCCGCGCGAGCCGACCGCAGCGTACGAATCCGATCCGATCGGATCTTGCTCCTCCAGCCTCCTCCATCCTCATCGCTGCTCCGCCATCCTCCCCCTCTCCCCCGTCATCCTCCCTCCCTCCGCCGCCCCTTCGATCATCCAGCTTCTGGCCTCCCGTTGTTGGCAGCGCACGGTCAATGCCAGCGACGTCGACGAGTTTGAGGTCTGCTGGACACCGCCAAGATGCAGCCCAAACTGCGCAGCATCACCAGAGCAAGCAGGGATTGCTGGGCTGCCGTACCAGGCCGACCACTGCTGCGCAGATCGCGCTGAGGCTTTGGTTATCGCTCGTGCAGGGCCGCTCGACCATTGACCCACGGCGTTGGCCCCGACGCTGCCAGGCCCGGGCTATGCCGCTGCGGACGCGGCCGAGGGCGAGACTCCTGGGGCGCAGGCCTGACCATCAGAGGAGGAACTTGGCATCGCTCGGAAGTGTGCACTGTTAGCGGCGGGGACCATCCAGGAGCATCCTGGATCCTCTCGCTCGCGAAACAACACGCACGAATCCGAAGCATGCGCTGAGACTGGACGTCCGAGCGATGGCAAGGGAACAGGTGCGAGGAGGACGTCGACTGCAGAATCGACTTGCCCCTCAAGTGTTTATCTCGTCTTTTCTCGTCTAGAATGTATGTGCGAGAATGATGGCGCCACGTGTCCTACGTGCGCCGCGTAGTCTCTGGCCTGGAGTCGTTGGTGGCTTAGGGCAATTCCTGGGGCGCAGGCCTGGTCATCAGAGGAGGAACAGGTACTGATACCGCTGCCCTGGCCTCGTTTGGTCCGTTTCTGGGCCTCCTGGGAGGCCCTCGTCGCCACCGCTGGAGTCGTCTCGGAATCCTCGGGAGTACAGTAGGGGCCCGACTTCAAGAAACCTTCCACAAGAATCCCTACCCTGAGACCCCAGGACGTCCATTGATTTCTGGTGTGGGAACGTCATGCTTCCCATTGCAAAACCATCGAACCTCCAGGAAACGCAGGGCACCCGGAAGGCAAGCAGGGTGTTTCTTGGCATGGCCCCCCACTGTAGCCGTATCGGTACCTGTTCGTTTCCCCCATTTATGGGACGCAGGCTTGGTCAGTTCTGCCGGCCAGTGTGCTGACCTTGAGCGCAGCCCTTGCTGCAGCAGGTGATGATCCTTGCTGCAGCAAGGGCAGCATGGGCTGCGCTCAATGTCATCACCTGCTGTAGCAAGGGCTGCGCTCAAGGTGGCAAGGGTACTCAGCAAGGTGCTGTTGAGCAGCGACTGCCACCATGCCTTGAGCAGCGCTTGAGCAGCGCTGCTCAAGGCCTTACCCCGCTGCTCATGGCGCTTGCCATCAGGCATTACTTGCTGTAGCCAGGGCTGTGCTCAAGGTCCGCCACCCTTGCTTCACCTGGTGCCCTGCCCATCCAGAGGTGGAGCACTTCCTAGAGGGCCGGCTGGTTGCCAGCTTCTACGGCAACACTTGGGTTGACTTCTTCGCGAATTCGGTTGCCCAGGGGCACTTTCCTTCTCGTGTCGTGCATGGTGCCTGCGCGGCTCACCTTTCAGATGCTCGCAGTGAGGCTCAGCTGATCGCATGGCGGATGGCCAAGCTGGGCGAGCTGCATCATGGTACGGACGGCTTGGTGATTAAGACGTGGCGAATCCCAGCGCCCGCAGCACACGGACATGTGGTGTCAGTGTCAGGGCGCTAATTGTCTGGGGCCAGCATTCGGAGGGTTCTGGTGTTGTGCTCTGTGCGGGGTTACAGCAGGCACGGATGAGGCCAAATTGCGCCTCGAGCGCGCAGCCTGTGCGCCCTTGCCGCTGCAGAAATTAGAGGCTACTGCTGCCACCTGCTCTCTTTCTTCCTAGGCCTCTCTCCCTTCTGCCAGCGAGGAGGCTACAGCGGTCGCCCTTGCTGAGGTGGACCGTTACCTGAGCTCGCCCCCCATGTCTACCCCCTCGGCCACTAGTTTGTCTGCTCCTGTGGCAATTGCGTCCAGAAGGCCTCCGGAGATGTATTTTCTTTTTTACATGCTTCGGGCACACCACTTGGTCCCCGAAGGCCCCAGTGTGTCTTGCCTGAAGTGTGGAGGGCCCAAGCAACGGTTTCTCCGTCTCTTTCCTCCTCCTGCGTCTTCTCCGTGGCACCGCCCTCAAGACGGAGCGAGCGGTGGAGGCGTTTCGAGCGTGGCCCTCTTCCCTCGAACCCGGCGGAAGAAGGTCGTCCTCTAGAGTTGGGTTCCCACGGGCCTCAGCCTCGTCATTCGGTCGAGTGTGGTCTTAGCGGGCCTCGGCCCCCGTCCCTCCGCAGCTGGAACGTGGAGCGAGTGTGGAGGAGCACGGCATCACCTTCTTCATGCGCCTACTGCTGCTCCCCCCCTCCTCCTAGATCCTCGGTCGTCCTCCTTCTCCTCCTCCTCCTCCTCCTCCTCCTCCTCCGCCACGATCCTCGATTCTCCTCGTCGTCGTCGTCCTCCTTCTGGGATCCTGGACTCCTGATGGCTAGGGGGTCTTCAGACGCAGCCATCCCTCATCCTCCGTGAAACATCGATCCCTATCCTCCTCCTCCTCCTCCTCCTCCTCCTCCTCCTCCTCCTCCTCCTCCTCCTCCTGCGCGATCTTCGATCCTCGATCTCCTCGTCGTCGTTCTCGGCTTTGGCAGTCCTCCTCTCACCCGCCGGTGCTGCCTGCCCGCTGCTCTCCCCCCTCGCCTCTCTTCCCGCTTCCGCGCCCCGCCGCGTTCGCTCCGAGCCACCGCCCAGGGCGGTCCGTCCAAAGGAGGGGTCGGGGGTGGACAGACCTCCTACCCTGACACGTCGAGTAAGGAATTGGCCGTTCTCGGTTCGCGAGAGGGCGTCGCGGCCGTCGTTTTTGCGGGTCCAGGTCCGTCGATTTCGGTCCCAGGCCGTTTTCACTAAGGGGAGGTCTACTAAAGGGAGGTTTGTCCACCGCCGAGGGGGGGGGGAGGGGCGCCGATCCGAAAAATCCGCGCGGACCTCCGAGTTTTTATGTTTATGCCACTTTCTGTCCCCCTATCAAGGGAGGAAAAAAACACCCGGGCCCGATGACCGGCGTTTGTGCGAAGCGGCCCTGGGCGTTCACTGAACAGCCCTGCCCTGTTCGATGCCTTCGTTGGGTGCGTTTGCCAAACGGCTCCGCGTTTCGGGGTGATTCTTACGAGGGTGGATTTTCTGGTCTACTCCCTTCGCGGGTTTTCTTGTTTGTCCTCTTCGGGGGGTGGGCGCAAGCCCAATCTACAGTGGAAACCCATGCCAAGAAACACCCTGCTTGCCTCCAGGGTGCCCTGGACTTCTTGGGTTTCGATTGTTCTGCTATGGAGAGCGTGATGTGCTCCCACACCAAAAGTCAATTCACGTCCTCAGGTTTTCTCGTGGAAGGTTTCTTGTGGTCGAGCTCCTACTGTACTCCCCGGTGATCCTTCTCTTTTCATTGTTTTGCCGATCGGCGCGGGCCCTCGCACCCCCCCACCTTCCCGCCCTGGTCTCCCTCACACGACGCATTGTTGCCAAGAGTGGCATTCAGCAGAGGTCAGGAGCCAGACCCCCACCCCTCTCCCCCCAATTTCGCCCAATGTCGAAGCGCCGGTAAGAACACGCTCGCCAGCGCCTTCCTACTTCATGCTTCTGCCCCCCTCTTGCGACCCATGGCGAGCCCCCCCCGGCGATTCTCGTTGAGAACGGTCGTCTGGGCCTCCCGGATGGGATCCCGAGTGGAGTTCGGTCGGGTATGTCCTTCTACAGGCAGATTTTGTACGAAAAATAGTCAAGTCAAGTCAAGTCACCCCGCTCGCACGAGGGCGGGCCCATATAGGGCGCGAGGGAAAAACAAGTTACAGTGCAAGCAGGAAGCGGCGGGCGTGCTCACTCACAGAAATCCAAGAAGTCCTCCGTCATATCTGCCCAGGCAGCGTCGTCTTGCGCGGCTTCTTGCCACGATCCAAAAAAACAGAATTGTCGAGAGAGCACGAACATCGTCCCCAGATTATTTAATTTACTATTCTTAACGTTTTCTCCTGTAGAGGGACATGTCCGACTTAAAGGGTACAGTTTCTGTAGAGGGAGATGCCCGACTTCAAGGGTAGAGTCGACCCGCATGGTAAGAATGAACGACTTTCCAAGCCTACCCGCCGGTCGTTGAAATGAGGTACGTCTAGGTTCCCAGATCCCAGTCTAATTTGATCCGCCTTCCTACTACAAGACTCGAACGCTTATCCCTCTCCCCTCCTTTTCGGGGGGCTGGCGGAGCTCCAACCTACTTCCAACGCCTTCCTACTTCATGGTTCTACCAACTTCTTTCGACCGACGGATAGTCTAGGCCTTCCAGATGAAGTCCGAGTAGAGGCGACCCGCATAGCAAGAATTAATAGTTTTCCAAGGTTGCCCTTGCATCCTGCCCCTTCGGGCCATCCTTGGCCGCTTTCGCTGGCCGCGACCCGCTCGCAGAATTTCGAAATGGCATCCTTATCGTGCATCCTTTTTCTACGGGTTGAATGTAGGCTAGGTCGAAGGATCGCGCCGCAACGCCGATGCGTCGCCGATGCGTCTCGATGTGGAGCCCGATCGTCTCCACGCCGAGGGCGCCGATGCCGAGCGGCCCGCCCGATGGGGGGGTGGGGCGGAGCGAGCCCTCCCCGGGTGATCCTCGTCGGGGGATTTTTGGGGGGGGCCCTGGCCAGCTTGGGGAAGGTCGGGGCGATTGGAAGAAAGGGAGCGGGAGGGCGGGGAGGGAGCAGAAAGGGGGGAGGGGGGGGGGGGTCGAGAAGAGAACTCACAGGGCGGAGGAGGGCGAGGAGGATGGCGATGGGAGGAGGGGGGCTGCCGCCGAGCCCTCCCCCGGTGATCCTCGCCGGGTGCCAGCCTGGGTACGGCAGGTGCGTGTCGTGTCTGCGCGGTGGCGACCCTGCCGCGGGCATGCAAGGTTGAACGTCGCAGGTGGCCCAGAATCGGTGAGTACCGCACGATCTGGCCGTGGAAATGCCGCCGACCTTGCAAGGTTAAACGATCCACGTGGTGACAGAAACCAATGCCGAAGTCGTCAAGACACGAACCAGCCGTACATCAGCATCGTGCCTGACCGATCTCACCCCCCAAGGTGGGGATAGGCCCCGCGAGCCCCGAAGGTAGCACTGCACATATCCCCTTCTGGGTGGTGGTGGTGGTGGTGGTGGTGGTGGTGGTGGTGGTGGTGCATCGGGCAATCGTGCCAGGGCCATACCAGTGGGAAGCATGATAGTTTCAACGACGGACGCCTGGTGGCATTCGGACCTAAAATTGGGGTCCCTGGCGCCTGACGGCCATTCGAGACGATGCGGGCACCCCCGGATGCCTCTCCGCGAGGCGCAGCTGCTGGAGAGCACCCCTTAGCTGGGATGCAACTCCTGGAAGGTGAGATTCTGTATTGGCGCTGGTATTTACGCGGTCGATGACCGACTTAATCTGGGCTCATCCGGCTTCATTTGGCTTAATCCCGCTTCATCCCGCTTGATGACTCGCACTCCAGCTTAACCCCGGGCTCAGTTTGGACCGCTCCGGTGAAGGGGCCTCCAATCGGGTCCCACCGCCCGTAATATTCGTTCCAGCGAAGACCTCCCAGGAGTTGCCTCCTAACATTGTGTCCTCCTCTCTCCTCCAGTGTCTCCCCCTCTTTCTTCTCACGCCTCTGCTTTTCACCGCACTTTCTTCTCATTGCCCCTGCTTCCCTCTCATGCCCCCCGCAGGTACCCAGCTGAGGCTTAGCTGGAAACCCGCCGAGAACCGAGGGGAACCCTCTGGTTCGATGCTCGTTTCGGGGACCTTCCTGGAGCCCACCTAACGGATCTGTTCGACCCCAGTTCGACTCAAGTTCGACTCAAGTTCGACTCAAGTTCGACTCAGGTTCGACTCAGGTTCGACTCAGGGTCGACCCAACTCGACTGACGTTCGACGCAGCTTCGACGCACGAGTGGAGCGAGTGGCTCCAGGAAGGTCCCCAGAATGAGCATCCAGCTCTGGAAACTCGAGCCTGGAACCATCCCCCCCCGACGCCGCCGCCGCCGCCGCCCCCCCCCCCCTCCGCGCGCCGCTCGCCCGCCCGCAGGACGCCTCGCCGTCCCGCTTCGAGATGCAGCAGCTGGATGGGGGGGGGGGCCTCGTCGGGCGGCGTCGGGCGGCAGCAGGTCGGATGGCAAAGGACAGGCCAGCCACAGCTGGGGGAGCTGTGGTCCTCACCAGGGGGCCACATGCGAACCCCACCCTCCCCCTCAGAAATCGGGGGGGGTAGGGGTAGGGTTCGCGTGTGGCCCCCTACTTACCCCCCCCTGGGGGGCCCAATCGATGTCGACACCCCTCTCGAGAGATCGTCGACGCGAGGGGTTCCCCCAGGGGGGGGGCAAGGACCACCGCTCCCCCAGTTGTGGCTGGTCGGAAGGAGAAGGTCATCGATCGGCGTCGAGCGAGGGGGCAGTGAGAAGGAGAAGGCCTTCTCAGAAGGCGGCGGGACTTCTCGCACGCTCCGCCGCCTTCTGAGAATCTGCTAGCGTCTTCGAAGAAGGTTCGGGGGCCTTCCGAGCCTTCTGAGAAGGCCTTCTCTTTCTCATTTCCCCCCGGGCTCGCCGCCGAGAGGAGAAGGTCATCCAGGACAATACACCCCAACCCGAATAACATGCCGACGACGCGGGCCTCACTCAGGTCCCTGTCTTTGCATTAGGGGTACTCTGAATTGTGGGCGGTTTGGTTGGGTATATCTGCAGGACCGCCCTTCCCTGATGTTGTCGGCCCTCCCAACTTAGGTCACTTCCCAACGGGTTAGGGGTTCTTTTATTAGTGCTAATCAGAAGGTGCCGCTGCCGCTACCCGTCCCTCAAACTCGGGCCGACAGCTTTGGGGGGGGGGGGGGGGCAATGCGCGTGGGGTTTCTTGAGCTTCGATGGTTCTGTCATGGAAAGCGTGAGGCTCCCACACCAAACATCGATGGATGCCCTGGGTTCTCAGGGTTGGGTTCCTTGAGGAAGATTTCTTGTGGACTGGCCTCCACTCCACCTGTACGGCCCTTGAGCTGCCGCCGCTGACCCAAAGAGGTGCACGAGAGGGGACGTTCTTCCATTCTACGTTTCTCTCGGGAGGGGAAAATATGCACGGACACAGACAACCGTCGACCTTCATTAAGAAACATGAGGAGCACTTGGGAATCTGGGATGTGGAGAGTCTCTTGACAACTATGGGAACATGTGGTTCATTCTGGGACTTGTGGTTTGTATGTCTTTACCTGTGTGTGTCCCTGGGCCCCTTCGGCACCGCCCTTCCCGGTAACTGAGCGCCCGACCGTCGCCACGGCTGGACTCGCGTCTCGAGGCCCCAGTCTGGACCCTCCACCCACCAAAACACCCCCGAACCCAAGGGGGCCCCGGGTCGCCCTCCATGCCCAGGGGGGGGGGGGGCGTCGGGGAACAGTAAACGGTCACGTCTGCAGCCCGTACTCCCCCCCCGCCTCCAGCCCGAAATTTGGGCCTTCGGGTCAGGGAAGGGTTGTCTGAGGTAATTCGGCAGTCGGGAGGAGGAGGCAGAACATGAGGATGATGAGGAGGATGAGTAGGAGTAGGAGTAGGAGTAGGAGTAGGAGGAGGAGGAGGAGGAGGAGGAGGAGGAGGAGGAGGAGGAGGAAGAGGGAGGAGGACGAGGAGGAGGGAGGAGGAGGAGGAGGAGGGAGGAGAAGAGGAAGAGGAGGAGAAGGAGGAGGAGGAGGAGGAGGAGGAGGAGGAGGAGGGGGAGGAGGAGGAGGGAGGAGGGAGGAGGGAGGAGGGAGTAGGGAGGAGGGAGGAGGAGGAGGAGGACGAGGAGGAGGAGGCCCTCGGCAGCCTGCCATCTGTCATCAAGGACGGATCCCAGGGGCGAACAGCTGCCTCCGAGGAGGGGAGCACGACTCCAGCCAGCAGGGCCCATGGGGTCTCTGCCAGGGAGGGGCAGGCCGCTCCAAGCCAGGTGGGGCAGGCCGTCCCGGATCAGGTTGGGGTGGTGGTCCACCGCCAGGGGATGTCCAGGTCCGCTGCTTCGGAGTCGTGCCCTGGGCTCTCCAGGAGGGGCCTTCGAGGTTCGAGCTTCGAGGTTCGAGGCGCTTTTGTTCCCCTTCATCCTGTGGTGTTGGGTCCTCGCTTTGAAGAGACAGCGCTCCGCTTCCTCCTTCCTCCCCCTCCTCCCTCCTCCCAGCATTTCCCCCGCTCAGTATATAACGTTTCGTTGCCCTCACTGGAAGAGTTTCACCGAAGGCCCCAGTGGCACCGCCCGCATGCGTCACCCCCACCCAGTGCGGCGTCTCGTGGCCCCGCAGCTCCACCGGAGGCCCCAGTGGCACCGCCCGCGTTCGTCATCCCACCCAGTACGGCGTCTCGTGGCCCCACTGGCAGCTCCATCGAAGGCCCCGGTGTTGCCGCCCGCATGCGTCACCCCCCCCCAGTACTAGTACAGCGTGCCTTGGCCCCACAGGGAGCTCCACCGAAGGCCCAAGTGGCACCTCCCGCATGCGTCACCCCACCCCGTATAGCGCTTCGTGGCCCCATAGGGAGATCCACCGAAGGCGCCAGTGGCTGCACTCGCATGCGCTTCTCCCACCCAGCACATTGTTTCAAGGCGCCATATGGAGTTCCACTGAAGGCTCCATTGGCGGTGCTCGCATGCGTTCCCCCCACCCAGTACAGCGCTTCATGGCGCCATAGGGAGTTCCACCGAAGGCACCAGTTGCGCTGTTCACATGATTTCCCCCACCCAGCACAGCGCGTCGTGGCCCCAGAGGGAGATCCACCGAAGGCGCCAGTGGCTGCACTCGCATGCGCTTCTCCCACCCAGTACATCGCTTCATGGCGCCATATGGAGCTCCTCTGAAGGCTCTAGTTGCGGTGTACGCATGCGTTTCCCCCACCCATTACAGCGCTTCATGGCGCCATAGGGAGTTCCACCGAAGGCACCAGTTGCGCTGTTCACATGCTTTCCCCCCGCCCAGCACAGCGCTTCGTGGCCCCATGGTGAGCTCCACCCAATGCCCCAGCGGCTGTACTCGCATGCGTCACCCCCACTTCGTACAGCATTTTGTTGCCCCATATGGAGCTCCACCGAAGGCCTAAGTGGCTGCCCGCCCCAATGCGGCGTGCCCCTCGCACTTTTCGCGGCCTCGTAGTGCGTTCCGCCTAGAGCACCAGTGGCAGCGCCCACATGGCGGCCCACATCGGCACGCCCTTCGCATGCTTCATGGCCCCATGACGAGATCCCCCCAAGGCGATGCCCGCAACGACTGTTCCTGGGCCCCCGAAACTCGATCCTGGGTTGAAGACCGCGTCGGGTGGACCCCAGGAGGGATCCGGGGACCGATTTTGGACGATGTTCGGCGGCGCGCCCAGGGGGGGAACGTGAGAGAACGAGAAGGACTTCTCAGAAGTCGGTGGGACTTCTCAGAAGCCCTCGCTCCTCCTGAGAAGTCTTCTGTGTCTTTGGGGGAAGGAGGAATATTCAAGAATTGTAAAAAATAGACTGGGGACGATTACTATTGCTCTTGTGACTGTTTTGAATATTTTTTGAATAGTTCCATTTTTAAAAATTCTGCGCGTAGGAGGACATGCTCGACCTAAGCTTAGCAAGTCTCTTGGACGGCCTGGGGACTGCCGAGCCTTCTGAGAAGGCCAGCCCCTTCGCAATTCCCCCTGGGCTCGCTGCCGATATCTGCCTGCCCGCATGGGCGGCCAGATAGGTAGTCCACATCTTCTAGGCCTCTTAGATGGGGTCGGAGTAGATGGGGTCGGATTATCGCGCCGCATCGCCGATGCATCCTCGATGCGGCTTGATGTGGAGCCTGATTTGCTTCACGTCAACGGCGCCGATGACTCGTCGACGTCGCCCAATGCATCGCCGATGCATCGCCGATGTATCGCCGATGTATCGCCGATGCGGCGCGATCCTCTGACTCCTTCTACTCGGATCCCATCTAGCTAGTCCACATCCACCGCTCCCTGGGCCCCTGGGGCACTGGAGTGCACGAATCCCTCCGCCTCGTCCTCCTCCTCCTCTTCCTGCTCCTGATCTTCATCACCCTCATCCTCCTCATCCTTGTCTTCATCCTCATCCTCCTCCTCGACATCATCAGCATCTCCACTACCACCCACCATCTGGACCTTCGTCGTCGTCATCGTATTCGTCTTTGACTTCGTGGTCATACCCATGTTTAATTGTCTTTATCATCGTTATGCTCGTACTTCCACTCCTGCATCAATTTTCTTCCCTTCCCCTTTTCCTTCCCTCCCTCCTCCGCCCTTTCCCCTTTCCCTTCTTCTCATCCTTCTCCCCTCCTGTCTTTGTACTCCTCCCCTCCTGTCCTGCTATTCCTGTTTGGACGGATGCAGGCAGAGATGGAGAAACAGTACATCGCCACCTGGGAGATGAATATGGCCGCCCCGCCGCCATCGCCAGAAGCCTCCCCTCAGACTCCATAGCTCCTTCATTCCCTCCTGCCTTCCCCCTCTTCCCTCCTCCTGCTCCTGACGTTCCTTTTGTTGTTGTTGTTGTTGTTGTTGTTGACGTTGTCGTTGCTGTTGTCGTCGTCTTGTTGTTGTTGCTGTTGCTGCTGTTGTTGTTGTTGTTGCTGCTGTTGTTGTTGTTTGTGTTGTTGTCGTTGTTGGTTGTAAGTGTTGTTGTTGCGGTTGTTTGTGAGTGTTGTTGTTGTTGTTGTTGTTGTTGTTGTTGTTGTTGTTGTTGTTGTTGTTGTGAATGTCGTCGTTGTTGGTGGTGTTGTTGTTGTATGTAAATAGTGTTGATGATGATAGTGTTGTTGTTGTTGGTGTTGTTGTTGATGATGTTGTTGTTGTTGTTGTTGCTGTTGTTGTTGTTGTTGTTGTTGTTGTTGTCGCCGTTGTTGTTGTTGTTGGGGTTGTTGTTGTTGGTGGTGTTATTATTATTGTTGATGTTGAGTTCTCATTCCTGAAAAATAATTATTGTTGATCCCCCCACCGCTGCATACTTTTTTTCTCAATCAAAGTGTGCCCCTCGACGCTCGTACCTTGTTTTTTGACAGCGAAAGTCTTCCTGCTCAAACTGGCCCCCTGGCCCTTGGTTTACAACAACAACGGCTCCCGCTTGAGACTTCCTTACAATTTAGCCAGGACCCCGCTCCCGCCCGAGACTTCCTCGCATGTTATTCAGGAATCGCGCTCTCGCTTGGGAGTTCCTTACAATTTATTCAGGAATCGCTCTCCCGGCGCTCTGGAGTCGCATTCTCGCTGGAGACTTGCTTGCAACTTACTGAAGAATGGCCTTGCGTTGGGATTTCCTGCAAATTGCCCAAGCGCCGCGCTCCCGACACCCAGGCACCCAGGAGTCGCGCCCGTTGTGGCCCAATGTGCATGCCCTTCGTGGCCCCGCTGTCGCCATTTGTGTCCCCCTTGCTGTCCTACGTGGCCCAGTTGTTACCCTCAGTGGCCCCATAGTTGCCTTCTGTGGCCCCGCATTATCTGCATTTCGTGGCTCCCGCTCGTTCGCGCTCTTCGTGGCCCCATACGCATTCCCTTCGTGTCCCCGCTGTCGCCCTTCGTGGCCTACTTCGTGCCCTTCGTGGCCCTGCTGTCGTTCTCTCTCGCTCTCGCTTTCGCTCGTCGTCGCCGTCGTCGTCGTCGTCGCCGTCGTCTTTCGTCGTCGTCGTCGTCGTCGTCGTGGTCGGTCCCCTGTCCGTCCCTCTTGGGGTCGAGTCGACGGTCCGCGGCCGCCCCGCCGATCAGCGCTGCCGCTGGCCAGGCCGACGGTCCGCGGCCGCCCCGCCGCTTGCCGGGGCCCGGCCTGCAGGGAAGAAAGGTATACCCCCCCAAAGGGGTTCGATCGAAGACGAAGTGGGCGGGTATCGAGGGTTTGGGAAATACGCGTTATTGGGCACTCGAGCATATAAGGGCGAACGGTCTTAAAGTTGTTGTAGTAGTAGTAGTAGTAGTAGTAGTAGTAGTAGTTGTTGTTGTTGCTGTTATTGTTGTCGTTGTGAATTCTCATTAAGAATAATTATTGTTGATCCCCCCCCACCGGTGCATACTGTTTTTCTCAATCAAGGTGTGCCCTCGACGCTCGCACCCTGTTTTTTTGACAGGGAAAGTCTTCCTGCTCAAACCTTGCCCCCTGGCCCCCGGGTTACAACAACAACGGCTCCCGCCTGAGATTTCCTTACAATTTAGCCAGGACCCCCGCTCCCGCCCGAGACTTCCTCGCATTTTATTCAGGAGTCGCGCTCTCGCTTGGGAGCTCCTTACAATTTATTCAGGAATCGCTCCCGGCGCTCTGGAGTCGCATTCTCGTTGGACACTTGTTTGCAACTTACTGAAGAATGGCCTTGCGTTGGAATTTCCTGCAATTTGCCCAGGCGCCGCGCTCCCGACACCCAGGCACCCAGGAGTCGCGCCCGTTGTGGCCCAATGTGCATGCCCTTCGTGGCCCCGCTGTCGCCATTTGTGTCCCCCTTGCTGTCCTACGTGGCCCAGTTGTTACCCTCAGTGGCCCCATAGTTGCCTTCTGTGGCCCCACATTATCTGCCCCCGCTCGTTCGCGCTCTTCGTGGCCCCATACGCATTCCCTTCGTGTCCCCGCTGTCGCCCTTCGTGGCCTACTTCGTGCCCTTCGTGGCCCTGCTGTCGTTTTCTCTCGCTCTCGCTTTCGCTCGTCGTCGCCGTCGTCGTCGTCGTCGTCGTCTTCGACGTCGTCGTCGTCGTCGTCGTCGTCGTGGTCGGTCCCCTGTCCGTCCCTCTTGGGGTCGGGTCGACGGTCCGCGGCCGCCCCGCCGATCAGCGCTGCCGCTGGCCAGGCCGACGTTCCGCCCCGCCGCTTGCCGGGGCCCGGCCTGCAGGGAAGAAAGGTATACCCCCCAAAAGGGGCTCGATCGAAGACGAAGAGGGCGGGTACCGAGGGTTTGGGAAATACGCGTTATTGGGCACTCGAGCATATAAGGGCGAACAGTCTTAAACTTGTTGTTGTTGTTGTTGTTGTTGTTGTTGGTGTTGTTGTTGTTGTTGTTGTTGTTGTTGTTGATGTTGAACATTATTACTTCTCAAGAATAATTATTGTTGGGACCCCTGGTGCACGACCCCCCTCCAAAACCTAGGCCGCAGCTACATTTTCATCATTTTTTCGCGAAAGCTTCAGAAAAGTGGATTGTGTCCGGATCCGGTTGTTTTGTTGACGCTCGTTTTCCCTTGCAAAAAACATATAAAATGAAAATTCTTGTTTTTACTTGATCAAATTGCAAGAATCCCTTGCAAAAAATAAGGTAAAGTGGACATTCGTGCGCGCAAGACGAAATCCTTCCAAAACCTTAGGTTTCGTAACGATTTTAACATAAAAACATCAAAAACCCAATGGTTTTTTAAGAAAAAATTGTCAAAATGTCCTTCCGCGCGCGCTGTCCGAATCCCACAAAACCAATGGTTTTTCAACATTTATGTTACATGAGCTCGCGCGAGCTACTTTTTCTTGTTCTAACATAATCAAATTTCAATAATCCCTTGCAAAAAATAAGGTAAAGTGGACATTCGCGCGCGCAAGACGAAATCCTTCCAGAACCTTAGGTTTCGTAACGATTTCAACATAAAAACATCAAAAACCCAATGGTTTTTCAAAAAAAAATGTCCAAATTTCATCCCGCGCGCGCTGTCCGACTCCCACAAAACCAATGGTTTTTCAACATTTATGTTACATGAGCTCGCGCGAGCTACTTTTTCTTGTTCTAACATAATCAAATTTCAATGCTCCCTTGCAAAAAAAAAATAAAGTGGACATTCGCGCGCGCAAGACCAACAAAAAACACGACGATCTCAGGAACTTGCCCCAAAAATGTGACCAACTCCGCTCTCTCTGTCTCTCTCTCTGTCTGCTCTCTGTCTCTCTCTCTGTCTGTCTGTGTCATGTATTGTATGTCACAATTGCAGGATGCTGGGCACACGCGCGCCCCGAATAAGTGACCAAGTTCTGTGGGTGTGTACCCCACGCCAGTGTAGTAGCCACGGTCGTCCGCACGCCACGAAGTGAAGTGTCCCAACGTCATAGGGCGGGAAGCTGGGTTTGGGTGGTCGCGAAGAGTCGTTTGGATATTTGGTAGAGCTTGAACTGCCCCCCCACGAAGTGGGGGTATTGTCTGGCGTCGCATGAAAACCCTGGCACTGGTGAGAACACTGAGCGTTCGGGTAAAATGATTGTTGTTGTTGTTGTTGTTGTTGTTGTTGTTGTTGTTGTTGTTGTTGTTGAACATTATTAATTCTAAAGAATAATTATTGTTGGGACCCCTGGTGCACGGCCCCCCTGCGCCGCCTAGGCCGCAGCTACATTTTCATCATTTTCGTGAGGAAGCCTCAGGTAATTCGATGTGATCAAGATCCGGTTGTTTTGTTCCCCCCCGCTTTCCCTTGCAAAAAACACTATAAAATGACATTTCTTGTTCTAATATAATCAAATTTCAAGAATCCCTTGCAAAAAATAAGGTAAAGTGGACATTCGCGCGCGCAAGACGAAATCCTTCCAAAAGCTTAGTGTTCGGAGCGATTTTAACATAAAAACATCAAAAAACCAATGGTTTTTCAACAAAAAAATGTCAAAATCTCATCCCGCGCGCTCTTGCGGATTCGTAGGAAACCCAACACTTTTTAAACATTTCTGTCAAACGGGCTTTTGCGAGCAACTTTTTCGAACTTCTGCGACAACGGTTGCGCACCTGCCAGGGCCATCATCCCTGTCAAATAATACCATGCGGGACACATTCGTTTTTTCTTCGCGCGCGCACGCCGAAATCTCCAAAAACCATTGGGCTTCTTAAGAATTTTAGCACCGCGCATCATAAAATCACACGAATCGCACCGTAGGTCCTCGAAAAACACCTGCACGACTTTTCAAAATTTCTACCCGCGCGCGCTGTCCGAATCCAAAAAAAAACCAATGGTTTTCCAACATTTATGTTACATGAGCTCGCGCGAGCTACTTTCGCACGCTCTTGCAACGGGGTTCGCGCGCCTGCCAGGGGCCACAATCCCTTGCGGTTGCGCCATAGGTTGCGCCCTCGGATGTTCTGTGGAAGGCTTAACAACTTCTGTGGGTTAACAAGGCTTAAGAACTTCTGTGGGTGTACGAACGTAGGCTTAACAACTTCTGTGGGTGTGTACTCCACGCCAGTGTAGTAGCCACGGTCGTCCGCAGGCCACGAAGTGAAGTGTCCGAACGTCATAGGGCGGGAAGCTGGGTGTGGGTGGTGGCGAAGAGTCGTGTGGATATTTGGTAGAGCTTGCACTGCCCCCCCACAAAGTGGGGGTATTGGCTGGCGTCGCATGAGAACCCTGGCACTGGTGAGAACACTGAGCGTTCGGGTAAAGTGATTGTTGTTGTTGTTGTTGTTGTTGTTGTTGTTTGGTGTGTTGTTGTTGTTGGGTTCCCATGCCGGAAGGAGAGTGATTTTTGCCCCCTCCTGTAACATGTGTGTCGTTTCAATTGAAGCGTCCTTCCTGGGATTCGCACCAGGATCGGTGTTCCCGCCTGTGCTTCCTCGCAGTTTAGTGGGGACCCCCGCTTCCATCTGAGACTTCCTCACACTTTGCTAAGGAGTGGCGTTCCCGCTTGAGACTTCTTCGCAATTGAGTCAAGACTTCGCAATTTAATCAAGACTCCCGCTCCCGCCAGAGAACCCCTCACATTTTATTCAGGAGTTGCGCTCTCCCCTGTGACCTCCCTAAAAATTATGCAGCAATCGCGCTTCCGACACTCAGGAAACACGCTGCGCCAAGGACGCCGCTACAATTTACTTAGTAATCGCGCTCTCGCCATGCACAGGCATCCCGCTTGAATGTCCCACCCGCCCGACCCGCCCGTCAGGGGATCGCCCGCCCGTCGTGGGTTCCTGCCCGGGACTTCCTTCAGGAACGGCGCTTTCGCCGAGGAGTTCTTCGAACGTTCGCGCTCTTCCCTTCCTGTTCCTCCTCCCTCTCCCTCCTCCCTCCGCCTCCCTATCACCCCCCTGTTCCCTCATCCTAAGGTCTCTCTGCCCTATCCCCTCTTCCTCCTCTCCCTTCTCCCTTTTCCCTCACCTTTCCTGCCTCCTCCCTCCTTTTTGTTTGTGTGTTCTCTCTCTCTCTCTCTCGCTCTCCCCTTTGTTTGTTTCCCGCTCTCTCTTTCTCTCTCTCTCTCTCTCTCGCTCTCTCTCTCTCTCTTTCTCTCTCTCTCTCTCTCTCTCCCCCCATATCTCTTTCAATCTCGCTCCACCTCTCGTATATGTTTGTTTGCTGTCTGTCTCTCTCTCTCTCTTTCTCTCTGTCTCCCTCTGCTTCTACTCGGCGGCCCCCCTCTTTGCTCCTTCTCTCCTGGCGTTTTCCCTCTTCCTTCGCCCCTCCCCCCCCATTCCTTCCATTCTCCCTCGTTCTCTCCCCCTCTTCCTTTTGCAGGGCCCACACCAATTCCAATGGCGGGCTCATGTACGCCCACGAAAGATTGTCCGCCCGTTCAGGTTTGCCCGCCTGTCTAAGCCAGCCGCACCCCGCAAAGAGAAATAATCCCCCCAAAAGGAATGTGATCGAAGACAAGAAGGGCGGGTATCGAGGGTGCGGGGAACTCATTTTGAATGACACGGGCAAGTAAGAGCGAACAGTCTTAGAATGATTGTTCTTGTTGTTGCGATTGTTTGTGAGGTTGCTGCTGTTGTTGATGTTAGTGGTCGTGTTGGTGTGTTGTTGGCGGTGTTGTCGTTGTTGTCGCCGCCGTCGTTGACGCCGTTGTTGTGGTGAGTGCTGTTGTTGTTGCTGTTGTTGTTGTTCAATTGTTGTTGTGTTTATGTTGTTGTCGGCGGTGCTGTTGTTGTTGTTGTTGTTGTTGCTGGTGTTTTTGTTATTGCATGTTTGTTGCTAACGTACGTATTGTTGACCCCCCTCTGGTGACCATTGCACGTTTCGGTTAAAATGATCCCCCGGTGCCCGCACCCTGTTTGTGTAACAGAGGAAGCGAGGTGTCACCAAATTGGGCCCTTGGCCCCCGAGTTGCAACAACAACGGCTCCCGCCTGAGAGCTCCTCACATGTATTTCAAATGCGCGCTATTGCGCGGGACGTCCTCGCACTTTGTACAGGAATCGCGTCGATCTGAACACGTGCAGATCCGCCGCCGCCGCCGCCTCCTCCTGCCCCCAATCTTCTTCAATTCCTCAGGGGTCTCCCCCTGGCGAGGTCGCAGGTGTTTACCCGACGTGGCAATGATACAATCATTACAAGTGTTACGCGGTTCAAGTGGCAAGGCCGCCAGTCAGGACCCACGGATCAGGATCGCAATCGTCCCGTTCCGCTCCGCTCCGTTCCGTTATTCCTCTGTTGTTGCTCCTCCTCGTCTTCCTCGTCCTCCTGCTGCTCCTCCTTCTCCTCCTCGTCCTCCTCCACCACCCCCTCGTCCTCCTCCCCTTCCTCCTCCCCCCCCTTCCCCTTTCCCCCCCTATTCCTCCTACTTTTCCTCCTCCCGGCGTGTCTTCTCATGTGCTCGATCCCCCCCGCGCCCCTCCGACGAGGCTGCGTGGGCCGCGTGCGAGGCGGCGCAGGAGCCCTCCAGTTGGACGGGCTTCGGCGGAGGATCGAGGTGCGAGAAGCGAGGATCGAGGGTGTTGGACGTTTTCGGAAATGACGGGGGGAGGGGTAAGCCAGTCGGGGGGAGGCGAGGGGATGGGGGAGGCAGAGAGGAACAGAGGGATACATATGTTATAAACATATGTGTGTATGTGTATGTGTATGTATGTATGTATGTATGTATGTATATATATATATATATAAGAGTGCATTGGCGCTTCGCGCCATGCACCATGGTCCTTGAAGTTTGACATGCTGGCGGAAACGCAGGAAGGTAAACCTTAACATTTAGCGATCACTCCTTGTTTCCTTTTCCGGCGTCGCCGTTCTAATAATGTGGTTCATCATTTTTCCTTCATGCTTCCTGTTCCTGTTCGCCCTACCCTGCGAATTATTGCTTATCTTCCTCAGCTCTTTTTGTGGAGGTTTCTCCTTGGAGAGCCTCTTGGGGGCCTCGCGACAGTTTTCCAAGGGCACCGTGGGGCCGTCTGGAGGCCTCGAGGGCGCTTTCTGTGGGTCTCTGGGAGCTTCCTCAGGCCACCCTGCTTCCAACCGCGGTCTCCCTGAACGACCGGGTCACGACTTGGAAGGCGTCGGGGGGGCATATTGGGGCCATCTTGGGCCGTCATGGGGCTCTTTTCGGGTCATCTTGGAACCCTTTTGTGCTGTCGTAGGGCTCTCGTGGACTGCCTGGATGCCCTTTCGGATAGTTTTGGTGCCATTTTCGGGTGTCCTGGGCGGTCTAGGACGCCCGGGAACCAAGAACAGGGCATTCGCTAAATCACGCAAGAATTTTGGTACACCAGTTTTTTTCTGCGGTTTTGAAGTCTCTTGGGAATCTACTTCAGGTCGTCTTCGAATGTCTGGTGGGTGTCTGGGGTCTCTTGGGGCCTTCGGGGGTCGTTCGGCTGCCCTCCGGACCGATTTGGGCTGGTTGCCTAGGCCCAGCAGGGGCGTCCAGGAGCTCTGGCAAGCCTGGGGGACCTCCTGCAGGGGCGTCCCGGGGGCCCCCCGGGACCGTGGCGGCCACGGCTCGCGGGGGTCTGGTTTTGCTTTTCGGGGAGGGGGGATGTTTTCCCTGCCCCCCCGTCCCGAGGCGCCCCCCCCGTCCGCCAGACGCGGTCGAGGGGAGGTGCGTCCAAGGGGCGCTCAGTGTTGGAGCCGTGGTGTCCCGAGGCGCCCCCCCGGCCACGGGCCGCGGTCGAGGGGAGGTTCCGGGGGGGGGGGGGCGCTCGAGGTGGGAGCCGTGGTGTCCCGAGGCGCCCCCCGGCCGCCGCGGGCCCCCCGGGCCGAGCCACATCTTGCACTGTGGCCATGTTGGGAGCTGTTCTTGACGGGCCTGTTTTCCACCACCACCACCATAAGTTGGAGGGGAAGGGGGTCCTCCTCCTCCTCCTCCTCCTCCTCCTCCTCCTCATTCTGCTCCTCCTCCTTCTCCTCGTCCTCCTCCTCCTCCTTCACCCCTCCAACTTATGGTGGTGGTGGTGGAAAACAAGCCCATCAATTCTGGCGTGGTGATGCGGGATCCGGGAGCCTCATCGACCCTCCGGGTTTGTTTTTGGCCAGCATTGGCGATCTCTGGGTCCACCTCGAGGGCAGTTTGGGATTGTCATGGGGCTTTGTGGGCCATGTCGGGCGACGTGGGCGAAGTGCTGGAGCAATTGGTCGCCATCCCCAGGCTGGGCATTCTCGGTGGCTCTGGGACCGTTTTGAGTTTCTGTGGATATCATGGGTGCAGAACGTGGGACAAGGAACAAATACTGGCACCGTGAAGTTTTTCCGTGTTTGTTGACACATCGGGGGCGTATTTGGGGTTCCTGGGCAATATTTGAGGCCCTCTATTACCATCGTACCTATTTGGTGATTCTTGGGGCCGTCTTCGAGGCCAGTTGGGCTTTCCTTGCCACCTGGCGGCCATGGTAGAGTGAAATTGTTTGGAGTATTGGAGTATTGTAATTAGGGGGACCTGGGAGATGGAAGTATGAGGAGGAAGTCTACAACATCATGTGTATGGAAACTGAACTGGGGCTGCCAGTCCTCGAAAACCATGTGGGTTAGCCAGCAAGGCCGGCCCAGCGATGAACATCAGCAGGGCCACATAAGATCCCATTGGCGCCAGAATCGGCCAAATGATCAGCTCGTTCGTTCAAATATTGCCCAGTGTGGCTTTCCACTTTTCTGAAGACAATATAAGAAAAACCTGATCAAAGACATGACGAACACGAAGAACAAGTCGAAGGTTCGTCCTCCCCCGGGTGCGCCGCTGAGCCACGCCGGCCGCGCACTCTGAGTCGTACTCGATGATGACAGGTTGTGAAGATGGCATCAAAGCAATATGATCACGAACCCAAGACAAAGCGAAAAATAAAGCAGACAGTTCACCAACATTATTGGAATGATGATATGCACCGATGTATCCAGGCTCATTCGGGTCCAGGATGGCAGGCCCACAGTAGTCCCGGAGCGAGGAAGAAGAGGAGGAGGCAACAGTAGAACCCCACCCAGACACGTCTGTATCTGGCCCTGCGGTCGCCGAACCATCGCAAGAAAGTACGAGGGCCTCGTGTACTCGAAGATCTCCTGGGGCAGGCTGCTGAGGAAGTTGGTCCCCTCGTCGGCCTGCCGGCGGTCCTCCCCCTGGTCCGCCGCCTGCTGCAGGCGGCGTCCGCTGCGTGATGCGGGGCAGAGGTGGAAGAGCAGCACGATATATATATATATATATATATATATATATGTTCCAATGGTTGGGAACGGCACTGATCCAATTCGAGCAGAACTGGTTGTTGGCGACGCTCCGCGGCACAAGCCAAAGTAGCACTGGCGCTCACGTGCAGCAGGTACTCCGAGATGTACTTCGCCTCCTCCAAGGACGGCGTCGTTTCTGCTCCCAGACAGTGTGGGACCAGTCCGCACCGTGCCAGGCCAGGCAGGGGGGAAGACCGTCAGGATACGTATTCCCAGGTACGCGTGCATCAAGCATGCCGCGTGCAGCCGCATTGCACGGGCAGCTCCACAAACGGTGCATGGTGGTCTCGACGGCGCCTGTGCAGCGGACGCAGATCTCGTCGCCGTCGTGGTTCGGGATGCGGGTCTTGCTCAGGGAGGTCCAGATACCGCCGGTGGTGAGCGCGGGGCCGCCGTAGTGCAGCTGCGCGCCGAACGTGTGCTCTCGTGCCTCACGCACCTCGGAGAGACCTTGGTGCAGGCCGCCGAAGTCCTTCGGCCGGCGGGCGGCCTCCCGCTCAGCCAGGCAGCGCCGCAAGAAAACACGCAGGTCGTGAAGCCGAGTGTCTACCCGAGCAGCCTTGCGCAGTCGTGGATAATCGCGCCGGTCTGCTTGGGCAAGCAGCTCGGGGCGAATGCTGAAAGTGAAGGCGTAGTGGGTGCTCTTGAAAGACGTGGCAGTACGCCACTCAATGCCCAGCGCCCGACAAGCTCGATCCAACAGAGTGAAAGGTCCAAATTTGTGACGTCGTCGCTGTGCCCACAAAGAGCGCCACACACTCAAAGGTACAATGTTGGCCAGGACGACCCTGTAGAACATGCGGATAGCCGTGTAGACAGCCGCGCACGTCAAGTGCGTTCGGTGTGCGCCCGGCCCAAGCAGGTGGGTGAGGTCGCGCGATCTCCGACCCACTCGGCCCGGCGATACATTGCCCATCAAGGATACGGCGGCCCAAGCCGCTGCGTCCGACATCTGAGTCTTCGTAAAAGCATAGCGGCCGTCACACCAAAGCGCCGCCACGGCGTCGGCGACACCAGCGCCGCGCTGTGTCTGTGGTAAGATTTTGACGACGTCCACTCGTTTTCGAAACTGTTGCAGGTGTCTAGCAGCGACGGGCGCTGCCACCGGTGAGCCCAAGATTTGGTCAATCCCAAGATATCTGAAAGTACGCCGTGGTGGAATAACTCGCAGTTCGGGACTGCCGCACTCGGGGGCGCGCGTACCTGTGGTCGTGACCACCCCGCGGGCGCACTTCGGCACGTTCAAGTCTGGGCCAATGGCACGGTCAATCTCGCGTGTGGCTGCCAGAGCGTCGGCGAGTTCTTGCCACGAATGAGCCAGAATGAACCTGTCGTCGATGTAGGAGAAGAGCGTCGCCGTGGGTACCGCCCGCTCCACTGCCAAGTGCCACATGATTGAAGTTAAGTTGCACAGAATACACGCCATAGGACAGCCCTGCGGTACGCCGACGAGGTTGTCGCCCTGCAGCACGACGTCCGTTGGCTGGTAATCAACGAACAGAATACGGGATAGGTTCTTCTAGTTCCGAAGGACGTGCCCGCAGATGTCCAAGCCCAAGTGGTTGGTCAGCTCCAGCAGGATGTGCAAGTCCATCCAGTCGTAACACTTCTCGAGGTCCAGGGACAGCACGTAAGCTGGGTCGGTCTGCGCCACGCGCGCCTGCGCCAGCTTTGCTTGCAACTCCCATAATACGCCTGGACACGAATGTCGACCCCATCATCATGAACAAGGCCTTCGCCTTGTTCTTTCCCCCCTCATCATCCTTGTCCTCCTCCAACTGTTACGCATCATCACTACAGCAATGATGGACAAGAGCACCATTCCCATTCACAGCCTTCTCATCACTCATCCTCCTTTTATACAACTCCATCCACAGGAATCCTCCGTGTCATCGTTTTTGTCATCATGACCTCTCCCATTTTTCTTGTCCTTCGCCCTCCCACCCTTCGCGTCGGAAGCTGGGGAGGAGGAGGACAGCGTGGATCCCAATGCGTTGTTACGCTCCCCTGGCCAGTGCTAGAACACCATCGTGCGCGAAGCGCACGCGTTTTTCTAGTGTTTCATTTTTTTAAAATGTTTTATATATACAAAGATCTATATACATAATACATATTGCGAAGGCCTTACGGCCGGTGCCACCGACCCTGAGGTTGGGGAGGAGGGCGCGGAGCATGGGGGGGAAAATGGGGAGAGGGGGACAGGAGGGAGAGGTGGATGGGGAGGAGTAGGAGCACATGGGGGGAATAAGTAGGAGGAGAGTGAGGCGAGCAAGGTCGCATGTACAGGTGGAGGGGGGACACGAAGGAAGGGCAGGGGCGAGTGGAGCGTGGCGCTCATGAGGACGAGAAGGAGGAAGATAATGGCAAGGATGTTGACGATGTTGACGACGCCAGTTGCCTATCAGGACCATTCGGGGCGTCTTGGAGTCCTCATGGTGCGACTTCCAGTCTTCGTTCGCCGTTTTGAAGCTAGGTTTGGCATCTTGGGCATCTGGAAGGCCACGGAGTGTAGATTTGGAAGGCGCTGGGGCGGGGACCTGGGCCGGGGCCAAGGCCGGAGCGGGCCGGGAGCCAGGGTCAGGGCCGGGGCATGGGCCGGGGCCAAGGCCAGGACTGGGGCCCGGGCCGGGGTCAGGGCCGGGGCCCGAGGCCGGGACTAGATCCTCCGGGGTTGGGGCCGGGGCGGGAGCCGGGGCCGGGCGGGACCAGGTACCTATAGGGCCAGGGTTCGGGCCGCGGCCGGGAGCGGCCGAGGCCGAGGCCGGGGCCAGAACCGGAGCCGGCGCTGGGGCTGGACTGGGGCTGGGGACATCATGTTGGCTGGGACCAGCTGCGGTCGGGGCCGGAAACCGGCATCGGGGCCGGGACCGGGGTCGGGGGCTGGAACCTGGAGCTGGGACTGGCGCTGGGACCAGCCGCAGCCGGGGCCGGGGCCGGGACCGCGCGCCGGGGCCGGGGCTGGAACCGCGGGGCCGGAGACGGAGCCGGGGCTGGGAGCCCGAACCAGGACCGGGAGCCTGGGTCAGGGCCGCGGCCCGGCCAGGACCGAGGCCAGAGCCGGAACCGGGGCCGGGGCTGGGGCTGGACTGTATGGGGCTGGGCCTGGACCAGCTGCCTGGCCTACAGACCACTTGAGAAATAAAAGTTCGATTCGTGTTTTTCGAGTGTTTCATGCTGTTTGCGAGTTTCTATCGAAATAGACTCGGCATGGTTTTCGTGTTTATTTTGATAGAAATTTTAACTCTGACCCGCGCTCGGGCCACATGCGAATTCCATGTCTACTCGTGTCTACTTACTAGCGTGTCTATGTATGGGAAAAGTGTTTTTGTATTAACGTGTCTACTCGTGTTTATTTTTGCCAAAAATGCATTCGGTCGTTTCTATTTATTGTCGTGTCTATTTAACACGGCGCGTGTGTGTTTTCTGTGCAGCATGCGTTGTCTCACGACCTTGCAAGTAGAGGAGAGCCGTCAAAAAAAAACGTCAAAAAACATCGCCGAACCCCTTGTGATTGGACAACCCCGACAATGTAGCTCGATGTTGTGTTGTTTTTCCGCAGGGGAGCTGGCAGACGACGGTGTGTTGGAAGCGTTTTTGGGCCTTCTTGGCAAGCGTTGGAAACGTTTTGGGCCGTCTGGGCGCCATGTTGGGCCGTGTTGGGGCCCTCTCGGAAGCCTCTGGCGCCGTCTCGGGGCGATCAGAGGGGCCTCTTGGGCCGTCGAGCATCGAGAAGCGAAAGAGACCAGGCCGCCTTGGGCCGTTTGGAGGCCATGAAGGCGTCTTGGACAAATCTTTCGGCGACGCGGGCCGCTCATGCACCATTTTGGAGGCGTTTTGGGGTATTTTGGGTTCATCTTTGATCCTTATTCTACACAATTGTTTCTCGAAGTCCTGCGCAACCATTATAATTATCCGATGTCAGCCGTTCCCATCCGCACTTTCCCCTCCCCCCAATATCCAACGCGCTCGTTCCAGCTCCCCCCGACCTGTTCGCGCCCGCCACCGCGCCCCCTCAACTCCTCAATGCGTCCCCGCCTTCTCCTAGTTTCACGTGTTCTTTCCAAGTCTTCTGAGTCCTACACCCCGAAGCCCCCTGTCAATTTCTCTGCCCTCGTCGTTCCAACAGTCTCCCTATTTTCCCATTCTTGATCTCTTCTCCGTCCACCTCAAGGCTCGCGCCTCCTCGACACTCCTCCCGATTTCCGCATAAACCCTCCGATATCATTGCAAAATTCTGGTCCGCCTTCGTTTTCCCACCTCTCCGAGGTCCCGCACATTCCTCTCCGTGCCTCCATGTTTGTTCGCGTTTCTGCTACATCCCAGCCATGCGTATGCACTCTGGTGGCACTCGTAGCTCAGCCTGCGGTCCTCGTGGCGAACTTGGTGTCTCTCGTCCTAGCTCCGCTTGCGGCCCTCGTAGCCGAGCCGGTGGCTCTCGAAGCTCTGCTCGTGGCCCCGGCAGTTCGGCTCGTCGCCCTGCCGGCTCCGCGGAAGGCCCTCGTGCATAGCTCTGCCCGCTGCCCGCGCAGCTCGGGCTGCGGCCCTCGTCGCTCGGCCGGGTGGCCCTCGCAGCTCGGCGGGTCCTCATCCTCCTTCCCGTCCTCCTTCTCCTCCTCCTCCTCCTCGTCCTCCTCTCCCTCCTCCTCCTCCTCCTCCTCCTCCTCCTCCTCCTCCCTCCTCCCTCCTCCTCCCTCCCTCCTCTTCCCTCCTCCTCTGGCAGCTCGGGCTCGGTCCTCCTCGTCGCCCCGCCCGTGGCCCTCCACAGCTCCGCGCGAACGGTCCCGGTGGCCCGGCCCTCGCAGCTCTGCCGGGGGCTCTCTCGCATAGCCCAGCGGGGGTGGACGGGGGCCCTCGTTGGCCAGTCCCCCCTCCTCCCTCCTCCCTCCTCCCTCCTCCCTCCTCCCTCCTTCCTCCTCCCTCCTCCCTCCTCCCTCCTCCCTCCTCCCTCCTGCCTCCTCCCTCCTCCCTCCTCCCTCCCAGGCGGGATCGCGTCTGAAACAAGTCACGACGGGAGGTCTTTGGCCGTTCTCGTCCTCTGGGGGGCCCTCGCCAGGCCTCGGGGCCGTTTGAAAACGATTCAGGACGAGAGGTTGGTCCCGGAGAAAGGTCCGGGACTTCCGGGGACCGCGTGTTGAACAAACCAGGACCTCGCATGTCTTGGGTAGGTGCGGCTTGCGATGGCACGGCGCCTGGCGAGGCAACCCTGGCGCGCCAGCGCGGCCGTCGCGAAGGCGTCGGTTTTTTCCTTCTTCCAGGCCGTGCTCCTCGCTGTCCCCCTCCTCGTCTGCCTCCTTGGTCTCTTCCTCGTCTGCCTCCTTCGCCTCCCCGCGGTCCAAATCGGAGTCGTCGGCTGCTAGGTCGTACTGCTCCACCCCTCAGCTGCCGCGAAGAGAGGAGGACCTGAGGGAGATGGGGCCAGCGAGGGCCAGTCCCGCTCTTCCTCGCCCGGCTGCTCTCGAAGCTCTGCTTCTTGCTGCCGTAGCTCTGCTGGTGGTCCTTGACGCCCTGGTGGCGGCCCTCTTAGCACGGCTTGTGGTTCGCGAAACGCTGTTGACGGCCTTCGTAGCTCAGAGGGACGTTCTTGGAGCTCTGCTTTCTCGTCCTCTTAGCTCCGCTGGTGGCCCTCGTTGCGTAGCAGGTTGATCTGGTAGTTCCGGTTTGCGGGAATCGTAGCTCTGCTTGTGGACCCTGTAGTGCAGTGCCTGGAGGCAAGGTGAGGAACCCGTATGTGGCGTATTTGTCGTAGCAGTTGTATTCGCCGTGCCCTCGCGAGGGCGGCCGTGGTAAAGATAATGATGTCGGGTCGAGGTTGTGTCCCATGTCCGACGTTGTACCCCGTCTGTTTTTGGTCCGTGTTTGTTCGTGCCCGCGTTCCTATATGCGTGTATGGTCTCGGCATCTTTGCCGGTAGATCTCCACCACGGTGGGTAGGTCTCGTAGCCCTTAGCTTTATGTTGTATCATATCCGCCTTGTAAGAGCGCGTTTCTTTATCATCGGCGATGACGGGCGTCATGGGGCGGGAGGGGGCGGGGGAGGGGTATGACGTAACGACCCCCCCCCACCCTGCGGCTCAGGCACCACAGCCGCGCTCGCGCGCTCGACGACGATGAGCGACCAGCGACGACGACGACGCGAGCAGCATGTAGGTGGCGATCTGCCCCACAGCCCCTGTGTACACCACAGTGCTCTCGTGCACCACAGCGCTTATGTACACCACAACGCCTGCGTACACCGTAACAGCCGTGTGCAACGCAGCGCCTGTGTACACCACAGCACTTGCGTGCACCACAGCGCTGGTGTACACTACAGCGAATGTGTACACCGCAGCAGCCATGTGCAACACAGCGCCTGTCTACACCACAATGCGTAATTGCACCGCAGCGCCTGTGCACACCACAGCGCTTGTCTACACAACAGCATCCACGTGCAACCCAGCGTTGGTGTATACTAGAGTGCCTGCGTGCACAGGACAGGTAGAAGGAGCATGACGGTGAGGATCTGCTGCGGACAGCTAAACGCCACGCTAGGGAAGTGCTGAGAATAGAATGCGACGTTTTTCCTTCCTCCCTCCACCTCCGCCTCCTCCTCCTCCTCGTCCTCCTCCTCCTCCTCTTCCTCCTCCCCTCCTCCTCCTCCCTCACCCTTCTCCCCTGTCGTGCGGGTCGGCACTACAGCGCACGTGCGCGTCTCAGCGTGCACCGCAGAATGGTCTATTCACTGGCGCCGTGCTGAGTGCACGCAGGCATTGTGGTGTACACTGGTGCTGTGTTGCACACGGCTGGTGTCGAGAACGCAGGCGCTGTGGTGTACACAAGCGCTGTGGTGCCAGCAGGCACTGTGGCACACACTGGCGCTGTGATGCACGCGGCTGCTGTGGTGTCATAGGCGGTGTGGTGTACAGAGGCGCTGTGGTGCACGCAAGCACTATGGTGTACACAGGCGTTGCGGTGCAGATCGCCACCGACATGCTGCTGTTACCCGTCCTCGGTGATCCCTAGGCATTCCCAGACGTTGCTGGCGCGAAACGTGACGTCATCGGTTCCCTCCACCCTCTCCAGATGATTGCTTTCATCGGCCCAGAATCAAACCACAGGCTCCAGCTGCGTCCGCGCGCAGGACGACGACGTTGAGCGACGAGCGACGAGCGACAACGACGACGACGACGTGGTCTCGACGACGACGACGATGACGACGACTGCGGACCAGACTCCTATTCGGATCCCTATGCGGACACCTATGCGGAGCACGATGCGCACGGCGGCAGTGCCCGGAACGCAGTGGGGGGGGCGTTACGTCATATGGGGGGGGGCCAGCGGCCATGACGCCCGTCATGCCCAAAACAATGAAGAAACGGGCTCTAATTCAACAGCCGGTGGTTGGTGCTGAAATCGGGGTTACTCACCCCTTTCGGATGTTCACCCGCTGGTGGGTACTGTTGGAGTCGCGGTTGATCACCTTCTCGTGGCACGCGCGCCGCCGATCGCGACTGGCGCGCTGAGGCCGGCCCCCCCACGGGCGCGCACGCGGCCAGGCGCGGCGCCCAGGGGCGAATGCGGGGGACAGAGTTCCCGCAAACGGCCCTCTATCTCCTCCTCTTTCTCGTCGTCCTCTCCTTCTCCTCCTCCTCCTCCTCCTCCTCCTCCTCTTCCCCCTCCCCCCCCTTTTCCTCCTCCTCCTCCTCCTTCTCCTCCTTCTCCCCCTCTTCCCTTCACTGTGCGCACTGCCCGTTTGCCGCTGCGCCAGATCCGATCCGATCCGATCCGATCCGACATCCTGCTCCTCGTCGTCGTCCTCGTTTTTTCTTCGCCGTCCTCGTCACCCCCGAGCAGTATTCAGCAGCGGGATCCAAAGAAGTCGCCCTCGTCACCCTCTCTTGCCGCTTGCCTCCCACCCCTCCTGCCTGGCAAGCCCGGCGGGCCGCCACCAGTACGGGGATGGCAACTCCGCGGACATGTCGCCGTTCTTGGGCTCGATCATGGATCACTCGCCGGCCATGCTGGAGACGGTCCGCCCCGACGGCGGCGGCGGCGACGGAGAGGGTCGGCCCAACGCGCGTGTATCTTGAGGTGTCATCTGTATGCGGGAAGCTCCAAAGGTGTTTGGAGGTTCCTCGAGGCTGGGGTACACGGAGGGTTGGGGGCGGGGTAGGAAGGGCGAATGGGAGGATGTCGGGCATGTCCGTCTAGAGGAGGAATATTCAAAAATAGTCCAGCAATGCTCTGGGGACGGTTGTTAGATTATTTGTGTGATCTACGTTGGGGCTTTTTGTTGTACTCAAACACGTGCAGCGATGGGAGGTGGGAGTCCGTTGCGACCGAGGCGCCGGACTACGGCGCGCCCGAGTCGCGCGCGAGGTGCCAGGTGGCGCCGACGGGCCCGATTCACGGCGATGCGCCCTGCTTCGACTTGCCGCCCTCGTGCCCGCTGACAGCACGGAGTCTCCAGGCCGTGGGAGATGAACTTCGCGTGCATGTTTGTCCTTCAGCATCAGGCTTTCGTTTGCCAAGTTATGTGACGAAGACTTCGCTGGATATGATGAGTGACGTCGATGAGTTTGGTGATGCCAGTGAACTGCCCGCGCCACCATCCAGGCGGCGGAAATGCAACCTGCTCCCGCTCCCGTCTGGCGAGGTGGGCGAAGTCCAGGCGTGGCGCCGTTGAGGCGCAGGCGACATGGGGCTGGCGCAGGCGGTGCCAGAGGTGAACTATTGGCTTGCACTTGTCATCTCTGGGCTCAACTATCACTGTGGCCCCTGCGGGAAGCCCCCCCCACCTGGCAAGCCAGCGTGGGCCTTCGACGTCAACGCAGCGGCTGGCAACGCAGCTGCTGGCACATGAGGTCCACGTTTTCTTGGGCCAGCGCGGCGGCGACCTCCCCGAGCCGGACTGGGACGCGGAGGTGAAGGCGTCGGTTGTGAGCTACGCGGGGCAGTGGGTCTACCCCTACCCCTCTGAGCCGCTGGACCTCGAGAGGCTGCTGGCGGCGCCCCCCCCCCCCCCGCGCTGGGGCGTGATCGGCTGCGTCACCGGTGGGTGTGCTCAGCGCGTGCGAAGGCCGGGTGCGGCGCGCGCTCCTGGACCGGGCCCCGCGAGCGTGCTCAAGGCCGAGGAAGAGGTTGAGACGTTGCCCGCCACTCCTCGCGCGTGGGCGTCGGCCGCAGAGCGGGAGCGGATCGCCCCCGCGCTGGTCGAGAGGCAGATCCTCGAGCCCATGGAGCTTGAGGATGTGGCCGCGTTCAAAGGCAAGAAACTACTCGGGGGGCTCTTCGGGGCCCGCAAGGGCGGCTTCGAGCGCGGGGAGGGCCCGCAACGACTGGTCCTGAATATGATCCCCTCGAATGCTGCCCAGCGCGCGATTCAGGGCGACATGCCACCCCTCCCTTCTTCAGAGAAATGGCGCAGCATAGCGCTGAGGTCAGGCGAAATCTTGTCTATGGGGTCGGAGGACCTCAAGTGCTGTTTCTACGTGTGCAGATTGCCAGAGACCAGGAGGCCACACTTCGCTCCGCCCCTTCCTGTGCGTCGGACGGCCAGCGGGCTCTCAGGAGAAGGAGTGGTTCATTTGACCTCGGCGGTGGTGCCGATGGTGGATCTCGGCGACTGGGGTGCTCTAACATGCACATCGTTATGTTCTTCGGCATTGGCGTGCTGGGCTGCCGCGGCTCCCGCCCGATCAAGAGGTGCGACGTGACTTTCCCGTGCCTGGGCGAGGAGGTGAGCCTCGGCCACGTGGGCCCTCGTTCTCCTCTCGGTGCCAGCAGGTGACATCGGCGGCCGCATCGAGCTCGGGCAGCAGCGCCGCGCCAGCAGGACGTCGTTGGCGCGGCCAGGTGGGCCCGCGGACGGCGCCCAAGCCCGGGGCAGGAGGTGCGGCGCGGCCAGATGGGCCCCCTGCCTCCTCGCCGCGCCAGTCGTCAGCCTCGGCCGCGGCATCGACCTTGGGCAGCAGCGCGATGCCAGCAGGACGTCCTCGGCGTGGCCAGGTTGGCTCGCCGAATATGGCTGGCTGGTGTGACGTGTACATCGGGCGGGGCAATAGGCAGCTTGGTTTTGCCCCATCCTTTCGGGGAAATCCTTTTCGCGTCAATGCGGATGGAGACCGAGAGAACGTGATCCAGAAGCCCGGAGAGTGGGCCCGCAGTCGTCCAGAAATGGTGGCCAAGATCCCTGAGTTGACGGGGTGCAGGCTGCTGTGCCATTGTGGCGATCATGAGGCATGCCACGCTGGCGCCATTCAAGAGCTCTTGGACGAGGTGTGCTGCCCCGTGGGGGTCGACGAGGCCCCCCCCTCCGAGACTGACGGTCCGCGCTGGCTGGCGTGGCAGGCTTACATCGACAACCTGGACATGCTGGAGGTCGGGCCGGTGGTGGAGATGGAGATGCTGAGGCTCGCAGGTCGCCCTGAGGCCATGGAGGCGGACCTGGCGAGGTGCGACGCGCTCGGCGTTCCAGTGGGCGATGGCAAGTCGGTGGTCAGGCAACCTGAGGCGCCTGCGCTGGGGGACTTCGCCGACGGCGCGCGCGGGGCGATTGCCCCCCCTGGCGAGCTCTGCAGGAAGTTGGCCTCGCTGACGCGGCGCGCCCTCAGGAGGTCGGTGGTCGCGCAGAACTGGCTGCAGGTTCTCGGCGGACGCTGGGTTCGCCCGATGCTGTACCGCCGCGAGACGATGACGGGCCTCGGTGCCTTCTGGAAGTTCATGGCCCGCATGCAAGGCGAGCGCCCTCTCCCATCTTCAGCCCGATGGGGAGCTCTTGAGCGCGCTGTGCCTGATGCTGATGATGCTCTGTTACTTTCGCGCCCCCATCCGTGGCCTGGCGACGGCGTCGGATGCGAGCCTATGGCGAGGGGCAGTGCGCAGGTCGCGTGGCTTTCTGCCGCGTAGCATCGCAGCAGCTCGAGCCTCTCAGTTGGGGCGGACAGGTGGCCTCGACGACGAGGGTATACTTCTCTCTATTTGATGGCATAGGAGGCGGCCGCAGGGCGCTGGATATGCTCGGCCTCTCCGCGGGCGGGTTCGCGACGGGCGAGATCGACGAGGGGGCAGCTCGAGTAGGCCGATGCTCGTGGCCCCCCTGCGCGGACCTCTCGCGCGCGAGGGCTGGGCGCCGCGGTCTTGCGGGCAATCGGTCTCGGCTCTACGAGGTCCAGCGGTTCGCGCGGCTCCTGGTCGAGGTGGTGCGGGGGCAGTGCCAGGTCCAGGCCCATCGAAAACGCGGCGTCAATCGACGACGAGCACCTCTTCGCTTTGTCGGTCGAGCTCGGGCCGCAGCCAGCGTTGCTGGACGCGGCGGCGCTCTCTCACTGTCATCGTGGCCGCGTGCGCTGGGTCGATCAGGACATGACGGTCGCCCGGCAAAGGGCGTCGGTGACACATGGGCGAGGTGGAGTTCGGAACTTCATGGGGGGGCAGGGCCGCAGCCGCGGTGGCTTCGCCCTGGGGCGAAGTGGCGAGCTGGGCAGTGCAGTTCGGGAAGGTTGCCCACCCTCCTCAGGTGCGTGCCGCGGCGTGCCCCTGGCTCGGCCCCGACGGGCATCGCGTCTTGCGATGCGCCGTTGCTCGGGAGATGGCGAGCAGACGACCGCAGCTACCCGCCGTGCCAGTGCGAAACTATGAGTTGTCTCGTAGAGCGTGACGGTCGCATGCGAGTGCCTGACTCTCTCGAGAGGGAGCTGCTGCCGGTTTTCCCGCCTCGCCACGCGGTGGCCGCGCGGGCCAGGAAGGGCCCGAAGGGGCTTCGGCAGTGCCGATGCGCGTTGCTCGGCAACTCCTTCCAGCGCGGCGCGCCTGCATGGCTGCTGGCGCACTTGGCTGTGTTCGCGGGCTACTTGCAGGAGGTGCCGACGATTGAGGCCCTGAGGTTCATGGGAGGGGCCTGCGTCATGGCGGAGGCGGACGTGCTGATGGAGACTGGAGGCCAAAGTGAGTGCGAGCCAAAGGCACAGCTTGGCGACCCGTCTTCTATAGACGAGAGTGGAGGCATCTTCGTCAGGCAGCGCGGCCTGTGGATGCAAGACGCTGTGCTGGACCCGTCCGTGATCGTGGTGGAGGAGGTGGCGCGCAGGGCTGAAGCGCGCGGCAGTGATGTGCGTCTCGACGCACTTGAGCGCATGTCCCCCCTGACGTGGCCCAGGCGCCCAGTGTCGGCGGCCCGCTGGACTTGGCGCGCAGTGGCGTCATGGCGGTGGAGTCGGCTCCCTCACATCGCTGACCTTGAGGTGCGCAGCTGTCTTGGAGCATTGCAATGGCGTCGCCGGCAAAGACAGCATCTCCGCACCCGGTTCGTTCACCTCATGGATAGTCAAGTTGGTATTGGCGTTGTGACAAAAGGGAGTTCTCCGTCCCACTTGCTGACTGTTGTTGCGAAGAGAATATGCGTGCTTGTGCTGGCAAGCCTGTGTAGGCCCATCTATGGGCACTCAGAGACTGACAGAAATCCCGCGGGCGATCCGCCCCGCAGGCTTCCCGACGGCAAGGATGATGGCGCGTCGTCGCCCTCGCAGATTCGCGGCCGTGGCCAGCCAGCAAGATCGCAGAAGCGCCCAATCTCGGGCCGGGCTGCTTTCACGCACTCTCATTCAGCCCGCCACTCTCAAACGATATCGAGCTGCCGTGGCCAGTTTCGCACAGTGGCTCGCAAGCCGCGGAGGGCAGGCCAGCGCCAACATTGACTAGATTGATTGTCAAGTCGCAGAATGGATCGAGTTCTGTGGGCCGACGGCAGGGGGGCAAACGAGGCCGTGGACGCCCTGTCTGGTCTCCCATTCCTGCTGCGTCGGCGCCGAATCTTGCCGGCCTCGTCGAAACTCTTTGGAGCATGGATGCGGATCGAGCTTCCTCATCGCGCGCCGCCTCTGGCGCTCAACCTTGTGATGGCAATGCTCTGCTGCTTGCACTCGGCTTCAGCGGATTTCTGCGCAAAACAAAGCTCGTGGCGTTGTGCCGCTGGCAGGTGCAGGTGTCTTTAGAGCGCTCGACTGTCGTGATTGTGTTGCCCATCTCCAAGAGTGGGCTGAGGCATCGCGTTGACGAGTCCGCGGTCATCAATGACGCTGGCGTCGCCCGCTTTGTCGATCACACCTCGCCCAGCACCTGCATCCCAGATGTGTGTGTTTTTTTTGAGCGGTGTTGTGAACTTCATAGTTGTGTTCGGCTGTTTGTTGGGCGGGCCCGAGGTCCGCCACATCGGTTTTCGCCCATATTTTTTCCGCGAGGAGGGGCTACGCATTCTTATCGCGTCTCTCAGAATATGCCAGCAACGCTTCAGACTGGCCGTTGGAGAGACACGCAGACGGCCAGAATATACATTCCCGAAGGTGTGCGAGTGTTGCTGCAACTTGTTTTTGATGTGAACCCGCAGCAGCGGTTTGCAGTGCTGGCCCAGACCTTGTGGGCAGACATTAATTTAGCAGCAGGGCCACCGAATATCCCTTGTATTAACAAGTTCACATGATTACACTTCGTGTGGCCCTGCAGTGTTCTGGGGTAGAGACCCCTTCCGCAATGTTCGTTGAAGCAAATAAGGGGCGGGGGGGGGGCAGAAAAGGGCGCATGGAAAGAGCATGGACCCCGCCCTTGGGGCGGGGAGCGTTTTTGCTGCCCCAGGGCGCGGACCCTGAGGCTTTGTAGGCGCGGGATGAGGCCCCGAAGCGGCAGAGCCGTCCTCTCCCTGGGCGTGGCCATGCTTCCTCGGGGGTCGAGGCGTGGCATGGCCCTCGTGGCCAGAGGGGGTTTGGCTGGGCGTTGCCCTGGTGTGTTCGACCTCCGGCGAGGCGTAGCTGCAGCGCGCCCCCTAGGTGCTCCGTGCCCCCGCGCTCTCGGCGTGGCGCTGCTGTGCTTGCTGTTGGGCCCTCCGTGGCCCTTGGGGGTGACGGCCTCCGGCGAGGCGCAACTGCAGCTCGGCCGAGCGGCCTGACCTCTGTGTGGCGGCGCCCGCCTCTGGAGTCCCGTTGCGACTCTTCACAAGACCCTAGCGTGGGAAAGAACATGACGAGCGAGCAGGTGTTAGGGGTCACGTGAAGCTATGTATTACATCTGTCCTTCAAAATCCGCCTGTAGGGGTACATGCCCGACCTAATTCTACCTACTTCTTCCGACCGATGGGTACCTATCTCCCGAAGGTGGCAGACCTCTGCGCGGTTGAGCTTCTAGACCCGCTGCCTTTGCCTGAGACCAATGTGTGGGAGTTCGTCCGGCCAAGTGAGGGAGCTCGTCCGTGCCAAGTGAGATGTGTTTCGCCACAGGCTGACAGACTGCGATCGGTGACTTGTGTTCCAACGTGGAGCCGTCAGCCCTGGAAGCAATATATGATTGACACGAAGTTGAGCCTTACCTGAAAATACATCGAGGCACTGGATCAATGAGGCAATATCGTCCCATCAGGTGTTTCAGGACGTCGGTGCGAAGCGGCGCGTCCAGGGATTGCCGCCAACGACGCAAAGAGTGCGCGAGAACAATATTCTCACATGACTGAGTTGACACTCGGGGTCGCCATGTCTGGAAGACTTGGAAAAGCGAGCGAGCAACGCTCGACAGCATTGTGGGCGGAATGATGGTATCTCCTGGCCATGTATTGCGGACGTGGAGTTTTAATGTCGGAGTACATATGATAGCATGTTACACAGCGTTGTTTCCTTTTCTCCACTGCCTGACTGCTGCTGTTCACGGCGCCTGCTGTTTATCCGTTGGCAGTTCAGGACAAGTAAGGAGGGACATGGATGGAGGAGGAAGAGGAAGAGGAAGGATGGGGATGGAGAGAGGGAGGGAGGGAGGGAGGAGGAGGAGGAGGAGGAGGAAGAAGATAAGGAGGCAGGGGAGGAGTATGATATCGAGACAGACGGAGAGGTTGAGGAGGATGAGGAGGATGAGAACCCGTAATCGAAGAGGATGAAGCGGGATAGGGGGGGATGACTAGGCGGATGAGGGGGCAGGAGTGTGTTGGTGCCGAGGGGCCAGGGAAGGCGGAGGACACGGAACTGGACTTTTTGCTGTTGGAGATCAGACAGCGTTGCTTTGTTTTGCTTTGTCACCGACATATCAGGCGAGAGGGGAGAGGGGCGGGATGGGGAGGAGAACGAGGAGAACCGGGCAAGAGCAGGATGAGTAGGAGCATGCCGGGCGGCATGCGCTACAGCGCCGCCGCCTTTCCGCAGATCGGCGAGTCGTCTCCAGCGGCCCTCGGCATGGACGACGAGGACTGCCCCCCTTGGCCTCTTGGACCGCCTCTTGCTCCGCCCCCTCGTCGTCCTCGTCCTTCTCCTTCTCATCTCCTCCTCCTCCTCCTCCTTCTCCTCCTCCTCCACCCCACGCATTCCTCCTTGTGCTCCTCGCCCTCCTCCTCCCCCTTCCTCCTCGTCCCTCCTCGTCCTTCCGCTCGCTGCCATTTTGCTGGGATGCAACTCCTGGAAGGTTCAATTCTGCATCGGCGCTGGTACTTTCGCGGTCGATTGTCGGCTAATCTGGGCTAATCCGACTGTGTTCTGTTCACTCCCGTTTAATTTCGTTCAATCCAGCGTAATCTCGGCTGAATTCCCGGCTTAATGTTGCCCGAGCCGGTGAAGTGTTTTTTTATGTAATCGGGCCTGATCGCCCTGAACCGTTCCAACGAAGACCTCGCAAGAGTTGTCTCCCAACATTGTGTCCTTCTCCCTCCTCCTGTCTCTCCCCCTCTGCCTTCTCATCGGGGGCGGCCAAGAAGGGGGTGATGACTAGGGGGGGGGGCATCATGGCGGGGGCCACGATATCTGCCCAGGTTTCATGTCGCCTTTTCTTATCTCAATACGTCCCTGGCCCGCGCACGTGCCGCTGGCCATGATCAGCGCTCCCCCCTGTCGGGCGCCCCCCTCTTGGCCTTGGCATCGCCCGGACGTGTGCGTTTGTCCTTCGGCGAGGACCATCGAGGAGCATCCTTGATCATTTGGCGCAAAAGCCACGCACGAAACCGAAAAAAACACAGGGAATGGACGTCCGAGCGATGGCGAGGGGTGTGTGTGGGAGGACGAGGACGGACGTGTATAGGGGAACGAGAAATGCCATAAGCATCGAAACTCGGAGGTCCGCGCAGACTTCTCGCATCCGCGCTGGACCCCCATCCCGTGCGCGCGGAGCGCGCCAGGGGCGGCGCCGAAGGCGCCGCCAGGAGGCCCCAGCGCGGATCCGAGAAATCCGCCCGGACCTCCGAGTTTTTCATGGTTAGGTCATCTTCCGTTCCCCTAGAGACGTATCGGAGGCCCAGAGGTTGCATCAGCACCAACACCAGCGGTGTGCCTCCACCGAGGAAATTTTATATCCCGATCTCTCGGTGATGGTGGGAAGACTCGGGCTTCCCAGGTGGACGAAAAATTTCAACCAACACCGAAATCTAGGAACATCCTCCCCCGCTGGGCGCACGCCCCTGTTTTGGAGTTGGTGCCCATACCAAGCCTCCAAAAGGAGGACGAGGGATGCCTCTTGGTGGCTTCTTTGGGCTCTCGGGGTATCCTGGACGCCGCCTGGGGGATTCTCGGGGGCCTCTTCGGGGCGTCTTGGGGACATTCTGAGGGCCTCGTCGGGTCGTTTTGGGGCCGTCTTGAGCTGCTTCTGGCCGTCTGGCGTTTCGGAGGGCCCCTCGAAGCGCAATGGGGCCATCTAGGAGGTCTCTTTTGGCTGTGCTGGGGTTTTCATGGGGCCAACTTGGGCCCCCCTGGGCCGTCCCTGGGGTCTTCTTGGCCCGTTGGGCTGTCCTGCGTTGTGAGACGCCCGGATCGGCGAGAACGCCACGAACAGTCGAAACCCAGGAGTGTGAGTGCTTGTCTGGAGGGCTCCGCCTTCTGCCGCCAGCCCTCCCTTTGACATGAGGGGTGAACCTTGGGCCCGGGAACGCCGGGAACGCTAGGAACGCCGCAGGAATGCCGGGAATGCTGGGAATCCTGCCGGGAACGCTGCATGGGGCCTCCAGCCGGGAAAATCAGCCGGGCAGGCCCGGAGGACCGGGAGGTCCGGGGGGGCCGGGAGGCCGGGAGGGTCGGGAGGGCCAGGAGGGCCGGGAATGCCAGGAAGGCCAGGCCCCGACCTCCCAACATACCCCCAAAACAAGCTCTCACATATAAAAAGACGCCGCTCTATAATTTAAGAAACGACGTCGTCAATTCTGTGAAATTGACGCCGCATATGCGGCATCCAACATTAGGCCAAAAAGGCAACGGGGGAGAAAACAAGGAAGAAGAAGAGAGGAGGAAAAGGAGGAGGAGGAGGAGGAGGAGGAGGAGGAGGAGGGGGAGGAGTATGATGAGGTGGAGGAGACGGCGGACGAGCGGAAAGAAGATGAGGTCAAGGCCAGAGAAGCGTGCTCGATAGTTGGCTCCAAGATTGCCCACGACTGCTCTCGAGGGCCGCTGGAGGGGCCAGATAGGGGCCCACAAGAGCCGAGATGTGAACTTGGGGTGGTTGTCGTTGGCTGTTTACTTCCCGCCCTAAGGTTACCCCGAGACCGCCATCAGGCCCCCAAGAAACCAACCAACAGGCCCCAAGAGGCCCCAGAGAGGCCCGCAGGATGCCTTTGGGTGTTGTATGGGTGTCCCCTCTCGGGTTTCATAGTTATCCCTTCTCTTGGGTCAATCGGTGCCCCTCCCACCTCTTGGGTATCATGCCTGTCCCCCGTCTTGGGTTTCATGCCTGTCCCCCCTCTAGGGTTTCATGTCTGTCCCCCTCTTGGGTTTATGGGTGCCCACCCCCCGATTGGGCTTCATCCCCCCCTCCCCTCTACGGGTTTAGGGGAGTCCCCGCTCATGGGTGTCATGGGTGTCCCCCCTCTCTCTGGGCCTTTATGGATCCCCCCCTCGTGGGTTCCATGCATGCCCCCGCCCGTTCTGTGGTTTTATGTGTCCCTGGTCGGGGATGTAAGTGCCAGGCGCGTTGTTTGAACGCATACTTGTAGATATATACACATATGTATGTATGTAGGCAGCCATCGTGGTAAATCCTGTGGTGCATCCATTAAGGCATGAACAATTCCTTAGCCAGTTTTGGCTCAAGATTTTGCCTAGCCACACATGTGCACTCGCAGGCCCGCAGTAACCTTGGACGAACATGCGTGCAAAGCAGCGCTAACGTTGCTGCCAGTGACAGCTTGGACGAAGGAGATGAAATTCATGTCGTACCCTCTGAAGTTCAAGGTCGCCCCAGACTGGATGAGAGGCAAGAAGATGATACCGTGCGTGGCTGAGATCTTGACGAGGACGGGGGGCTACAACGTTACACAATTGTCCCTTCGAGCTGGTATGAAAGCGTTCTTCAATGATGGCGACGTGGATGTGGACCCGCACGAGCAGGAGAAAGCAGCTTACTCGATCAGGGCACTGATTTCGCAGATGGCAAACCATAAGCGTAAGAAAAGAGAAGTCCCTCGGGTACACAGGCATCAGTGGTCGGTTGTCTTCTACAAGGTCAACGCACAAGTTGTCGACGACGTCATTGCGCCACCTGACGACAAGGACGATGACGACGTCGAGGTAGTCAACGAGGATGAAAAGAAAGACGTCTGGTCGGTCTCAGACTGCAGCGACCACGAGGCTGAGAAAACAAACTTGTTCGACTCATCCGACCCTGTCCTGAGATCCCTTCTCAACCACTGCGAGGACATCCCCCTGCCAGCCACAGACGTCCGCAAGCGACGGCGCCTTTCCTCGAAGACTCCATCATCAGACTGGGCAAAGCCATCCTACTATGCTCGTGCTGTTCAACTCTCTGCTGGTGATGCGGTTCCTGCAGTGTCCCCCGCGACGTTCGCAGTCCTGCAGAAATCGTTGAAGGCGGAGGAGGCCGCGAAGGTCACTGGGAGCAAGAACGGCGGCAAGGCGAAAAAGACCATCACGAAGGCTACGAAGGCTACGAGGACCATCAAGAAGGCTACGAAGGGTGTCGGGGACGAGGGCGCCGCGGTGGCGATCTCGTGGCAGCAGTTCTTGAAGAGAGAGCACTCCAAGGCGTACCACAAGGCGGTCGTTGAGGCTCAGAGCCAGGGCAAATCCAAGGATGAGGCAAAATCGTGTGGCTAAGCCGCAGGGGGGACGAGACTTTCAGAGTTGCGTGAGCAACGCAGCAAAGGCGAACACAGCGAGTATCTATGAGTGCATTGCCATTTTCTTCAGTCTCGAGCGCCCTGATGGGGAGTCAGTTGCGCACCGTTTGCACGAGTTGGTGTTCACTCTCAACATCACTCATCCTCGATGCCGTTGCCGTCAACGTATCATTCATATTCCTGCTTGTCCTTCCATCGTCTTCTGCACTTGGCTGCCATCCCCTTTTATCCTCCTCCTCCTCCTCCTCACGCTCCTCCTCCTCCTCCTCCTCCTCCTCTTCCACCTCCTTCCCCTCCTCCTCCTCCTCCTCCTGCTCCTCCTCCTCGTCCTCCTCATGGGTGGCCCGAGACGTTTAAGAAACCAGGCGGTGATGATGATGATGATGATGATGATGATGATGATGATGATGATGCTGATGCTGATGCTGATGCTGATGATGACGATGACGACGATGATGATGATGATGCTGATGATGCTGATGATGATGATGGCGATGTGGAGTAGGAGGAGGAGGAGGAGGGAGGAGGAGGAGGAGGAGGAGGAGCCTCGAGGAGGAGGAGGAGGAGGAGGAGGAGGAGGAGGAGGAGGAGGAGGAGGAGGAGGAGGAGGAGGAGGAGGAGGAGGAGGGGGAGGAGGAGGAGGAGGAGGAGGAGGAGGGAGGAGGAGGAGGAGGAGGAGGAGGAGAGGGAGGAGCAGGAGGAGAAGCAGGAGGAGGAGGAGAGGGAGGAGGAGGAGGGGGAGGAGGAGGAGGAGGAGGAGGAGGGGAAGGAGGGGGAGGAGGAGTGGGAGGAGGAGCAGGAGGAGGAGGAGGAGCAGGAGGAGGAATAGGACGAGGAGGCGAACGAGGAGGATGAGGACTGCGAAGATGATGATGACGAGGAGAAGGAGCATGAGGACGGAGAGGAGGACTGGGAGGTGCAGATGAGTAGGATGGGAAAGGGTAGGAGGAAGAGGGGGGGATGATGATGATGATGATGATGATGATGATGCTGATGATGATGGTGATGATAATGATGATGATGATGATGAGGATGATGATGAGGATGAGGATGAGGATGAGGATGAGGATGATGATGATGATGATGATGATGATGATGATGATGATGATGATGATGATGATGATGAAAATGATGATGATGATGATGATGATGATGATGATGATGATGATGATGATGAGGAGGAGGAGGAGGAGGAGGAGGAGGAGAAGGAGGAGGAGGATGAGGAGGAGGGAAGGATGAGGAGGAGGAGGGGAGGAGGAGGAAGAGGAGGAGGAGGAGGAGGAGGAGGAGAAGGAGGATTATGTGTGAGCTAATGGCTGAGAGATCGCACCAGCTGGTGATGGAGGATCACACGAGGGTAGGGGCAACAGCTCGGTCGTCGGCACCCTCCACGTCCACGATCCGTAAGCATGCGGCTCAAGAGCTCGCTCGTCTTCGGCGCCTGAACGTATTCAGTGCACATCGTGCGCGTTTCGCCTGATGTCCCAAGCGCCCGACACGTTCCAAGCCGAATCGGAGCCAGAGGACCAGCCGGCCGTGGCGGCACATTCTGCAGAAGATGCCGAGGCTGCCGAGGCCATCGACGTGGAGTCGGAACATGTCGGCCCGTCGAAAGAGGAGATTGATCGCTACATCGACGAGCTGGAGAACGTGAAGCTAGTCATTGGCTCGTGGTTATCGGCCGTGCCGCGCAACAAGTACACGAGCATGATTCTCAGCGAGGTGGAGGGGTTGGCCGTCGAGGCAGCGACACTGAGCAGCAACATCGACCAGGCGGAGACTTGTACGGATCCAGAAGTGAGCGTGGTAGGGGGCAGCTCGACGGTGCAATCAGTTACTAATCTCTTGGCCCGCTACCGCGACCTCGCAGAGGCAGTCCAGCCACTGCTTGTTCAGAACGAGGACGGCCAGAAACCTAGCAAGGCCCCCAAATGCTCCTAGAACCGTGAGCATGAGCGAGCGGACAATCACAGTCAACATCCGCATCGATGTCATCGGCATCGTCATCACCAGGGTACTATCGTCATTGCATTTGGGGAGGAATATTATGAGGAGGCGAAGGAGTAGGAGTAGGAGTAGGAGTAGGAGTAGGAGTAGGAGGAGGAGGAGGAGGAGGAGGAGGAGGAGGAGGATTCTCTGCGAGACGCATGCTGAGATATCGTAAGAAAGGCCATTACTTCCCAACAATGAGGACGGGGGAAGGAGGGGGAGGAGGAGGAGGAGGAGGAGGAGGAGGAGGAGGAGGAGGAAGAGGAGAATCAGGATGAGGAGGAGGAAGAGGAGGAGGAGGACTAGGAGGAGGAGGAGGAGGAGGAGGTGGAGTGTGTGAGCGTGTGTGAAAGAGTAGCAGGAGGCGGCGCGCTTGTTTCCCATGATCCAAACCGCAACGTAACTGGAGGCGTTCTGCCGACAAAGCGAATAGCGTGATAATGTGCGATGCTGTGCAAGAATACAATGAGTAGGAGTGCCGTGAGGAATTTGGAGGTGAAGTAGGAGAAGGACCCCAGTGCCACGCAAGGCAGATTATGGTAAGGATGATGAGGAGGATAATGAGGAGGATGATGAGGAGGACGAGGAGGAGAAGGGTGATGATGAGGAGGAGGCGGAGGATAATGAGGAGGAGGGGGAGGAGGCGGACGAGGAGGTGGAGGAGGAGGAGAATGTGGATGATGATGCTGATGATGATGATGAGGAGGAGGGGGAGGAGGAGGATGAGGAGGAGGAGGAGGAAGACCACTGTTATGACGACCAGTTTCCGACCCAGGAACATCAGAAAACAGAAAAAACAGAAAAAGACAGAAAAAAACAGACACAGACAGAAACACAGAAAAACAGAAAAATACAGAAAAATACAGAAAAAGACAGACATATGCAGAAAGTCAGAACACATCAGAAACATACAGATAAAACAGATAGGGACAGAAACAACACCACTCAATGAATCCTTAAGGGTGAAGGGGAGGAGGAATGAGAAGGAACAGCAGGGCGATGAGGAGGAGGACGAGTTGAGCATTTGAAAAAAAGGAACATTGCAAATCCGATTCTTGTTCACATGCCGAGGAGGAGGATGAGGAGGAAGAGGAGGAGGACGAGGAGGAGGATGAGGACGACGAGGAGGAGGAGGAGGAGGAGGAGGCTGCGGATAAGCGTGTTGAATCAACTTTCCGACTCAGGAACAACGAAACCATACTAAAGATAGAAAAAACAGAAAAAGACAGAAAAAGACAGAAAAAGACAGAAAAAAAACAGGCGGAAGTCCTAGAGACATCCTCAAACTTTGAGTCTGTCTTTTTCTGTCTTTTTCTGTCTTTTTCTGTTTTTTCTGGTTTTCCTGTCTGTCCTATGATTTGTGTCGTGGTTCCTGTCTTGCTCTGGGCCAGCACAACGAAACCAGAAAAACCATAGCGCCTAGCTGGCGCCCAAAGGAATCCGATTGGCCACTCCTCCGATTTTGAATTTGCCGTTCTGTAGTTGATGTTTGTTTGTCGGTGCCCCCCGTGTCCCAGAAACGCTGTTCCAGGACACGGAGGCCGTGGCCCTACTCATCCTCCTCCGTAAGGCAAAGCGCCAATCAAGCGCCCGAGGGAATCCGACTGGCCCCCCCCGGCCACCCTCTTCATCCTTCTCCCCCCGTAGTCGGCTGGGTCCAAGCTACCTTCGAGGGCGTGGGGATTCGCGCTGGTGTGCCAGGCATCAGCGATGGCCCCGAAGAAAGCTGCCGCCAAGAAACTGATCGAACCCCTGCAGGTCTCGGAGGAACATCTTCAGAAGGCTAAGCAGATCATGGAGGATCAAGCGGAGGCAAAACGGCAACGCTCTAACATGTCATATTGGTTGTCGGCCAACGCGAAGAAGGAGGAGTACGACAATTCCCCCATCGACGTGCGGCGCCAGTTCTTCCACTCTTTCGTCGCGGACAGCATTGCCAAGAAGGGCGACATGACGACGGGCAGGGAGATCAAGACAGGCAAGATTATCGAGAAGACCTTCGAGTGGGTGGGGAAGGAGAGGATGATCACTCTCATCGGGGAAAAAAAGGCCCAGTCTAAGATAGACTCGGGCAAACTCGAGCACCGCCCTGATCGGGACACTGGCGCGGACGGGGAATGGGACCGCGAGTACAAGCTCTACACAGATCAAGGCAGTAGCCACGAGTCGGACTTCTCGAACATGAAGCTGGACAACACGGAGTCGCTCGAGGGCGAGGCTGCGGTGAAAGACGCCCAGGAGAAGCTCACGAGCGCTGCCATGCACATGGCAGGCAACGGGACGAACACGATACTGAAGAGGGAGGACATGGGCCCCAGCGACGGTGGCAGCGTCGGTCTAGATGGCGCATTCTCGGAGACTGCGAACACCTTGATGAAGGACCCGAGGAAGGTACACAGGCGCGTGCACGACCAGCTCACCAACCTCAAGGAGATGTTTGGTCTGACGGCCGCCAACAAGTACTCCGCAGCTCTGCGCGATGACGTCGCCAAGTTGGTGCCGAAATTCTCCAACATCTACAAGGGGATGGAGAAGATCGTGATCAGTTCGGAGAACGACCAGGCGAAGTGCCTCGCTTGCGCCATGAAGTACGACAAGCTCGTCGAGAGCTACACGGAGGTGAGCGAGTGGTACGGCAAGATGATCAAGCCAGCCTCCAAGCGCAAGGCCGCCAAGGGCAACTGAAACTACTTGGGTGACGGCTTCCGTCAACGCCTCATGAGGGCGTTTCCCACTGGAGTACGTGGTTCGGCCGAGGCTCAAACATGTCTAAAACAATGTATGTGGGAAACGCGCTTATGTGTTGCTCTCTCGGTTCGCCTGCGCAGCTTCCGAGTGGATTCGGCGGCGCCTCTGGGTCTAGAGATGGGGAGCAGGCGTGCGCGAGAATCGTCCTCAGCATCCTGCACCCCCTCCTCCTCTCACGGGCACCCGTCTCGACCGTTGCGCTTGCAGGCGCTGCCATTCATCGAGAGAAATTGCAGACATTCAGACACAGCCAGCACCACACATAAACATAGCAAACACTATACAAACTGTTAAATTAACGCTCCACATCCTCCTCACCGCCACCATCATCGTCATCGTCATCGTCGCCTTTGTCATGGTCATCAACATCACCATCGTCGCCATCATCATCATCATCATCATCATCAGCATCATCACCATCATCATCATCATCATCATCATCATCATCATCACCATCATCCCCGTCATCATCGTCATCATCATCACCATCACTACCATCACCACCTTCAGTAGTACCCTCATCACCATCATCACCATCGTCGTTCCCTTCCCCATCATTCCATAGCCATTTGGGCTCATTCGTGTTGGCAACATGCACTTCGCACTGAAGTACATTGCACTTCTGTATTGCATCCATGTTGTAAATGCTCTTCGCACTGATGCCATGTCGATGCGGACAGGTAGCATAAAGAAGCGGCTTTGTTCGGGTACCGATGCGCTTCCGTCTTCTGCGACGCCGTCTTCTTCGAGGCCGTCGCTGAGGGAGCTCCGAGCCCAGTCCGAGACTGTCCAGTCCAGTTCGCCAGCGCTTCGGACTGGCGGTGTAAAACAAAAGGTGGCTCGGTTGGACGAGGCCGTTACTGTGGAGACGCCATTGAATTCGGCCTTGAGGCGCGACTGGGCACGCGGCCAACTGCCTTCGAACAAAGTGTTCGAGTATGCACCCGCTGCCGCCAAACAAGGTGCAGATCACGTTGGGCGCCTTGATCGCAACCCAGACCCCCGCCATGCACACCGAGAGTTGGTTGCTGCTTTCGGTTTCCCTGTGGGGGCGCCTGAAATAGAATGGATAGAGGTACCGACCGCAAAAGGACATCTGCCCGTTCCGATCCTATGTCCTCTTGCATTGTTCGAGAAAGTGGTTGAACAACGCACGATGTTTGAACAGTCGATCATGGGTGCACCTGGTGACATTGAATCATTCTGGGACGGCCTGCGGGGTCACCCTACGTGCCCCGACGACGTTGATGCACGTACAATCGCATGTGGATTGCACGGTGACGGAGCACCGACGACAAAGAACGACGGTTTGTTCACAATCGCTTGGAATTCACTTCACGTGAGCGGGGCAACGCGAGAAACAAGGCACCTCTATGCAGTCATCCCGAAATCGTTGATCACGAATGGAACGCTGGAGCGGATTTTTGAAAGATTTGCATGGTCAATGAATGCGTTGGCATCTGGCAACCTTCCCGAGCTCGATTGGCTTGGCAATCCAGTGCAGCATGCGGGCAGGCGCTTGGCTCAAGGATGGAGACTCAAAGTAATTCAGCTCAGAGGAGATTGGGAATTGTTTTGTCAATCGTTAGGGTTTCCTGCCCCCGTGGGGGTCCCAAGAATGTGCTGGATGTGCAACGCATCGCCAGAAGGCGAGTTGCGGTGGTCCCGTTTTGGCCCAGGCGCTCCGTGGCAATCGACTTGCAAGACGCATGAGTCATACGCAGCAGAGCTCGCTGCATCGGGACAGAACCTGCCAAAGCTTTTCACAATCCATACTTTGAAACTGGAAGGGGTGCTCGTTGACGTGTTACATTGCCTGGATCAAGGAGTGCTGTCTCACTTTATCGGAAACGTGTTTTACGAGGTGTTGCCTTTGCTGGGCCCCAACCAACGGACGCAGCTGGCCCGCCTCAACGAGATGGTAACAGACTGGTACGCTGTCAACAAGATAAAGAACAGGCTGGGTGGAAAACTGACGCTCGCTCGGATTAGGGCAGGCGGCGGTTGGCCGATACTGAAAGCCAAGGCTGCAGCAACGCGTTCCTTGCTGAAGTTTTCATTGCATTTATGCAGGGTCCACGACAATGGGTCTGTCCACGACTCGCGGCGGCTCCACGCCGCGACCTTGCTAGACAGGTTCTATGACATAATCTCGGCTGAGCCATTGTTCATGTCGCTGGGCGCAAGGAGGGAGCTAGCCGACATCCCGCATCTTTTTGCAAATGCGTACGCTCGGTTGTCAGAGGAGGCCCTCGCGCAGAGGGTGCGCAAATGGAAGTTGATACCGAAGTTCCATATGTTCGAACACCTAGGGGAGCGACAGTGCTTCATAAATCCAAGGCAGTGCTGGACGTATTCAGATGAAGACAACCAACGCATCATTAAAGCGTTGGGCTTGAGTTGCCACCCAAAGACAATTGCCGCTGTAGTTCTATTCAAATGGCTCATCCAGATGTTCGAGTAATGGCGTGTCACGTTGCCTTCACTTGCGGACGAAGCAATGCACTCAAAACATCAGCAGCAATAGCAGCCACAACAACATCACCACCATCAACACCAACACCAACAGCAACAACACTAACAACAACACCAACACCAACGACAGCACCAACAGCATCCACAACGACGACAACACCACCGACAACAATCACATCAACAACACCACCAACATCAACACCAACACCAACACCACCAACAACAACAACAACAACAACAATGACAACAACACCAACAACACCATCAACAACACCAGCAACGACAGCAACACCAGCAACAACAGCAACATCAACAGCAACAACAACATATACAAATACAACAACAACACCAACAACAACAATGACAACAACAACAACAACAATAACAACAACAACAGCAACAGCAACACCAACAACAACAACAACAACAAAAACAACAACAACAACAACAACAACAACAACCACAACAACAACACCAACAACAACAACAACAACAACAACAACAATAATAACACCCTCCGCCTGCCCCCAGAGGCTCGGAACGTCTCCAGTCCACTTCGAACGTCCCGCTCGCTGGGGAACCAGGCGAAGGGGGGAAGCCTCGAACCTCCTCAGGTAGAGGAAGAAGAGGAGGAGGAGGAGGAGGAGGAGCAGGAGGAGGAGGAGGGGGACGGGGAGGAGGAGGAGAAGCGGGAGGAGGATGAGGACGAAAAAAAACATGAAGAGGATAAGGAGGCACAGCAGCACAAAGGGCAGTGCCACGTCGACTCGACGACGGCGGCCCCCCAGGAGCGCGGCCCGCCCGCCTCCCGTCGTCGTCGTCGTCTTCCTCCTCCTCCTCCTCCTCCTCCTCCTCCTCCTCCTCCTCCTCCGCCTGTTTGCCCATTTCCTCTTGCTCCTCCTCCTCTTCCCCCCTCCTCCGCCTCCTTTCCCTTCCGCTCTTCCTCCTGCTCCTCCCCTTCTCCTCCTCTCACCCTCCTCCTACCCCCCCTTCCTCCTCCCTCCTCCGCCGTAGCAATTTTGGCTCAAGCTTTGTTGGATGGCGCGGCTGCGTGACCTCGACGGCGTCGGCCGTCGGGCACTCGGGAGTATCCGTGCTAGGTTTCCATGCTTCGTAACTTCCCCTGAAATGATTGCGGGGACGCGAGCTTTCCACGAAACCAGCGCCAACCGCGTCAATTAACCTAACTATGTTAGAAAAAGGGGCGGGTGTCTTTTTTCAAGTGCTGAAACCATTGAAAAAGGTAACGTTTCCATAGATTCGGGCGCATGTGTCTTTCTAGTTTGCAGATGCGTCTGTTTCGTGGCGCGTGCGTCTGTTAATCCACGCGCGTGTCTCTATTCAGACGCTCTCGGTGGTCGGGGGGAGGGCCGGGAGGGCCAGGAACGCCGGGCGGGCCGGGAACGCCGGGAGGGCCGGGGGGGCCGAGAGCCAGGATGGCTAGAGGTGGTTTGCGAAGAGCGTGTTCGCAAACGACACATCGTCTGCAAGGGAGACAGCAAAGGAGAAGTAGACAGAGAGGAGGCGCTAAAGAGGAGGAGGAATGAAAGGATGATCTTCTCTCCCTCTCATTCTTATTCTCTCTCCCTCCTGATTTCTCTCTCTCTCTCTCTCTTGTGCTCTCGTATCCCTTTTCGTCGATTTAGTCCCTTTCAGTGGTTTTTCGGCGTTGACGTCCCTTTTCGCTACATGAATCATTGTTCGTCGTTGTCGTTTTCGTTGTTTCTTATGCTTCTTCCTTTGTAGTGCCAATTTATCCCCTGTGATGGCATGTTCATTATTGTAGTTTGTTGCGCTTTTCGTCGGTTCGGTTCCTCTGAGTCCTCTTTCGTCGTTCGAATCCTTTTTTCGTCGTTCGAGTTCATGGTCGTTGTCCTCATCCATCCCTGTTTGTTTCCTCAGTTACCTTGTCTCCCGCTTTGGCGTGCGAGTCCATCATTTCAGTTTTGTCGTCGATTTTGTTTATTTTGGTCCCTTCTCATTGTGTGAGACCATTTTCGTAGTAGTTGCATGTTCCTGCAGTCCCTGTAATGTCCTATTCATCGGCGTAGCCTTTTCGAGTCACTTTTCTTCGGTTCTGTCCCTTTGAGTCCCTGTTCGTCGGTAACCTCGTTTTGCATTGTTTGAATCCCTTTTCGTTGTTATCGTCCCGGTCTCTTTCTTCTGTCCTCTTTGGCCTTGTGTTATTTGGCAGTGAATTGTGATATCAGGTTCGTCCTTGTAGTTCGTTCTGGTGGAGGGGGTACTTTGCCTTCGAGACGGTCGAACTCTTGCGGGCGCTCTCCCCCTTCGCGGCCTTCGTCGGTGGGCTCGCCTCCTGGCTCGCCCACGCCGAGGTCGTCCTGGGCGTCCACTGCAGCGGGCCTCTTCACAGCACGCTTCCTGCAGCCTCCGGGGGCGCCCACCACCGCCTCGGCCACCCCAGCGCTGCCCCGGCTTTCCACGCCGGAGCCGGGCGAGGAGGCCTCGATCCGCGGCGCCGCTCGGCGGCGCGGGAGATGTCAAGCAGTGGCGAAGCGTCCTGGCGTGCTTATAGCCCCACCAAAGAATGTTCTAAGGACCTTTCGTGGTTCCCACGAAATGTTCTTAGATCATTTCCGACCAGGACTGTCTTGTTTTTACACATCGGGCATCTGTTCTGAGAACATTGTTTTTGTTCTTAGCACGTTTTTTGAGTTCTAAGAACATTTCGTGGTAGGACTATAGAAATGCCAGGACGGTCGGTCCCTGCTCAAAGATGGGGCATCGAGGATCGCCTTCATGCCCGACCCCTCGGGCTCCGCCTTCCTCGGAGCTGGAAAGATGGCGATGTTCGGAGTCTGCCTTTCGCGCTGCCCCGCGAACGCGGCCGCGAGGGTCGCCATGCCCTGGGGCCGCTCTGTCTCCGTCACTCCCCCCTCTCCCCCCCTCTCGATCCCAGTTCCCTGTGACGGGGTCAGGCTCGAGGTGAGAGCTTAAGAAACGAACTATGGGGGCTCCGATCGGTTTCGAATGCCTGCCCTGTCTGTCTTCCGTCATACACGTGTTGTTTGTGCTATCTCTGTGTCTCTATAAATGGGTTGCTTTTCTTTTTTGTATGTATATAAGTTGCTGCGGTTACTGTCTCTCTCTCTCTTTTTGTTTTTCTCTCTCTCTCTCTCTGTCTCGCGTGGAGGGGGCCGCCAGCCGGAGCGCGGTGGTTGAGGGCGCGCCCGCGCCAGGCGAATAGTCTTCCTCTTCGCTGGCTCGTCGGCGGTCGCGCGTCGCAGCGCGGGCTTTTTATTCCTTCTCCCCCCCTCTGCTGTCGAGCCAGGCTCGCCCGCCAGAGTTTCTCCGAAGGCCTCTGTCTCGGCATCGCTCTCGGACGTGTGCGTTTTTTTCCTCGGCGAGGACCCTCGAGGAGCATTCTTGATCACTTGGCGAACAAAGCACGCACGAAACCGAACAGAAACACAGGGAATGGACGCCCGAGCGATGGCCAGCTGTCCAGCGGCCGCGCGCCCGTGCGCGCTCGCGCGGCTGCCAGCGGCGGACGCGGTCGCGGTTCGGCCCGACGGACATGCCACGGGAAACGCACTGCGGGACGGGAGTGAGGCCCCAGGCCAAGGCGGGCGCGCTCGCCATCTGGCGCCCTTACCACGCCGCATCCCTCACCATATGCACACGCACGCACACACATACACAGATGTATGTATGTATGTATATATATATATCTATACATATGCATACACTTCTTTTTTTACTTGACAGCGCGGCAGAGGCAAGCCGCACGCGCGTCCGAGAGACGCCGGGGCGACACGCGCGCGCGCACTTTTCAGTTGGCGGCGCAGGGGGACCTCCGGCGCGGTCGGCAGGCGGAGGTGCCAACTGCGAGCGCTCTTAGTCGAACGCACCATGATGGAACAGCCCAGCCATGGCCATGTCGAAGGTGGTGTGGCAGAAAACGAGGGGCGTTGTAGTGCCAACGTGCAGCGGCCACAGAACACCGGAACATAAGGCCGACGTGGGTAAGTAGGGACGGCACACACTCACACATTCACATGCACACATTTACACGCGCACTTTTGTTGTATTTTTCAGCGGGGCACAGGCTGTCCGCAAGCGCGTCCGAGTGACAAGGGGGCGACACACACAGACAAACGCAAACACATACAAACACACAACACACACAAACACATGCAACCACGCAAAGACACAAACACACATACACACACAAAGACACATGCGCACGCACACACGCACACGCGAAAACACACACACACGCGAACACACACACACGCACACACACACGTACAAACACGCACACACACACACACACACGCGTACACTGACACACACACACACACGCACACACTTGTTTTGAGTCAGCGGCGCAGAGAGTCATGAGGCGCGAGATGCATAAGGAAGCGCCAATTGCGATCGTACTTTGTCGAAGGCGCAGCGTACAAACCGTGCACACTGTCAACTGCAGGAATGGGTTGTGTGAAAGAGGATTCACACACACACACACGCACGCACACGTACACACACACGTACACACACAAACACAAGCGCAAACACATTAAAACACGGACACAAACACAAGCACAAACACAAACACAACCACAACCACAACCACAAATACCACACACACACAACACACACACACAGAGAAACTACGATTCTCATGCGACGAACCGGGAAATGGAGGGGGAGAAGAGAAGGCGGGGAAATACGAGCGCGTGCTGGGACTCCCGGGCTCTGTGCTGGCTTGCTTGTGCCCCCCCCCCCCGGGGCCCCTCGAGGCCGCAGGCGCCCTTTCGAGCGGCCGCCCAGGAGATCCGGCTGCACGCCGCCGCGATGGCCGCGGCGGCCGACGCGCGGAACAGCGGCACCCCGCTGTACGCCGACGGGGGCGAGGACGCCACGCCGTCCCGCCGGGAGGCGCCCGCGGGCCGGGCCGCCCGCCGAGGGGGGCTAAGTGCCTGTTTTTCTTTGGATTCGGGCAAGTTTACTTGCATGGACGGGGGGGGAGGGCTGAGTCTGAAGCAAGCCGAAAACAATTCGACGTGCGGAAATCACGCAAGTCGAAAGGCACTTGCACGCTCGTGTTCGATTGAAGAGGGGCGAGGGGGGAGAGGGGGGGGGGGGGGGCGAACGCCATGCAAGTAAGCTTGCCTGGATCTAAAGAAAAACAGGCTCTAAAGCAGGGCCAGGATCGGGATAAATCGCTCCAGAGCGTTCCGGAGCGCTCCCAGAGCGTTCCGGAGCGCTCTGGAGCGGCCGCGGCGCCCAATGCGTCCTCCAGGCCCGCCGATTCTCCGAGATTTCGAGTCATCCTGGTCCGATGTTGTCCCGATCTTCGCGTCGTTTCAAGGGCCCATCTCGACGTCACGGTAGAGTGACCCCCTTCGCCGGAGTGGCCTTTGGGTGCGGGCGCACCAGGCCCCCCCCCGATCGCCGAGCGCGGTGCGAGATGCGCGGCCCGCGCCCTTGGTTTGACTCCCTCGCGCCCCCAAAAGCTGCGCACCGAGGGTCACTCTTTGCCAGGGTCACCCTTACGTCTAGCCGACCATCTTGTTGGAAGCGTGTTGGGAGACATCTTGAACCATCTTGGGCCAGCGCTGGACACTGTGAATTCTGCTCTGTGGAGCATTCTCGGGGCCAGCCACCTGTGGCCATCTTGGACGCTGCCAGGGGTCCCTCCCCCCGATCCAGACCCTGGCGATTGGGCGTATGGGGGAGGGTAAAACCTTATCAACCCTTCCCCAAAGGGACCCCCAGACATGCTCGCGTCGTGACAAACATGGGGACGGAAGGTATTGTTTTCGCGTGGGGCCTCTTAAGACGAAGCCAGGACGAGGGAAACATCGTGTGAGGATGAATCGAGAAGCTTAACACGAAGCCAGGACGAGGGAAACATCTTCTGAGGACGAGTCGAGAATTTCTGAGGTCTTTCGGCTCGGGAAGACGTATCGAGCACCGCGGCCTTCTCAGAGCGTTCCGGAACACTCTGAGAGCGTGCCTGAACGCTCTGGATATGGATTTATCCTTGTCCTGGCCCCGTCCTGCCTCTCGGGTCCCTCGCCCATACCCCGGACAGTCAAAGAACGTCTCAGGATGCTGAAGCCGGTCCGGGGGAACAGTTCGGGAGATTGACGGCGCGCAAAGGGGGGTAAGGGGGAGAGGGGGAAGGCTTCCTAGTAGGAGGCTACTTCTTGGAAGGCGCGGGCCTTGTCAAGAGATGTGGGGCCCGCGCCTTCTAAGAAGCAGCCTCCTTCTCAAAAGACTTCCCCCCCCAGGCAGGAACAGCCACCAGGACCAGAGAATTGACGTTTATTAGACGGCCTAGGGCGTTTACTAAACAGCCCTGTCCTGTTCGATTCCTTCCTTGGGCGCGTTTACGAGACGGCTGCGCTCGTTGGGGTGATTTTTAGGGGGATGTATTTTCTGCTCTGTAGCCTAGAGGAGGAGAATCGGGGATCAGGAGCGGCGGACACCTTGAGATCCTGGCGCTGCACTTTGTGCAGTCGTCTTCTCCCAGTGTTTCGGGCCCCCCAGGTCCTCCCTCGCGGATCGCTGCGACTCGCAAATCGACGCTGGACGATGGGGTCCAGGGCTCCAGTGGTGACTTTTTGCGATGTTGTATTTTTTCGGCGTCACCCCAACATACTAATTCTAAGTGTGCGTCGCCCCCGCCGGGGGCGACGCGCGCACCGACAAGTCTTGTAGCATATGCGTCTTGGCGGGCGCTTTCTGGCCACGCCGCTCGGGAAACGACATGCTCCAAGATGGGCGCACTATATGTTCGGGTCGGACGCGCGCCTCCAAGGAGGACATATAGCATGAGCATGTCTCTGCGCGTCCCATTCGTCGGTGGGGGGGCGGGGGGGGGGCACATCATAGCCGAGGGCGCATCCGCATCCGCGCCCGTGCGGTCTGGGCTCCGGGGCCCGATCCCGCGGACGCGCGGTCGCGCGGATGCTTCCCGCGCGGGGCACCCGCGCAACAAAACACGCCCCGTCTCCGCGGGGTCACATCCCAGGAGCTCGGGTCGCGAGGCCGCTGAGAGCGGGGGACCTCGGCAGCCACTCGTGGGAGCCTCGAACGTTTTGGGAACTCCGTGGTTGGAATGCAGTGGCGTGCGCTGCGTCTGCTCGCGCCGATGAACTTGTGCCGATGTAGCGTCGGCTCGCGTCAACTTAGCTCGGAGCCAGAAGTATGTAACTTTCACTGGTTGTTTGCGTTTTCGATCGTAGGTGCTGAGTCGAATTATTACCCGGCGCGCTCTTCGTTTCGCTGCTTGCTGCCTCCTTGGAAGTGTAAGCTAGGCGAACGTGGCCATCGCAAGATGCTACCAGCCTCCTAGAGAGCGAGTCGCGCGCTGTAGATGTACTTTCGCTTATTGATGGAGGGCGACGTGATGCACGACGATCGGCCCTTGGGTTGGTTCGAGCGGCCCCCGAACAGCAATCGAGGCCACATGTGCCTCAATAGTCGCGGCTTAATCCCGTTCAATCAGCGCGTATTTCAAGGCTTCCCAGCAATGTCGACGGGAGCCATCACGCCCAAGCGAATCTGTGCACCGTTCTTCTCCGCGGGCCCTCACGCGCACCATGCCGCAGATCGGTGAGCGCGCTCAAGCGAGGGTGCGGCCCTGCGTCGATCGGCCCGCCGCCTCAGGGCGCGTGCAGCGTCCGCCCCTGCCAGGCCAGATCGGTGAAGTGAGAGGTCTCGTGGTTTCGGCGGGCCGAAACCGCAAAATGTACTATTTCACTGGTCGCGGGTCTAGGTTGCGTCTCTGTCTGGGGCGGACGCGAGTGGTTCCTTGCGGGCTTTTGCGGGGGTTTCGCTCTAGGGCGTATCGGGCCTCTCCTGGGGCCTGATGCGCTCTTCCCCGGGTTCCCCTGCTGGCTCTCCCGAAGCCCCTGTGGAGCTGTTGGGCCCACTTGCGTCAATGTGGAAGCTCCTGGAAGCTTCTCGGCAACGCGTTGGGGATCTCTGGGTTTCACCCAACGCCCACGGTCGTTTCTCGGCACATTCAGGCTGACGTGGAACCGCCCCGCAGTCCCTGGCCGCCCAGAGAGCCGGCATTGGAGCGTTGGCGGCGGGCCTTGGCGTCCACATGTCGTGCGACGCCGTGTTGGGCGCTCCTTCGAAAGGCAAGCTCGGTCGATTCGCGCATATGGCGTCGCGTCGCGCAGATGTCGGCCTCCTCGTGATCAACGATCACATGGGCATGGGGGCCAACAAATCAAAATCTACAGGCCGACCAGCGAAGTATACGGATTCTTGGCCCGTGGCATCGATTGGGGTCGGTTCGCGTCGATGGGCCTCGGTTGGGTCAGCGATGATTCGCGAAAGCGTGCAGGAGGGCGCCACGCCGTCCAGGGAGGCGCTTGCGGGCCGGATTGTCCGCCGATGCGACTCGGGGAGGTGGAGGGGGGAGAGGCCCTCGAGATCGGAACGCTGCAACTTGGAACCAGGAACCACGAGGAGGAGGAGGAGGAGGAGGAGGAGGAGGCGGAGGAAAAGCAGGAACGGGAGGAGGAGGAGGAGGAGGAGGAGGAGGAGGAGGAGGAGGAGGAGCAGCAGGAGGAGGAGGAGGAGAAAAGAGGAAGGGCAAGGGAGGGCGGGAGGAGGAAGGGACAGTGGGGGGGGAGGGGGGGGCAGGAAGGGGGCGAGCAGGGGCAGTGGCGAGGGGCGAGGGGGCGGAGGAGGAGGTGGGGGAGGGGGGGGTGGAGGAAAAGGGGGAGATGGAAAAGGAGGATGAGGAGGTCGAGGAGCGGGGGAGGCGGAGGAGAGTCCGTAGCATTTGGTGTGTTATGTGTGGGGGGGGGAGGATGGTGAGGAGAGGAGAGATGAAATGTGACCGGGTGGAGATGGGGGAAGGTCTTCGTCAATACGTAACGTTGGTATATACATACATTGCATTTGCGTCTGATTTTTCTACCGTATAACATCACGCCCAGACGCCCCCACACAGATTTGCAGACTCCCCCCACACGCCAACACCTTCCTTCCAGAGCCCTGAAGACGTTGCCAGACAACCCCCCACATGGTCTAGGATTAGGAGAGGTCCTGCCCTGGACGGGCCCCAAACCGCCCAAGCCTGGAGCCTGGAGACAGGGGTCAATGCAAAAGGATGTCAGCCAGAGCGCCGGCTCTTCCAGGATCCTGCAAAGCCAGAGTTGCACTGCCTATGGTGGGTTCAAGCAGCGTTGGCGCGCTGGCGACGCCGGCGAAGGCTTTCAAGTCGGTCTTCAAGAGACGGGGGTCAATTCAAACGGGACCAGTCAGACCGCCGGATTTGGCAGGATCCTTCAGAGCCCTGGGTGCACTGCCGCGGGCTATAGCCCCAGCCCCAGCCGGCTATGGCGCAGGATCCTGCAGGATCTCGCAGGATCCTGCAGCGCCCGACTGACCCAGGCTTGCATTGCTCATGGGTCGCCATGCGGGCCTCCGAAACGCTCGGGAGCCGCGCCGGATTGCCTCAATAGACGGCTCCCAAAGAGTCGAGGACGCCTCGAGCAGCGACCCAGAGGACCCCCAAGAGGGCGCCACGAGGCATAAGCCATTGAGGTGGCTGGTGGTTCTTATGATTCTTTAGGCTTACGCCACACCGCCGACCCCTTGTTTTTTGTTGGAGGCAATCTTGGACGTCTTGGGGGCGTCATGGCCCGACTTTATCCCCCGCGTTCCTATCGTCGTCGTCTTTGCTCCTCCTCCCAGTAGTCGGCCCATCCCGCCACCGTGCCTGAGTTGTGGTTCAGAGGCCCTTCAGATTTAGGAGATATTCAAGATTCGGTGCGCGAAGTGCAAGAATTTCTTGAAGACGGAGGCGGAAGTGGCGGCGAACCAGTACGACTCGAAAGATGCGGGGGAGAGGCTTTGCAGGGCGTGCGCCCGCAACGAGAAGGGTGGGCGGAACGAGAAGGCGGGTGCAGAGAATCGCAAGCGGAAAGCAGAGGCGGACGCGAAGCCGCTGACGTGCGCGGCGTGCAAAGGCGTGTTTTCGGACACGAAACATTTGAAGCAGAAGCCAGTGGAAAAACATCGAGCGGCGAAAGGAGCTAAAGGTGTGTGCAGAAGCTGCGAGGAACTCGGGCTCACAGCGCGCAGTTGCCAGGCTTATCAGTGCAGCGGCGCGTGCAAGAGAGGACTACCAAAGTCGGCGTTCCCCGACCCGCGCAATGTCCCGCGCGACGCAAAGAAGGGCACCCTAAAGTGCAAGACGTGCAAATGATGCCCAATCGGTTGCGCGTGCTGGGCAGAAAAGGGAGGACGGGAAGAGGAGGGCGGGGGGCGAGGCGGAAAATGGGGGGGAGAAGCATCGGTGAGGATGAGCTGAAGCGGGGTAGGAAGAGGAGGTGGGGGACGAGGAGGAAGTGTAGGAGGAGGAGGAAGGGGAGGAGGAGGGGGACACTGAGATGAGGCTCCGGGTTACGGGGCTGGGCGCGACTCGAAAAACCGGTGTGTTCGGAGATGTCCGCTGGGATCTTGCGGGGGGGCTTCCTTCAGGCCTCTTGGAGCAGTTTCGAAGGCTGTCGGGGGCCGTTTTGGGGCCTCTTTGTGGCTTCTTGGGCGCCTCTTGGAACGTCTTGGGGGCCTCTTGGGGGGTTCTTGGGGCCTCTTTGGGGCCTCTGGGGGCCTCCTGGGGGCCTCTTGGGTGGGGCGTAAGGCTGGGTTTTCCGGTGCGTGGTCTCTCTCTGGAGCCCCTGTTGGGCCCGTCTCCGGGAGGTTCTTGGGCCGTCTTGGGCGGCTCTTGGGCCGTCTGGGGGTTCTCTTGGGCCGCCTTGGGCGGCTCTTGGGCCGTCCGGGGGCTCTCTTGGGCCGTCTTGGGGGCGTCGTGGAGGCCTCTTGTGCCGTCTTGGAGCAGTCCTTGGGAGCTTCTAGGGCTGTCTTGGAGCGTCGGAAGGCCGAAAAGGCGAAAATGACGAAAACCTAGAAAAAACAAATGAACATCAACGATTTTGGCCTCTTGGGGCGCTCGTCGGGGGCCTCTTGGAGGTTTCTTGGGGCGTCTTGGAGGTCTCTTCGGGCGTCTTGGAGCCCTCGTGGGGCGTCCTGGAAGCCTCTTGGGGCCTCTTGGGCGCTTCTTGGGGCGTCTAGGCGGTCTCTTGGGGCGTCTGGGGGCCTCTTGGAACGTCTGGGAGGCCTCTTGGGGCCTTCTTGGGCCGTATTTGAACCGTTTTGGTCCCGGAAGAGCGTCGTGAGTCGCTCGTGGTGGGCACCCCCCCCCCCTCCAAATCGACCGGACCGGGTTCCCGGGGGAGGGGTTTGGGGAGGGGGAAGCATCTCACGCGCCGATGACCCAGGGGGTCGGCGGATTTTCCAATGTCGCCACACGGCCGAAGAGGCCCTCCGCAGCCATTTTGGTTCAAGCATACCGCAATGTTCGTGCGAGCTGCAACTTCTCGCTTCCTCAGCCGCGGTCCGCACGGCGATGCAGCTCTCGACGCAAGCTGGTGGACAGATTGGCCACCTCGACCCTGATCGGGGCCGGCGTCTTGGGCGTCTCGTACGTGTTTCCTAAGGCCGGACTCGGCCTGTCGCTGGGTATTCTTGCGGTCGTGGTGGCCTTGGTAATGCTCGCGCGCGTTCTCCTCGTGCGCTGTCTGGACCACGCCAGTCCGTTGCCATTTTGGTTCGAGTCCGCAGCGTGGCCCAAGAGTCAGCAGCGGACAAAGCTCTTTCTGGCATTGGAGGCGCCTCAGCGGTGCACACGCCCCCAGCAGTTTTCCCTGACAGCACCAGTCAGGGCACTTTCGTTACTCAACTTTCTCGGCGCGTTGTTTGCCGTGCAGGTGCCCGCCTGCACGCGCTGACCTTCACCGCGGCTGGCTCATGGTGCATCCTGCCACGCGGGAGGCTTCTCGCCCCGTCCAGAGTGGACAGAAGAAGCAGAGGGTTGCATGGGCGAAGCCGTGGTATTGCAAGCACTGCTGGTCCAATTCGACGGGGAATCGGTGGTGGAATCGCGCAGATCAAGACAGGTGCCAGCTGTGCAAGGAGCACAAGGGCACCGCTTTTGGCGGGACGAAGGAGGTCGTCGGCCAGGCGCCCAGCACGAGCAGCCGCGCAGCAAGTGCCTCGGGCGGCCACGAGGCGGAAATCAAGAAGCTGCGGGCCGACTTGGCTAAGCTCAAGGGCCAGCAGCAAACGCCAGGTGGCGGCGGGGCTGATGCCATGGAGGTCGACGAGATCGTCTTCGGCAGAGGGCCCGACGCTGACCTCAAGCGGGAGTTGGCGGACGCGGGCCCCCACCTCGCAGCGTTGGAGCAGACGTCGCGCGCCGAGCTGGTGGAGGCCCGCGAGAAGCTTCGCAGACGCCAGTGCGAGCTGCGCAAGAGGCTGGTGGCGGGCAAGAGCTTGGACACTCGGCTCAAAGAGATCTCCTTTCAGCACCAGAAGCCGGAGAAGCGCAAAGGCAAGCAGGAGGAGCACCTCGTCAAGCTGCGCGACAAGGTGCGCTCGGCCGAGGCGGCAGTCGTCGAGGCGTCCACGGCGCTGAACCACCTTGCCGCTGAGCTCCTGGAGCTCGAGGAGGAGCGCCGCCAGCTGGTGGCGCAGGTGCCGCGCCTGCAGACGGGAGAGACGCGTTCGCTGGCGCAGGTGCGGCCAGTCGCTTCCGAGGAGATCTCGGTGGCCATGCTGGGCGAGCTGCTCGCGCCCTTCGGCGGGTCTGGCGACGCGGCTTCACGGCTGTCTGGAGGAGGCGCGGGCGGCTGAGAAGGCGCACCGTGCCGAGCAGCAGCGACGCGCTGCCGAAGCCGCGGCGCAGCAGCAGGCTGCGGGCCAGGGCCACGGCGGCGCTGCCGCCCCCGCGGCCGCGCCTGGCTCTGCGGCACCAGGCGCGCCGATTTGGATCCCCAATGCCGACGGAGACCCCGGGGTGCTACGGGCCTTTCTCCAGTCCGTCAACGTGCAGGTGCCCGAAGACGAGGGGGAGCTGCGCGAGGCGGCCAAAAAGGCAGGCGAGTTGCTCTCCAATTACGCCAAGAAGCAGCGCTGCTCTGCCTAGTTTTCGTGTACCTCATTCTTATCATGATGATGCAGATTGTGACAGTGAGCTCTTCCTCTCACGGGCCGCTGGCTGAGTTGCTGGAGGCCGAGCAACCGCCCTTGGGGCCGAGGCCAGCGGTGACCTGCTGCCAGGAGCACCACTTGATCGGCGACAAGCTGGGCCCGTTCCAGGCTCGGCTTACTGTCGCTGGGTATGCCGGCGCTGCTGAAGGCCTGGGCGGCTTCTATTGGCGGCGTGGTAGTAGCCACTACGACTCCAACGTGCACCCAGGGCATGCCTGGCTCGGCGATTGACTATTTTGCGATGAGTCCGAACATGGCCATACGCATTTCGGAGCCTGAGGTGTGCATGACCGCCAACTTGACACCTCACAGGCTTGTTTGTGTGCAGATGCAGGGGCCTGAGGCGGCCTTGTGGGTGCGCGCGGCAAGGCAGCCGTGTGCCGTGCCAGTGCTGGCGAAGCCTGGCTGCGCGCGCTACCCCAGGGACTGGGCGGGCTTCATCCAAGAGGTGGGCCGAGTTACTTCCGCCGACGGGCTCGCCACCTTCTGGGGCCGCATTGTGCGCGGCATCGAGCAGGAGCTGCTGGATAGGCACGACATCATGGGGCCCAGTCGTAGGGGCCACGAGTGTCGTGCTGGACCGCATGAGACGGTCTGGAAGCAGGTGAAGACGGTGGTGCGTAGCAGGCTGCCGAAGGCCAACGTGGAGCACGCGGCGCGGGCGGCGGCGGCGCGCTGGGCACGGCAGATCAGGCGCGTCAACCAGGCTTTCTCGACGTGCGTGCCGAAGCTGAGCGAGGAGGGCGAGGGCCAGCAGCGCCGCCTGGAGCGGGCGGCGCGCATCCTGTTTGAGGCCCAGGCGTTCATGGGCAACGTCGAGATGCAGCGCTCCACCTTGCAGGCGCTGGACAATCTGACGCGCAAGTTTTTTCTTTCAGGCCTTGCGGTCTTTGGCAGCCCAGCGACCGAGGATTTGATTCAGCGAATCCTGGACCAGGCCGATTCCCACCAGGCCAGGTTTCTGGCTGCGAAGGACGAGTCCTGGAGGGCTTGGGTTCGGAGCAGTTTTTGGGCGGGGCTCGGGAAGCTCATCGGCATGCCAAGGTGCGAGGTCTTCAGGAGACGATTGAGACCACCGAGCGAGCGCAGCCGTTTCAATTGGCTGACGCGACTTGTTCGGACTGGGCCAAGATCTGGTCGACCCGCGGATGTCGAGCGCCCGAGTTCCCGCCCGATTTCGGCGATTGGCCGTCGCTTCCTGGGATCACGATTGCCGATATGCGAGCGGCGATCGCCAAATTCACACCTCGAACGGCTGTCGGGTGTGTGAGCATCCACCCATGGTCGCTGCAGTACTTATTTGTTGGATGCCATCTTGTCGGCTATCGCCGCCCTCCTCATGAGCTGTGAAAGGATCGGTTGTTGGCCGACGGGGCGGCTTGTTAGCCGTCTGGTCAGGCTGTCCGAGCCTGGCGGCGGCCACCGCTTGATCGTCCTCCCCGATTCTCTGCTGCGGCTTTGGGGCCGTTTGCGCAGGACCGAGACCGAGAACTGGGAGCTCGCAGCCGGGACTGCGTGCGATGAGGGGCGGGTGCAGGCGTTTTGGGGTACTGGGAGGGGGATGAGCTCTAGCGATTCTGCCTTTGACTTGAATCTAGCAGCCGAGATTGCGAAGGCACGGTCTCCCCAATGTGTCTCGCTGCTGCTGGACATGGTCAAGTGCTATGAGATGGTTAAACTCCCCGTTTTGTTTCAGGTTTTTCTCCAGGCTCATGTCCCCCATCGTCTGGGGTGGATGCTCATCCAGAGCTACATGGCCCCTAGGCGGGTCGACGCTGTTGGGTCCCTCTCCGAGGCCTATGTCAGTTTTCAGGGCATGCTGGCTGGCTGCTCGGCAGCGTCAGCGTTGATGTTGGCGGTTCTGCTGCAACCAGTGCAATCGGTCATCACGCGGTTTTCTCCTGTGCGGGTTCGCGCCCTCATGGACGATGTATCATTGCAGTGGGACGGACCCGACAAGACAGAAGCGAATGTGGTTCTAGCGGCGGCTCGTGAGCTGTGCCGCGAGGTAGCCCCGACCGGCCTTCTTCTGCAGCCTAACAAGCCGGGGTTTGTAGCATCGGGTGTGGCCGCTGAGAAAAACATCACCTCGGCTGGCCGCTTGATGGGTTTCAGGCATCAGAAGCATATGCGGAATCCCGGCCATGACGTGCATGGACGCCGCGCCCTTCGAGTCATGGAGGCACGTAGGAGACGGCAGCTCGACATGCGTCGGCAGAGGCTCGCAGCCTTGACGAGATCGGCGGGGGGGGGGGAGCGAGTTTCGGGGTTGTGGAGGACGGGGTTGATGCCGAGCGGCAGCCACGGTGCTGCTGTGTCAGGCGTCGCTGATGCCACTCTTCTGTCGCACCATTCGCTCGCAGCGTCCCTCCTCGGGGCTGAGAGCCGTAGTGCTGTGACTCCGTACTTGTGCACGCATCGTGGCAAGTTTTACGATCCTGTGTTTGACGCCGCAGTCCCATTTGTACATCGATATTGCTGCTGGGTGTGGGACGACCGCGCCAAATATTCAGACATGCGTTGCGTGTGGGAGCAGGCGTCAAAAGCTCTATCGGCTGCCCCGCGCTGGTCTAGAGTTAGAGGGCCAGTTGGAGCTGCCATGCTCTCACTGCAGCGGGTTGGATGGGAACTCGTGGGGCCCCGCCGCGTTAGGACGGATCAGAATGATGTTCTTTCTTTGTTGCGCACGTCTCCCTCAGATGTGCGCTGCATGCTGCGCGAAGGAATCAGCCGAGCCCAGGGGGTCCAGCTTGTGTCGAGCCTCCCCGAGGCCCACGGGCATGAGGTCGTTTGGGTCAGGGCTCACAGGCTGGGGTTCCAGAGGCTTCAAGGAGCCCGTAGGGCGTGTCCCAGGGCCCTCTGGTCAGGGGCTGCGCGGTCCCCAGCTCGCAAGTTTCAGCACGGCTGCGCGGCCCCCAGCTCGCAAGTTTCAGCAGCAAGTGCGACTTCTGCGATCACCCGCAGGGGACTTTCGGCCATCAGTTCTACGAGTGTGAAGGGCTGTGGGCGGCGAGTGACGACCCAGATGAGAGCTCTGCAATGCCAGACTCGTGCTTTGATGATAGGAAGTGGCTAAAAGAGCAAGCGTATGGGATTCCTCCCGACTTCGACACTCCTGAGCTGGTTTATGGTTTGCCCTCCCTCCCTGCCGAGATCCCTGCAGTCGCTGCGCAGACGAAGGTTTTTCCTTGGGGTGCCGCGTCTGCACCCTGGGGCTTTCGTGTGTGCACCGACGGGAGTGGCCTGGCGTCGGGAACCCCAGAGGCCACGCGATGTGGCTGGTCGGTCGTGGCCCTTTCTCCTGGGGCATGGCCTGTGAAGGCCGAGTTGGGGGCCCTCGCGGGGCCTGTGCAGACGGTCCCGAGGGCCGAACGCCAGGCTATCCTCCATGCTTTGAAGGTTGGGCCATGGGGCCTTGAAGTTGTCTCGGACCATCTGTCGGCGGTCAAGGAGGGGAACTCTTGGGACCCCAGACTGGCTGCTGGCGGAGGCACGCATGCCTCGGTTTGGAGGCAAGTTTTTGAATTGTATCGCGGCAGGTCTGAGCGACCAGAGTTCCGCTGGACCTCAGCCCATCAGGGTTTGCACGCGGTCTTTGAGGGCCAGGCGTTCTCCTAGGATGTCGTTGGTCGTAGTGTCGCCGATTGCATTGGGAACGCCTGGGCCGACTTCTTTGCGCGGCTAGGTGCGAGTGAACACCAGCTGCCCGAGCTGGTCACTTCGCTGCTGCGTGAGAAGCTCAAGGATTGCTACAGGACGCTGGATTTCCTTTCGCGGGCTGCGCGGCACGCTGCTGCCTCAGCCCCTGACCTACCCGCGCCCGTGCGGGTGAGAGGGGGCGTCGCCCCCAAACTTGCTTTGCTTCCTCGCGATTTGGAGGCGGCGGAGGGGGGCCCTGGAGCGGCGAGGTGCACGTGGTGTCACTGCTCGGCGCGGACTGCCTTGAGCAAGAAGAAGCTCGAGCAGCCCGGCGCGAGATGCGCCCCGTCCGCCCTCCACCTGTTTCTCTCTGCCGTGCGGGCATGGCGGCGTGGGGGCGTCCTTTCCAGGGCGCGATGCGCCGCTGTCCAGACTGTCAACGATGCCCTCAGGACGCTGGGGCTCGAGGCCTCTGCTGAGGCCCCGACGGGGCCTCCAGAGACCTTCGCTTTCGAGGGCCATGTTGTACAGGCCGCTGGCCGCTACCTTCTATGCCGCAGCTGTGCGGCGCACTGTCTTATCGAAGCGCCGAGCTGGCGCAAGCTCCTCGCCCCGCGCCCCGGCCTTGCGCCCTCGGGCCAAGACTGGTTCAGGGACGAGGTGCTGACTGGGCGTGAGCCGCGCCCGCGCGCGCTTTTAAAGGGCCTGTGCTGGTCGTGCTCGCGCCGCCCTCCCCCGAGGCTCGGCCTCATCCATGCCTGTTCGGCTAGTTTCCGTCCTCGGATGCTACGACCTCGGTTGCCCTTTGCCGTTGGAGCTGTGGTCGGCTACTGTGACATTTTTCGTTCTCGATGGGATCAGTGCGCAGTTTGTCTTCGGCTTGGACCCCTGGCTGTCGATCGTCGCCTCTGGCCTAATCACATTTGGGCTCTTCTACACTCCTATGCGCGTGCTTGCTCGTCTGTCGCTCATCAGTACTCTGTTCATGGGCTTACTTCTTGCCGTGGTTGCATAGTCAGGCGAAAGCATGCCGATGCGCGCAGACCAGACCGAGCAGCTGGTCTGGGTCAATTGGGCAGGCTCGGGACAGGCGCTTTGAGTGTTATTGTGGTGCTTCTCTGGGGCCCCGTGCGTTCCTTCAAGATACTCCTGCCGCCCTGGACAAGTGACGCCTCCCAGCAGCTCGAATTATATGTTGCATCCTGGCGATGCCCTATCACGGTTCATGCGGAGCTCTACGGTACATGTTCTCTATAGGAGCCAACTTAATCGTGTTTCTGGGTTTTGTGAATCTCGGGTCGTTTGACGGTTCGGGCCTCGAGGGCGGCGAGGTCTTGTCCCCGATTGTGGTGGCGCGGCCTGCTGGTGCAGCTGCACGCTACGGTGCAAGTGCTCGTGACACCGGTGCTGGTGGCTCGCGGACGGAAGCGGGGTCGTCTCGAAGGTGTTATACATCGCGCTCGCATCCGCAGTGGCCATCGGTCTCAGTGAGTACGTCGACGCTGCCATGAGCATCGCTGGACTTTCAGCCGCGGTGACCAGTAGTGTTCTATGTCCCACAGTCGTGCACAGCAAGCTCTGCAAGCCTCCACTAGTTGTTCGCCTACTTTTGGGCCTCATATGCATAATGGCCGCGCCTGCTGCGGCGATTGACAGCGTGCAGACGGTCGCTGGCCTTGGCATAAAGTAGGCATTCCAGCCGGCATATCATAGCAAACAAGCAAGCAAACGTCCAGCATTTGGGCCGACGCGCAGGCAATCAAGGGTGCATTGTGGCAACCTCGCGAGGACGCAGGACATGGCCAGATCTGCGCAGACATGTTGCGACGCATTGAAACTTGAAGGGGCCCGCTGCAGTCTCGGTCGTCCGCGCCTGCGCTTGCGAGCCCAATTAATCGGCGACCCATCGCCATTGCAGACAATTCCCCCCGCCAAAGACGCAGGTCCACGTGCAGCAACTTTTCGCGCCATTGTCAAGTTTGTGCAATTTTCTTTTTATCAACCTCGCCATTGTAGGTTCCACGGTCACCGCCCACAGAGAGAGTCGTGCGAAGCAGCGTCATAGAAGGCAGCAGTTGGCAAATTGGAATGTGCTGCCCACGAACTGGCGCCCCGAGGTGCCGCGACGCTGGACACGGTGGACCAATTGATTTGAATTTTTCGCAGAGTGACAATGCAGATGCAATCGCACACTTACGCGGGCCGCAAGATTTTCCTCTTGAGCTCGGGCTTTTGAAGCGCCCTGCCGTTCAAGTGAACGGATGTATGTTGCGCTCGTTTCGGATCGGGGCGTGCCAAGTCAACTCGTTATAACATTTAGGAGCTGGTCGCGCATGGCCTCCCTCCATCCTACCTGCCGCGCCCTCCTTGTCAATGCCTCTCCTTGTTCAGCAGCGGGGAATCCTCAGCCGGTCACTCGTTATGCCACTCGCGCACGGGCGCGCCAGGCTGCTGGACCGACTTGCAGATGATTTCCGCCTGCGGACATCATCGCTTCTGCTGAGCAACGCCGTTCTGCTTTCGGACCGACGAAACTGGGCCGAAGGGATTTGCAGGTTACTAGGCGTACCTATGGAGCGTAACTGACGTCTGCATTTTACTTGTTGCATTCTCAGCGCGGGTTGTGCACAGATCCCGGTCAGTAAGCGCGGCAAAAGAACAGACGGCCGAAGAGGCCCCAAAGAGGGCCGTAGGACAGCCCCAAAAGACCGCAAGACGGCCCAGTAATCTCACCAAAAGGGCCCAAGGCGCACCCACGAGCGCCCCAGGGGAGTCCAACAACTAGCCGGGCCCCAAGAGGCCCCAGAGGCCCCCAGACGCTCCCGAGAAGCCTCAAGAGGCCCCCAAGAGGCCCCAACAGGCCCTAAGCATGGCTCCAAGAGGCCCCCGAGAAGCTTACCAAGAGACCTCAAGATTGCACGAGAGGCTTCACATTTCATCGGGGCCCCCATCATGAGATCCAGACGCCATCATTCCTCCACCCCAAGACGGCCTCGGACATCCCCCGCCCTCTTTCCAGAGTTCCCCAGACTGCCCCAGACCGCCTCTCAGTGGCCCACGAAGGCCGGAGATGGCCCCAAGAGGGCACCAAAACGACCCCAAGAGATCCCGAAGGTGACCAAGACAGAATGACGGTCACGGGCGGCGTCAAGACGGCGCAAAAGGACCCAGGACGGGACGACCCCGAAAACGCACGCCCCCAGGAGGCCGAAGTCTGTGTAAAACATGTTGATGTCAAGTGAGTTGGTGAGATCGTTTATTCGGTTTTTGCGGCCTCCGAGACGCAGAACCGAGGTCCAACATCGATTCGTGCACGTGCACACAGAGGGCCCCGCCGGGCGACTTCCAGAAAGCACCTCCAGCAGCTTCCACCGAGATTCCGCCAGATTCGCCACCGAGATTGCCAGCTTCCAGCAGCTTCCGCCGAGATTGCCAGCGCGCTTGGCGAGGCGAGTTGTGTAGATTATCGCGGTCCGCTGCCATCCCCTGGCTCCTCCCGCAAAAAAAGCGAGATTCCGCCAGATTCGCCTTCCTGCGTAGCGCAGAGGGGAAACGTCGGAGGCTGCCGGGCTCGCAACAGGCAGTGTGGCCGTATCACGGCCACCGGCGGCGGGCCCATATTTGCGGTGCCCAGCGCCTCCTCTTTGCGAGAACGGAGTACCCATGCATGTCCATCAAGGGGGGTGGGCGTTCCAGTTGCAGGCGCGAGGGGCGGTTGCTCACGCCTGCCCTCCTCCTCCTCCTCCTCCTCCTCCTTTGGGGCGAGGCGGCCCCCATCAGTCACCGCGCGCGCGCGCCGCGCACGCGCGCGCCGCGCACGGGCCGGCGCCAGGCGCCCGCTACGTACGTCCGCGGCTTGAGGGGCGCCTGCGGGCGGCAAAAGTCGCGCGGTGCAAGTTCGCACGTACATGGGCAAGACAGGAGGCCAGATGCGCTCTTCGCGCTCTGCTTCCAGGCATGGCGGCAAGAAGCGCAACGAGTATTACGTCTGTGGGTTTTGCCGTCGTTCTTGGGTGTGCAAGTCTCGTGCTGGCCAGCCCGGTTGGGAAGGGTGCCAGACCTGTGGAGCCCTTTGGCCATCGCGTGCTGGGCAGCAAGCCGTTCGTAACGGGGCAGCCGCAGGTCGCGCGGTTTCCTTCAACGTGGACGACTCCCCGCTGGCGCAGCAGCTTATGCCCAAGTACACGGCGGCGCGCGAGGCCAAGGACGCCGCCGCCCTCCAGGCGCTGGAGCTGGTCTGTCCCGAGCTGGCCAAGACCGCAGAGCCCACGCCCGCGCCTGCGATCCTCCTGGAACAGGCTGCGCGGCAGCTGCGGCAGCTCCACGGCCAGCAGAAACAACTCAAGGGGCAGGTCGCGGCCTACGCCAAGACGGGCAAGGACCTCCTCCGCAGGCCCAGCGAGAACATCAAAGCCTGCAGTGAGGCGCAAGAGGAGGTGGATCGCTACTCAGCGCAGACGGGTACTCCAGCGGCCAGCTCAGGGAACGGCGGCCCGGCAGACGACACCGAGTTTCCCTCCCTCTCGGAAGAGGACCTCCAGCTCCTCGCGCCCGAGCAGCAGCAGTACTACACGGACGCGGCCGCGGCGGCGCAGCAGGCCCAGGCCACCTTCCAGTCCGCCACCGACGCGGGCAAGCAGGCGAGGGGGGCGGCCGCCACGCTCCGCAACCTCCGCGAGCAGGTCGCCTCGACCAAGCGGCGCAAGGCTGACGCGGCCTGCGGAGTGGCCCCAGGCGGCGGCGGCGCGGCCGCCGCTGCCGCCTCGGCCCCGCCGCCCGAGGACGCTGGCGGCCAGGACTTCAGCGACCCCGAGGCGGCCGATGCGTACATCAAGATCACGGCCTCGCGCAGGACCGCCGTGGCGGGGGCCGCGGCCGCCAAGGCGCCGGCGGCCGTGCCAGTGGCGCCACCCGCCCCGCCGACGGCAGCGGCGCCAGCAGCGGCAGCAGGAGCGGCGATCCCAGGCAAGGGCGACGGCAAGGGCGGCAAGGACCAGACGAAGGGGTAACACGGCTGTCGGAGGACGAGCCGCTCGGAGGAGCGAGGGCCGCCAGGATAACAGGTCGGCCTCAGCCAGGACCCCCTTCGGCAAGAGGGACTTTGCCTCTATCTTCTTCGGCAACGTCACCTCGTGCTCCCCCAAGGTCAAGAAGTTCATCGAGACGTCCGATCACGACCTGATCGGCCTCGCGGAGCACCACCTCGGCAAGGGCAAGTGCGTCCAGGAGGAGAAGCGCCCCGCAGTTTTGGCTGGCGTTCAGAGGGGACATGGACGCCAGCGACTCCCTCTACTCGTTCAGATTCGGGCACCCACGGCGGCACGTGTTGGCTGAGGAGAGCCACCTACGCCACTAGCGTCCACCTGCAGGGCGCCAGCCACCAGAGAGTGTTCCAGGACGCGCCCCAGGACGTCTCCGTGGTGCTCTGGCGCTTCCAGGGGGCCACGTTCGCCTTCATCGTGTGCTACTTGGACTGCTCCATCGGCCTCGTCGGGGCCAACTCCAGGAAGATGACCGCAATCGCTCGGATTGTGAAGTCCTTGGGAATTCCTTGATGCTTGGTGGGCGACTTCAACGCCACTCCAGAAGAACTGGCGCGCTCAGGCTGGCTTCGCACCCTGAAGGCGCGGATCCTGACTCCCGAGGGCGTGAACATCACGTGCGCGTCGGGCAAGGGTCGCATGCTGGACTACGTCGTCGTGCCCGACAGCTTCCGCCACTTCCTCGAGAGGGTGACGCCCGTCCAGAAGCTGCCGCGGGGCCCGCACATCGGCTTCGACATCCTGGTCACGGCGAGGCCTGCCGCAGTGATGCTACGCGCCCCTGTGCCACCCGTGCCTTTTCGAAGTACCTGCAGGGGAAGTTCACGTGCCCAAGGGGATCAAGCGCTGTCAGCGCGACAGGCAGCGGCGCGCAGAACTGCAACAGGCCAAGGGGGATTGTGACCAGTTGCAGGAGGGCGACCTGCTCAACGACGACGATGAGCACCTCCTCGAGGACACCTACACCCAGTGGCGGCTCCAACAGTGCAACGACTACGTCTGCTCGCCCTGGGCGGAGCACGCCACCGAGGCTCAGGAGCGCGTGGGCACTCACATCCCAGCGGGCGAAGATGTGCAGGCCAGCATCGCGTACCAGATGGACCCTTACATGGCGCAGGCGTTGGCGGTGCAGTACGGATACTGGGCCGAGGCGGCGGAGTCGTAGTTGGCCGAGCTCTGCGGCACCGTGCCTCGTGACGTAGCCCGACGTGGTCAACCTGTCAAGTACCAATGGCGCAAGGCACAGGAGCAGACGGCCGACTCGCAGTTCGGCCACGCCTGCGCGCAGGACATCGGTGGCAAGTGGGCCAGTTTCCACGCCAGGGTGCAGGAGCAGCTCATCGCGCTTGGGCGCCACCGCCACACCGAATACCAGCGCAAGGTGCAGGGCATCGTCTCCGACATCATCAGCGACATCAGGTACCTCCTCACCGCCCAGGGGCCCGTGCCCGACGACCAGCTGCAGGCAACCAAGGGGAAGTGGCGGGTGCACCTGGACGACGACAGGGTCCTCGGCCACGGCGAGCGCATCCGCTACTCCAGGAACTTCCCCGAGTGGCAGGCCTTTTGCGCTGAAGTTGCAGGCGAGAGCGGCTAGGCATGCCAGCCTGGCGCGGCAACAGACCCGCAGACGGACGAGGTGCAGGTCTTCGACGAGACCTGCGTCGACCCCGACACTGGCGAGGTCTGTGACACTGTGCAGGCCTCCACTGAGGCCAGGGCACGCCGCTGGCGTGACCGCCGGACCAGCAAGCCCGACCGCGTGCGCTCCTTGCGCGAGGCGCTGGGCGAGCTGCGGACCCTGGCTCGCGAGGCGCTGCCAGAGCGGCGCTACCACACGAGAGACGACATGGTGAACGCCGCCAGGACTTTTCCCAAGGCCACGGGCAAGGGCTCTGATCAGTGGACGCCAGGCCACCTCCTCGCGGTCTCCGACCAGGGGCAGGAGGCGTTCGCCACCCTGCTCAACATGGTGGAGCGCGCCTTGGCCTGGCCGCACCAGCTCCTCCACAGCTGGTACGCCCTCCTGCCGAAGGGCGCCAAGCAGGTGGTCGGCAACGAGAGGGGCATCGGCCTCCTCCCCATGCCCGTGCGCATCTGGGGCCGCATGACCAAGGCCACTCTGACTGAGTGGTGTGGCAAGCGAGCTGGACACTGGGACGCTGCGGTGCGTGGGAGTTCCGCGCTGCAGGCTGCCCTGCTCACCATGGTGCCCGACGAGACTAGAGCGCGCGTCGGCGTGGCCGAGCAGAGCAACTTCTTTGATGGACGTGGAGAAGTTCTACGACTTCATGGACTTGGCCTTGATGATCCACAAGGGCATCTCCCTCGAGATGCCGCCCGTCGAGCTGTACCTGCGCTGCCTCACGTACTTGGCGCCGCGAGCGGTCAAGTCGCACGGGGCCTTCAGCTCGACCATCGCCCCCAACTGCTCGATCCTCCCTGGCTGTGGGAAGGCCAACCCCTGGGCAAGAGCCTTCCTCTACCACCTGTTGGAGGCAGCCCATGCGAGAGCACCTGCGGCAAGGGCGCGGCAGTACGTGGACGACGTGCACAGCCGCATCGAGGGCACGGCCGACGAGGTCCTCGACCAGACCAAGGACGTCGCTGTCACCCTGGCGCAGGGCTGCCTCGACCTCGGCCTGCGCGTCTCGCCCAAGTCCATCCTGATGATGACGAGGCCCAAGGACGAGAAGGCGGTGTTGAATCACGTGTACCAGGAGATTGGCATCCGTTTGCAGAGGGCCTCCACGGCGAAGGACCTCGGCATCGACTGCACCATGGGAACCAGGCGCAGCAACAAGACGGCCAGGACGCGGGTGTCGGCAGCGAGGGCGAGGGTTACGCGAACAAGTTTATTCCGCCGGTTGGGGCGCGGCAACAAGAGGACCAAGGGCGTCATGCTGCACAGCGCCAACATCAGGGCGAAGTACCAGTTCGCCAACCCGATCATCGGAGTGCCCCCTTCGACGACAACGCGGCGACGGGCCCAGGCATCGGACCTCACAGGCCACACTGTGGGCGGGCGCTGCACCTCCACCACGCTCCTGCTGCGCTACCAGGACGACGAGCCCAAGAGGGCGGCTTTGGCGCAGCAGGTGAAGGAGTGGTTCCACTTCTGGGCGCGCCACCCGAAGCTGCGAGACCGTGTTCGACTTGGATGGCGAGCGGTGCTCAAGAGACTCCTGCATGTGCGACCTCGTGCTCGGTGGAAGTGTGTCACGGGGCCCATGGGCGCGATCACCCTGGCCCTGCGCGACATCGGCTGGATACCGCGGGCGCCCGACGCCTGGATCGACGACGAAGGCTCCGAGTGGCGGCGCCTCGGCAACGATGACGACGGCGCGCAGGACCTCGTGAAGGCGATCAAGAGCACCGTGACGCGCCAGCTGTGGCGCCAGGCTGGTGACCACCCCCTCGGAGCGGGCCTCGGCGACGGCGGCGACCTCCACATGCTGAGAGTCAACCTGAGCAGAATGCGCCGCCGGGAGCGCCACAAGGAGGCAGGCGCCCTGGAGGCGGCAGCGCTGGCTGGAATCTGGACGGGAGCGAGGGCACTAGCGGCAGGCTATAAGTGCTCCGACGACTGCGAGCGCTGTGGCGAGGGCAAGGACACCATCGAGCACAGGCTGTACTTCTGCTCGGCCACTTGCGAGATGGAGGATCCGTCAGCGTGCCAGAAGTGACCTGTCGGAAAATGGTCGCGTCGCTTTCTGGGCCAGGGTGGCCGTACCCCCCGAATGGGTAGCCGTGCCGCCGCCGCCCGCCTGGAACTCAGGAGAGGGGCTGGGCGTCTGGGCAGTCGGCACCTCCCCCCCGATCCTCACTCTTCCTCGAGCGACGTCCTCCCCTCCTCCTCTCCCGCCCTCACGAATGTAGGATCATTCAACGTAGGAGCAGGTGAATACCCCGTCCGTGCACGTCTGGCGTTCCTGAACGGGTCGGCCACTTCCAGCGATGCCCGTGTCTGTCGTGTGGGCTGGGGTGTTCACTTTGTGGGGGAGTGGGCGGAACTGGCAGAGGGCGACGGCGAGCTTTCTGGATTTTTCGGGACCGTCGACGGGGACCAGACGGTCCCCGTCGCTGAGCTGGCTGCCCTCTGGAGGGCACTGCAGCTTTCCACGGGGCCCCTGGACCTTTTCACCGAGTGCCAGCTGGTCTTCGACGGCTGGGTCCAAGGGAAAGCCCAGATCCCCAGGGGAAGCCACGCCAAATGGTGGGCCCGAATTCGGTCGGCCCTCGAGCGACGAGGGGGCCAGAATGTCCGCCTTTTCAAAATCTTCTCGCATTTGGACGTTGATTCCCACGTGCGTTCAGGCCAGGACCCGCGATGCTCCCGTGGAAACGAGCTCGCGGATGCGCTGGCCCAGCGAGGGGCGGAGTCTGCTGCCACCCCAATTCGGCCCCACGTCAAGGCCCTACAGGTGGCCGACGCACGAGCGACCCTCGCGCACCAGCGAATCGGCGCGGTCCGGGCCCCGATTTGTGCGGAGGTCGATCGCGGGGCTCGCTCGGATCGGCTCGGCGATGCGGATGGTTCGGCCGGTTCCGCTTCGGGCCTGGGGCGGACCGGGGAGCTCGAGGCCCGTTCGGGGCATGTCCTGTCCCGCCTGAGCTCTGGTAGGTGGGCCTGCAGTAAATGCCGACAAACACCAGGGCGCGTCTCCTTGGCCGACTGGCTCCAGAGTTGTGCGTGTCGCGGGGACGTCTGTAAGAGGGGCTTGAGCGAGCAAGGCCACCACGTCTATGTCCCCCCCACCTGTATCAGCGAGTTGAAGGTCGGTGCCCGCAGTGTGCACCCCACTCATTCCATAGCCATGCAGAATGGTCTGGCCTGGTGCTGGAGGTCTGCCAGGTACGCCCCCATCATTGCTGGGGGGGGGCGGCTCTGTAAGCTTGCCTACGAGTGCCCCCAGGAGCGCACCCCCTCGGGCCAAACGATGATCAATCGTCTCCGTCGTGGCCTCACCCCGAAAGCGGGGATGCAGTGGCCCATACCCCCAGAGGGGGGGTGGCGGATCAGCTCCCTTGCCTGTGGTCGGCAGCTCGGCCAAAGATTTCGGGAGGAGGACGGACGGGAGAGTCGGCAGCTCGCTCAAGGCCCCCCCCCGTCGACGATGATCATAACTTATGTTACAGATTATCCGTAATCTGCACGCGGGGGGGCGTAGCACTGCTCCGACCCCCTCTTGTTCGAGTTTTCCCGAGTTTTCCTCCTCCTCCTCCTCTTCCTCCTCCTCCTCTTCCTCCTCCTCCTCCTCCTCTCACTGGCTAGCACGGTGCCCACTAAACGCCACGCGTGGTGGAACTGCCGCGCCCCCAGCGGCAAATTGGCCGTCCCGCGATGGGGACCGGCGTTTCCTGTGCCGAGCAGTGTCTTCATCGCGAGGACAGGGTGTCCATGCGTGTCCATCGATAGGGATGCGCATCCGAGCTTCAGGCGCGAGGAGCTGATGCTGGTGCCTGTCCATCGACGAGGGTGGCCACCCGGGCTGACGCGGCTTATACTGAGCGCTGCCGCTGGGGGAGGCTGCCGGCTCCTCGGCGAGACTCGAGCCGAGACGCCGAGCCGATGCCCATCGGTGCACGTGCACAGAGAGGGCACCGTCGGGCGACTTCCACGGATCATCTCCGCCAACTTCACCGAGAGCCAGCCAGGTTAGCATCACGCGTGGCGCGAAGCAGCTGTCGGAGGCGGCCCGCGCCAGCAACTGCAGGTTTGGCCGTGTCGCGGCCACTGGGGCGAAGCCGAATGCTTGGTGCCTGGTGAGTCGGTCACCTTTGCGAGGACGGGATGCCCGAGCATGTCCATCAATAGGGATGGGCGCCATAGCTGGGGGCACCAGGGGCGGATTCCCATGCCCGCGCATCGGCAGGAAAGCATCCAGGCCAGCAAATGGTCCACTGAACGCGGTCAGTGGCGAACATGCCGTGCCCGCAACGTCTGTGTGGCCGTTTCACGGCCACTGATGCGGACCTGTTTTTTTGGTGCTGAGCAATATCCTCATTGCGAAGATTGGATGCCCATGCCTGTCTACAAGCAGGGATGGGCACCCTCGCTTCAGGCACGAGGTGCGGATGCCAGTGCCTGTCCATCGACAGGTGCGGCGGGCTGCCCACACCATTTCATCAACAGGGAGTGCCATCCTAGCATGAGGCACACGGAACGGATGCCAATATCTCATTGGCACCCAGTCCAGCACGGTACCGTTTTGACGCCGTCAGTGGCAAAAGTGCCGCGCCCGCAACGGCAATATGGGAAGTCCCGGCCATTGAAGCGGACCAAAGTTACTTGCGCCCAGCATGGCGGCAGGATGCCCACATGAGCAACACAGAAAAACACGAGTCGTCTGCGCCAACATTGGCTCGCAAGTTTCCCGCTTAAGTTCGCGCGTTAGCGCCCTCGTCTCCAATGTAGCGTGCCGCGCTGACAGCCCGCAGAAGCATTTCGTGTATGACCCGTTTTTGATCGTCGTTCAGCTCTGTCCGTGCACAGGGAGTGGCATCCTTCTCTCTGGCACGAGAGGCGGAGTGCCCGTGCCTGTCCATCAAAGGGGATTGGCATCCATGCCCCTGGTGTGAGGGCATCAGGTCCCAGGCCAGTGCCACCCGGCCATTCACAGAACAAGGGGCCAGTGACTCAGGGGCGCTTGTCGAGTTCGGAGAACTCTTACTTGCCGGCGCCACGTGCGTCCCCTGAGTTGTCCTCTCTTTACCTCGTAACGAGAGGCGCCGGCACGGGGGGAGGAGGAGGAGGAGGAGGAGGAGGAGGAGGAGGAGGAGGAGGAGGAGTAGGAGGAGGATCCGGCGGAGGAGGAGGATCAGGCGGAGGAGAAGGAGGATCAGGCGGAGGTGGCGGCGGCGGCGGAGGCGGAGCGGAAGTAGGAAGCGGCGGCAAGGGCAACGTCGGCGGCGTTGGCGGCCGTGCAGGGCGACGAGAAGGGCCTGCGGAGTCCCGCCATCCTGAACCTCGATGAGCCCGCTGCTCGGCTGCGGCGCCGCCGTCCTCGGCGTCATCCTCCCCCCCCATCCAGAGGGAGGGGGGGAGGATGACGCTGAGGACGGAGGCGGAGGGAAAGACGGGATGACGACGACGATGATGACGATCACGATGACGATGACGATGACGATGACGATGACGATGTTTATGATGATGATGATGATGATGATGATGATGATGATGATGCTGATGCTGATGCTGATGCTGATGCTGATGATGATGATGATGATGATGATGATGATGACGATGACGATGATGATGATTATGATGATGCTGATGATGATGCTGATTATGATGCTTATTATGATAAATGGTTATGATGATGATTAGTATGAATATTATTATGATGTTGTTATTGTTGATGGGGATAGGGGTGATGCTGGTGATGGAGATGATAACGGTGATGGTGATGGTGATGATGATTGTGATGATGATGATAGTGATGATGATGATGATGCTGATGATGATGATGATGATGATGATGATGATGATGATGACAATGCTGATAATGCTCCTCCTCCTCCTCTTCCTCCTCCTCCTCCTCCTCCTCCTCTTCCTCCTCCTTGTCCTCCTCCCTTCCTCCTCCTCCTATTCCTCCTGCTCCTCCCCCTCCTCCTCCTCCTCCCCCTCCTCCTTCTCCTCCTCCTCCCTCTCCTCCTCCTCCTCCTCCTCCTCCTCCTCCTCCTTCTCCTCCTCCTCCTCCTCCTCTCTCTCGCCTGTCCCCGTCCCCGTTCTCGTCCCCGTTTTGTTGCTCTGCTTTTGCGTGCTGCTTCCTCGGCCTCGTGCTGGACATTGGTGCACGGGCCCCAGCCGTGCGGTGACGTCTGCCCAGCCGTCTCGCGAGCTGTGAATGCCCGCTCGAGGGGAAGCGGACTTCTCCCCTGCCCAGTGTGCAGTGCGGTTCTTCCTCCGTCTCTCCTCCCTCCCCTCCTCCATGCGCCCTGCCTGCGCCCTGCCTGCCTTTCTCCTCCCCCTCCTCCTTTCCTCCTTCCCCTGCCTCCTCCCGCTCCCTCCTCCCACCTTCCTCCCTTCTCCTTATCCCTTACTCCCACCTTCCTCCTTCCTCCTGCATGCCTTTCTCTCCCCTCCTCCCTTACTCCCCCCTCCTGACTTCCTTCCTTCCTTCCTTCCTTCCTTCCTTCCTTCCGTCCTCCCTTCATCTCTTTCTTTCTCCGACCCCTTCCCCCTCTCCTTTGCCCCCCCCCCTCCCTCCTCGAGCACAGATGGGTGAGGACGAGGCGACCCGCCCCGACCCCGAGGTCCCTCACCGCGACGTCACGGTCCGCCGCGTACGAGCGGTATTCTGGGCGTTGGGTAACGGGTCGGGGGCGGCAAAGAGGGGGGTGGTGACTAGGGGGGGTGGATATCATGGCGGGGGCCATGCTATTTCCTCAGATTTCATGGCGCCTCTTCTCATTTCATGAAGACCTTGGCCCCCCCGCCGGGCCGCGCACATGCCGCCGGTCATGATTTTTACCTCCCCCCCTCCGCTCCCGAATGGGGTGGCGACAGATCGGGGAGGTTCGGCCACGCGCAGAGGGAGGCAGGGGGAGGGGGAAGGCTTCTCAGAAGTACCCCTGCTTCTTACAAGGCGCGGGCCTCGTCTGTAGACGCAAGACCGCGGCCTTCTCAGAAGCAGTGTGCCTCTAAGAGGCCTTCCCCCCTCCCCCTACCCCCCTCTGCGCGCCGCCAAGAGGTAAGGCGCCGTGGGAGGAACAGGAACAGCTGCCGCTACCCTGGCTTCGTTTTCGCTTGTGGGGCCTCCAAGAAGGCCTGGGAGGCCCTCGTCGCCACGGCTGGATTCGCTTCGAAATCCTGGTCACAACGCACCTTGGGCGAGGTCCGTGGAGTAGCGGTATCGGTACCTTCTAGTCCCCCCAAAAGAGTTCACCGTATGGGGCCCTAAGGGGCCCTCTGGGGCCCAACAGGGGCACGGACAGTGAACGTTTCTTCGCCCCCCCACTACGTTGCCCCGTTCCCATCAAGCAACGCCCAAGGTACCCGATGATGGACTCGGTCCCTTCGATGTACTCCATGATGGACTCCGCGCCCTCGATGGTGTGCCAGGGGGACTTCGGCACGTAGCAACTCATGAGAGCCGCGTATGCCCTCGTAGTTCCGTCTCTGGAGTGCCTTAGCGTGCGCAAGCGTCTGGCAGTCGATGAGGTGGCGTCGATTTAGTGTCGATTGCACGCCGGTCGTTGAAAGTAGGTATTTCTGGATTCCCAGATCCCAATCTACTTCAAGCGCCTTCCTACTTCAAGCATCGACATGCTTTTGCTGTGTTTTGTTAGTCTCTGGCAGGGCCTGGACCTAATCCACTTCATCCGCCTTCCTACTTCATGTTTTTACCTACTTCTTCCGACCGACGAGTAGCGTCAACTAGCGTCTTTTCGCATCGATTCGTTCGAACCAGCTAGATGGTATGAGAGGCTCCCATGAGTTGCCACCAAGGGGGGGCGTCCCTCTGAGAGCGCGTGGGCGGCAGGAGGGAGGAGGAGCAGGAGGACGTCCTGAGAGCGGGGCGTTGCAGCTTTTTCACACGAGGCGTTTCGCCATCACAGGTCGGTCTGTCTCGAACATTAGGGTTCTGGCCGTAATTCATCGTGATGCTGTTCTGTTTCGCAACGTCAGATCTCAGGGTCCTTCGATAGGGTAGGTAGTGCCCTTGATTGTCTTCAGGTGCCGGTCGACAGACTGAGGAGGTGACGGAGGTAAAGGGGTAGGGATGACACATGGGAGGCGAAGAGGGAGAGGGAGGGGAGGGGTGAAGTGGAAGGGGATCAGGAATCAGGATGGTGGAGAGTCGAGGATACGCAAACATGGACTACGCGCACTTGACACTCAGGAATCAAGCTCTCGCTGTGGATCCCCTCGCGATTTTTTTCCGAGCCATCGCTCGAGACTTCCTCGCGATTCTAGCCGGACGCACGCTTCAGCAACCCGCCTGCTCGACCTGACCGCCTGGACCCGCCTTCCCGACCAGCCTGTTCGGGTCTGCCCGCCTGATCTGCCCGTCTGGTTCTGCCTCGTGTCTTTTGCTCCTGGCCCCCCTCCTGCTACTCTCTCTCTCTCTCTCTCTCGTCCTCCATGCTCCTCCCTCGCCCGTGTCACTTCCTTCTATCCGTCCTCTCTTCCCCTGCCTCAGGGGCTGCACGAAATACACGCTTCAGGTAAAACAGATATATACCCCCAAGGGGGTACGATCGAAGACGAAAAGGGCGGGTATCGAGGGTTTGGGATATACCTGTTGGATAGCCCGCGAGCTTTAACTGATTGGTGTTGTTGGACGGTGGTGTTGCTGTGGTTGGTGTTGTTGTTGCTGGTGTTGTTGTTGATGTTGATGTTGCTGCTGTTGCTGTTGCGATTTGTGTTGTTGGCGCTGTTGGTGTAGTTGTTGTTGATGTAGATGTTGTCGGTGTTGTTGTTGATGTTGTTGTTAGTGTTTGTTGATGTTAGTATCGTTACTGTTGTTGACGTAGTTGCTGTTGCGGTTGGTGTTGTTGGTGGTGTTGTTGTAGTTGGTGTTGATGTAGCTGTTGTCGGTGTTGTTGTTGTTGTTGCTGGTGTTGTTATCGTGTGTTGCTGTTGTTGTCGTTATTGTTGTTGACGTAGTTGTTGTTGTGGGTGGTGTTGGTGGTGCTGGTGCTGGTGCTGATGTTGTTTTGTGGTGGTACTTAGTGCTGTAGTTTTTGTTTCGGCGACGGCAGCCCTCGCCTCTCGTTATCCTCCATCCTCAGTTTGTTCTCCTCCCTCCCTTGGGGGAGTGGTACGAAGAGGGGAAGGAGAAGGTGATTCACCAGAAGGGGAGGAGCGTGGGGACGGATGATCAGAAGAAAGATGCCGAGGAAGAAGAAGAGAGGGATGGAGAGGAGGAAGAGGGTGACGGAATGCCTCCATCCTCTTTCAGCCTCCATCTTCATTATCCTCTTCGGGTTTTTACCCTCCTCTTCCTCCTCGTCATCATCCTGGTTCTTTCAGTGTACATCCTCCATCCTCCTCCTCTGGTTGTTGACGTCCTTCCTCGCGCGAGGTGGATGCCTCTCTCTCGATGCCGATTGTCAACGCCCGGTCCGTGGTGGACCCCAGCACGGTCACCGGGAGCCTCACGGTCACCGACGAGGAGGCGAGAGCGTGCCTCGGTGGTTTTCCCCTTCTGGTCCGAGAGCGAGGCTCGCCATCCCTAATCGTCGTCCTCCTCCTCCTCCCTCATCCCTAATCGTCGTCCTCCTCCTCCTCCTCCTCCTATTCCTCCTCCTCCTCCTCCTCCTCCTCGCCCCCCCCCTTTTCCGGGAGGCGCCACCGCGCCGCCGCGCCCAGCCCGCGTGCTGCCATGCGGCGTGCACGGGCCGAGGGGCTTCGGGCCGTCGGGAGCCGTCCGTGCCTGCCCGCTGCTGGGTGGCCCCTGCGCCGAGCCATGGCCGTGGCTCAATCGGGGGCAACGATCCCAGACCCCCCCGCGCAATGAAAAGATCACGACGGGAGGTTTTTCGCCGTTTCGGACACGTGGGGGCCCTTACCGGGCCTCAGGGCCTTCAAAAGACGACTCAGGATGAGAAGCTGGTCCTTGGGAATGGGGCCAGATCTCCGGGGGCCGACGCAATGGCAAAACCGTGACGTCGGGGGTCTGGGATAGAGGGGGATAGGCATAGGGAGACGCATCGACCCCCAATCGCCCACTGATCGCTGGTAGGGGCCCGATGGCCCCAAGCTGCACAGGAAGGTGCGGATTCACCATCGGGGGCCTATCGCCGATCTATCGGAGACGTATCGCCGATTCCAGGTCGATCCATCCCCCCCCATGCCAGTCCCCCCCTGTTTGCTCCTCAATCAAGCAGTGGCGAGGCGTCCTGGCTTGGTGATCGTTTTCTTATCCGTAAGGCCTTCTGGCAGAGGTGCCGCCAGCCCCCTGTCTCGGATAATGGGAGATGCGAAAGCTAAATCATGAGGTCTGGGCGCCGCCGTGGAGCAGTGTCGGGACCTGTTTGTTTTTCGACCCTGACCCCGCCGATCTGCGTGAGGGGTGCCACCGAATTTCAGGAATGTAATAAATCCCATGTGTTTTTGCACCCTGACCCCGCCGATCTGCGTGAGGGGTGATACCGAATTTCAGAAATGTGGCAAATCCCCTGTGTTTTTGGACCCTGACCCCGCCGATGTGCCACCGAATTTCAGAAATGTTGCAAATCCGTTGTGTTTTTGGACCCTGACCCCGCCGATCTGCGTGAGGGGTGCCATTGAAGTTCAAAAATGTAGCGAATCCCTTGTGTTTTTGGACCCTGACCCTGCGGATCTGTGCGAGTGGTATAAATTTTTACCCCCCAGGAATTCTGAGAACCCTCCCAGGGCGTGGTAGTTCTGCTGGTTTGGGCCTCCCCCCCCCTCGCGCGTTCATCAACAAGAAGCAGCAAGCAGCAAGAAGCAGAACTGTAGCAGTGGAAGCTGGAAGCTGCAACTGGCACAGGGAGCAGCACACTCCCGGCCTGCAGCCTGGTGGCCCCGCACGGGGGCCGGCGGATTGCATGCTCTGCTGATCGGCGCGGGCTCTCGGACCCCCTCCCCCCTCCTCCCTCCTCCTCCTCTCCTCCTCCTCCTCCTCCCTCCTCCCCCTCCCTCCCTCCCTCCTCCTCCTCCTCCTCCCTCCTCCTCCTCCTCCTCCTCCTCCTCCTCCTCCTCCTCCTCCTCCTCCTCCTCTCCCCTCCTCATCCTCCTGCCTCCTCCTCTCCCCTCCTCTCTCCTTCCTCCTCCTCCTCCTCCTCCTCCTCCTCCTCCTCCTCCTCTCTCCTCCTCCTCCTCCTCCTCCTCCTCCTCCCTCCTCCTCCTCCTCCTCCTCCTCCTCCTCCTCCTCCTCCCCCCGTATGGAGCAGATCCAGATTCTGGGCATAGCGCGCCCCGGGAGAGGTCCGGGAAGTATCGGTATCGGTAGCTTCTTCTGGACTTTGCAGTGCGAGTCTTCGGTCGACACCTGGCGGCAGTGCTTCAGAGCCGGCCGCATCCGCTGGCCGCCGCCGCCGCCGGCCAGGTAGTTCGACGTCACAACCAGGACACGATTGGCGGGGGAATGGGCTTGAGAGTTGAGAACGCCCGAGGGAGAGGAGGATACCTGCCTCCAGACTCTTCATTCTCCGCACTGTTTGTGCTATTTTCCCTTGGTGCTTGGGAACTGGACCCCGTCCTGGGATGGAGTACGTCCTCTACAGTCCTGACTGCCGCACGAGCAATTGGACTGGCAGATTGAGTTCGCGATTCCATCACTATCGCTTTGGAAGTAGCATGGAATGTGCACACTCGCTGCTCCACCATGACGTCCCCCTGCCAAAACGAAGCGCGTGATACGTCTCGTCCCACCTTTCGCGGCAATATGCGGCCATGTTGCGCCCTACATTCGTGCCCCGCATCGAGTCCGAGTGGCAGACTTATGTAAAACTGAAGGGCCGAGGTCACTAGCAATACGATGCGAAACCGCTTTGTCTAGAGTCTAGACCAACGATAGGTGAGAGCGCAGGAGCGCAGGCTTGGTCTGTCATCCGATTCCCAGGAAACAACATGTCTTGACGCTTCGCGTATCCCCACCAGCCGGACGCTGGCCTCGGCCACGTCTGGGCCCATCCTTTGGAGTCGGCAACGTGCAGTGGCTCCCCCGTCGTCGCCCTGGTGACGGCGGCTTCTGCTCCCCCCTTGCACATGGGCGTGGTGACAGTACGGTCAGCCTTGTCGGCATTGGCAGATATTGACGTCGGTCAGGCACCTTTCTGGCGCTCGTGTGAGACGTCGGCTGCAGTCACAGGAGTGCTTTCGTGTTGCACTAGCCGCACACCGCCTTGGTACCAGGGCCCTCGTAGGCGCTTCCACGGCGGTCGACCTTTACCAGGCTTAGGCCCGCACTCCCCTGAGATGCGTGCAGGCTGGCCGACGTTCCAAGTGAGTGAGTGGTCTTGGCCCCCTCCGCCTGGCAGTCCGGCTCCACCAGCGGGTCCGACCTTTTTTGCTCCCCCCTTCCCTCGCTGGCGCACGTTCAGCGGCCGGTTAGTGGCTTCTTCGCTGGCAGATGTTCAGCGTTACTGTTGCTGCTGGCGCACGCTCAGCTGCTTCTTGGCGGGCACAGTGCTGCGCCGTTAATTATCTGCTTCCCGCGCGCTGTGTCCCAGCATCGTTCTTACCGCCCTCTGGACTTTCCTTGCGGGCCGCGAATCAAAAAATATCCCTACCAACCCATCCAGAAACGATGTTCACGCAAGTTGAAGAGATCAGGGAAGTTGGGGAGCAACGAGAGGGACAGCCGATCCGTGCAAAGGATGCGGCGGAAGAGGAGGCCAGATGGATAGATGGGGGGGTGGCGAAGAACCGAGCGAAGGAGGGATGAGGAGAATGATGACGCTGGGTGGATGGTTGAATGCCGCTCGGATGCCTCTTGGAAGCGTTTTGGAAGCCTCTTCGGGCGTCTTGGGGGTCTCTTGGCGGTCAATGGGGGCTCTTGGGCGTCTTGGGTGCTTCGGGGGGGCCTCTTGAGGCCGCTTGGGATCCTCTTGGGAGGCTCTTGCGGGCCTGTTGGAGGCCTCTCGGGGCCTCTTTGGGGTCTCTTGGAGCTTCATGGCGGCCTCTTGGAGCCTCTTGGAGGCCTCTTGGAACCATCCTGGGAGTCTCGTGGAGCCTCTTGGGGGTTTCTTGGGGCCTCGCGGCGGCCTCTTGGGGCCTCTTGGAGGCCTTTTGGACGCCTCTTGGGGTCTCCTGGGCGCCTCTTGGGGCCATCTTGGAAGAGATCGATCAAAGAAGAGGGTGGAGTTAATTAGCCCTGCCCCCCCAAGAGGCCGAAATGGGGCCAACATTCTGGTAAAACCGGTGATTTTGGCTTCCTCGCCGAGGCCGTTTTGGACGCTCTAACTACCAGCGGACCCCCCCGTCCAAGTCCAGGGGAGGGGGTTAGGGGGAGGGGTAAACCCCTCCCCGAAGGGGAAGAAAGAGGTTGGAAGAGGAAACTCCCGGAACCACCTACGCCCAGAGGGCTGGTGGGATTCAGAGTGAGCGTTCATCAAGGGTCCAGTTCTTCCACCAGAAGCGAAACTGCGCGTTTTGTCTGACACGTCTGTCCCCGCGCGACCCCAATTAGGGCACTTGCTTTCTACTGCATGGGCGCATTGCTTGCCGGTGTTTGGCATTATTTGGCATTGGTTGGCATACATTGGCACTGCTGTACATGTGATGGCATCGCTCGGCGTTTCTCTGCATTGAGTGGCATTGCCTTACCATGCCGGGGAACGAGGGAACGAGATTCGGCAATCCTAGGCACCTAAGCAGGGTGCGCAAGACCGGGGAATTTGAGGAGCCCGGGGTCATCGAGAGCAAAAGAACCCGCGACCCTACTAACACGATGACGACGGGGCCTCTGTGAGGTCCCCGTCTTCGCATTCGGGATAACCAGATGCCGATGATAATCAAGTTACCCCCTTAAGTCGTTAGAGTTTTTTAATCGTCGGCCAATAAGAGTTTGGTCGGGGGCGCGGGGGCGCGGAGGCCGAACTTCATTATCACGGGAAAAGTTCGCCATCGAAATTACTTCTTTCCTATGTTGAGATAACAACATCAAGCGAAGCGATCACGTTGTTTCAGGATGTCTCAAGCGAAACCAATGTCTTTCTGTCTCTTTGTATTTTTTTCTCTTTTTCTCTCTCTTTCTCTCTCTCTCTCTCTCTATCTCTCTCCATGCCCCCCCTTCTGAACTTGTTTATCCCTGGGGTTGATTATCCATGGAATATGAAGCACATGAGCTACCCTACACGAGCACTTAAAACAATAATTTTCATCAAGCGCTTGTAAATAAAATCTAATACAATTGAATTTGAGATGTTTCCTTTGCTTTCTCCTCCTCTGTTTTCTTTTCTGCTTGATGTTTCCTTTCTCTTTTTCATTTCTTATTGTTTCTTTTTATTTTTGTTTTTGTATATCGTTTTCTCCATTCCTCCGCCCGCCTGAACTTTATTATCGCCGCGGTTGGTTATCCAGGGACACCGAGGCGGATGAGCTATTCCGCGGATGTCTCAAGCGAAACAAGCATATATCCGAGGATGTCTCAAGCGAAACAAGCATATACTGAAGTATGTCTCAAGCGAAACGATACGTTTCTTAAGCGAAATAAGCAATAGTTTGACGGTGTCTCAAGCGAAATAAACAATAGTTTGTGGATGTCTCAGGCGAAACAATGGATTTGTCGAGGATGTCTCCAGCGAGATAAGCCATTGTTGAAGATATTTCTATGAAGACTAAACGCCAAGGATGTCTCAAAACGTGCTCGGCTTGGTCTCCTCTTGATCATCTCGCACTTCGAGATTATGCTGAGGTCTGGTGGGCTACTTTGATTATCTCCCCCTGAACCCCGAACTTTATTATCCCCTAGTGCCTATTCTCGAGGGTATACGGTTAATCATTCTGGGCGGTTTTGTCCGGTACTGCTGCAGAAAAAGACCCCCTGATGCCTGATGTTTTGGCCCTCCTAGGGAGGCCTCCCAAAGGGTTGTCAGGGGCCCTTTTTTGGTTCACGAGGAACAAGACCTGGGAACCCAAGGCCAAGGAAGGCACAGCGCACGGCCAGGGCACAGGACCCGCAGGGAACTCTCAGTGGACCCCCCTCGAGAGGACACGAGCGGGGGAGTCCCGAGGAACGCCCGGGCCAGCCGCGCCCGGCATCCTCCCTCCGTATCGTCACAAAGCAGCACGAGCCCCGTTGACAAAGCGTAAGTTTGAGTCGGGCGTGTCCCTCTACAGGAGGGATATCAAAAGACAGTCAACAACTAGTCTGCAGACGATTTTCTTTTACTATTTCGTGTCTATGTTAAGCATTGTGTTTACTATGTTTTATTTTGTTCTGCCAAACCGCCTGTAGGAGGACATACCCGATCTTGGCTTAATTGTGGAGCACTGTGGACATAGAGCACCTTTCCCCCGCCGCTCGCGGTCAACTCGCGGTCGCTCCGTTCGCGCTGCCGCGCGGGAAGGGTCCAGAGTGCAGGGGACGACTGGGAGGAGGGGGGGTGGGGAGGGGGAGGGGAGATAGGGGATGCGGCCATAGGGGAGGGGGAGGACGAGGAGAATGCGAGGGAGATGATGATGATGAGGAGGAGGAGAAGGAGGAGGAGCAGGAGGAGGAGCAGGAGGAGGAGGCGGGGGAGCGGGAGAAGAAGACGACGGAGTTGGAGTTGGAAGGGGGGGCAGAGAGAGAGAGGCAAACGGGGACCGGGCGGAGGAGCGACAGTGGGAGGGGGTCGAGGGGGGGGGAAAGGGGCGTGTCGCCGCTCGAGCGGGGGAGGAAGAGGAGGAGGAGGAGGAGGAGGAGGAGGAGGAAGAGGAGGAGGAGGAAGAGGAGGAGGAGGAGGAGCAGGAGGAGGAGGAGGAGGAGGAGGATTACGAGGAGCGATGGTTGAGAAAGGAAGGTGTGCATCCTCGCCTACCTGTTCCTCATCTTTTTTCTCTCTCCCTCCCCCCTCGTTTTTCATCCTCCCCCCCCTCTCGTCCTTCCTCGTCATTCCTCGTCCCTTTTCCCTCGTCCTTCCTCGTCCTTCCTCGTCCCCTCCCCCTCGTCCTTCCTCGTCCCTTTCCCTCCCTCCCCCTCACCATCATCCCTTCCCATCGTCCTCCTTTTCCTCCACTCTTGCCGCCGCCCACCTCCACCCTCGCCACCCCACCCCGCGTCCACGTCCTCGCTCTCCCCGTCTAGCTCGCCCGTTATTCCCAACTCCTTCCTTATCTCTCCGCTTGCGTGCGAAAGCACCGCGATGCTTGACGGAGGTCGAGGTCTCGTAAATTACCGAGTGCTGCACATCTTACCAGACGCGATATTCTTTCGCTTGCCTCCCCCTTCGGCAACCGCTGCTGTTCGGCCCCGCCCACGGGACCACTGGCTGCCCTATGTTTGTATATATCCGTGTATATATATATATATATACATTGATTCTTAGGCTTACGCCACACCGCCGACCCCTTGTTTATGCCAATCTGGGGGTAGTAGAAGCTGCGAAGGGGTGAAAAGGCGAGTGATATTTGTTTGGTGTCTGTTCGCCGCCACCGCCAGAGGGTCTCGGGCAGTTCCGCGGGGAGGTCCGAGCGGACAGCGACACTGCGAGTTTTGGAGCCACTCGGGGGCCGTTTCGGAGCCTCTGGGGTGCTTCTTGGGGGTTCCTTGGGGCGTCTGGGCGGCCTCGTGAGGGCCTCCGGGGGCCTCTTGGGGCACTCTTGGGGCCCCCTGGGGCTCCTGGGGGCAGAAAGCTAGAGTTTCAACATGTTTGGTCGCCCTCTTGGGCCCCTCGTGGTGCCGTCTTGGAGCCCTCTTGGGCCGTCTTGGGGACCTCTTGGGCCGTCTTTGGGCCGTCCTGGGCCGTCTGGAGGCCGTCTTGGGGGCCTCTTGGGCCATCTTGGGGCTGTCTTTGGGGCCTCTTCCGCGCGTCTTGGAGCGTCGGGAAGCCGAAAAGGCGGAAAAGCAAAACACATCGGAAAACACTATGGAAAATCAACAATTTTAGACTCTTGGGGCCCTCTTGGGAGGCTCGTTTGGGACCTCGGGGGCCGTCTTGGAGACCTCTTGGCCCGTCTTGGGGCCATCTTGGGCGTCTTGGAACGGTCGTTTGGCGTCTCGGGGCCTTCGTGGGCCGTCTTGGAGGCCTCTTGGGGGCTTCTTGGCCCATCTTGAGGCCCTCTTGGGCCCGGAAAAGCTCCGTGAACCGCTCGTCCCGGCCGTGGTGCGCTCGTCCCGGCCCCCTCCCCCCCTCCAAATCGGCCCTCTTGGGCCGTTTTGGTGACCTCTTGGGCCGTCTTGGGGCCGTCTTGGGCCGTCTGGAGGCCGTCTTGGGGGACTCTTGGGCCATCTTGAGGCTATCTTTGGGGCCTCTTTGCCTGTTTTGGAGCGTCGGGAAGCCGGAAAGGCGGAAAAGCCAAAAACATCGAAAAAACACTCTGGAAAATCAGCAATTTTAGACTCTTTGGGCCCTCTTGGGAAGCTCATTTGGGACCTCAAGGCTGTCTTGGAGACCTCTTGGCCCGTCTTGGGGCCATCGTGGGCGTCTTGGAGCGGTCGTTTGGCGTCTCGGAGCCTTCGTGGGCCGTCTTGGAGGCCTCTTGGGGGCTTCGTGGCCCGTCTTGAGGCCCTCTTGGGCCAGGAAAAGCCTCGTGGATCGCTCGTCCCGGACCCCTCCCCACCTCCAAATCGGCTCTCTTGGGCCGTCTTGGGGACCTCTTGGGCCGTCTTGGGGCCGTCTTGGGCTGTCTGGAGGCCGTCTTGGGGGACTCTTGGGCCATCTTGGGGCTATCTTTGGGGCCTCTTCGCGCGTCTTGGAGCGTCGGGAAGCCGGAAAGGCGGAAAAGGAAAAAACATCGAAAAACACTCTGGAAAATCAGCAATTTTAGACTCTTTGGGCCTTCTTGGGAAGCTCATTTGGGACCTCAAGGCCGTCTTGGAGACCTCTTGGCCCGTCTTGGGGCCATCGTGGGCGTCTTGGAGCGGTCGTTTGGCGTCTCGGAGCCTTCGTGGGCCGTCTTGGAAGCCTCTTGGGGGCTTCGTGGCCCGTTTTGAGGCCCTCTTGGGCCAGGAAAAGCTCCGTGGATCGCTCGTCCCGGACCCCCCCCCCTCCAAATCGGCCCTCTTGGGCCGTCTTGGGGACCTCTTGGGCCGTCTTGGGGCCGTCTTGGGCCGTCTGGAGGCCGTCTTGGGGGAGTCTTGGGCCATCTTGGGGCTATCTTTGGGGGCGCGTCTCGTTCGGGCAGAGATCTTGGGAAGCTCGGACCTCAAGGCCTTTGGAGAAAGGACCTCTTGGGCCGTCTTGGGGAAGGCCGTCTTGGGGGACTCTTGGGCCATCTTGGGGCTATCTTTGGGGCCTCTTCGCGCGTCTTGGAGCGTCGGGAAGCCAGAAAGGCGGAAAAACAAAAAACATCAAAAAACACTCTGGAAAATCAGCAATTTTAGACTCTTTGGGCCTTCTTGGGAAGCTCATTTGGGACCTCAAGGCCGTCTTGGAGACCTCTTGGACCGTCTTGGGGCCATCGTGGGCGTCTTGGAGCGGTCGTTTGGCGTCTCGGAGCCTTCGTGGGCCGTCTTGGAAGCCTCTTGGGGGCTTCGTGGCCCGTCTTGAGGCCCTCTTGGGCCAGGAAAAGCCCCGTGGATCGCTCGTCCCGGACCCCCCCCCCCTTCAAATCGGCCCTCTTGGGCCGTCTTGGGGACCTCTTGGGCCGTCTTGGGGCCGTCTTGGGCCGTCTGGAGGCCGTCTTGGGGGACTCTTGGGCCATCTTGGGGCTATCTTTGGAGCCTCGTCGCGCGTCTTGAAGCGTCGGGAAGCCGGAAAGGCGGAACAGGAAAAAACATCGAAAAACACTCTGGAAAATCAGCAATTTTAGACTCTTTGGGCCCTCTTGGGAAGCTCATTTGGGACCTCAAGCCGTCTTGGAGACCTCTTGGCCCGTCTTGGGGCCATCGTGGGCGTCTTGGAGCGGTCGTTTGGCGTCTCGGAGCCTTCGTGGGCCGTCTTGGAAGCCTCTTGGGGGCTTCGTGGCCCGTCTTGAGGCCCTCGTGGGCCAGGAAAAGCCCCGTGGATCGCTCGTCCCGGACCCCCCCCCCCCCCCTCCAAATCGACCGGACCGGGCTCCCGGGGGAGGGGTTTGGAGAGGGGGAAGCATCTCACACGCCGATGATCCCCAAGGGGTCGGCGGATACAGATGGGTATATGCAGTTTCTGCTTCGACTGCGTTTGTGCAATACGGTTCGATAGTTTCTGGATGTGGAGGTTCCTATCCCGATGTCTTCCCAATGTTCTGCATACCTCCCAGCCTTCCGCGATTCCACGATTGTGGAAGCCTCCTGCGACTCTACATAAGAGGAGATGGCATAAACGAGTGAGGTCATGAGTGAGTGAGTGAGTGCGAGGGAGAGAGATAGAGAGAGAGAGCGAGAGAGAGAGAGAGAAATAAATAAAGCGACATAATCACTGATACCAGGATAGAGATATTGATATACATTCGTACGTATGTTTTTGTATATACATAGTATGTATATTCAATCTTCGTAGTTCGCAATATCGGGCGACGGTTCGTGATGGAGAGAGAGAGAGAGAGATAGGGATCAATATGTATATACATATAGATATAGAGGTAAAATATATAAAGAAAGAGAGGAGGAGGAGGGACCCGCCTCCTCTCTTTCTTTATTTATTTCTCTAACCGCGTAACCCTCCTGGAGGGTTACGCGAGGAGGGATAACAGAGGCGGGAGGAGGCAGGACCAGGAAGGAGGGAACTGGAGAAGAGGAGGCGGACGATCGACCAAACGTAAGAGTGACCTTTCGCCGGAGTGACATTTGGTGCGGGCCCATTTGGGGTCCCCCGATCGCCGAACTCGACGCGATATGTAGTAGCGTCCTGCGCGCCTGTGTGTAAGTCCTCCCGCGGCGCCCAGAAGCCGCGCACCCAAAGGTCACTCTTACCCAGGGTCACTCTTGCGTGTAGTCGAGAGGACGACGAGGAGGAGGAGGAGGAGGAGGAGGAGGGCGAGGTGGAGCACGTTGGCGGTGCCGAGTGCTTCCCACTCAGTTTCCCCGCGGGAGCCCTGGGGGAGCAAGGATGTGGAGGGCTCAGGCCCGGCCCATGGCGTAGGCGACGCTAGGCACAGCGGCCGCTGTTCGGCCCGCACGTCCGCAGCGACGCCGACAGCCAGCCCCGTTCAGCATGGCCAGGATCTGCCGTCTGCCTCCGTCGCCGGCTGCTGGTGTAGAGGGCCTGCGCCGTTTCCCTACAGCCCTGGCTGATAGTTTCGTGAAGCCTTCGCCGAGGGAGCATGTGGGACGAGGAGGAGGAGGAGGAGAAGGGCCAGGAGAAGGATGAGGTGAGGAGGAGGAGGGAGGAGGAGGAGGAGGAGGAGGAGAGAGCGGAGGAGGAGAGGAGGAGGGGAGGGAGGAGGAGGAGGAGAGGGAGGAGGAGAGAGAGGAAGGAGGAGGAGGAGGAGGAGGAGGACGCGGAGGAGAACGAGGATGAGGACGAGGAGGAGGAGGAGGAGGAGGAGGCGGAGGAGGGAACCCCTCGTCGCACCCGTGCAGGTGACGCCGGCTGCCGCCTCCTCCGCGTCTTCCTCGGGGCAGATGCCCTCTCTGGCACGCGCCCGCGCGCAGCGGTGGCCAGGAGGAGGAGGAGGAGGAGGAGGAGGAGGCGGGATCAGGGGGGGGAGCAGGATAAGAGGGAGGAGGGACAAGGGGGTGGACGAGAAGAGGAGGGAAGAGGGAAGAGGAGGAGTGACAACGGGGGGAACAGGAGAAGAGGAGGAGGAGGGAACAGGATGGGGAGGACGAGGATGAGGACGAGAAGAGGAGGGAGGGGACCAGGATGAGGAGCACGAGGAGGAGGAGGAGGAGAAGAGGAGGATAGGGGAGGGGAACAAAGAGGCCGAGGAGGAGGGAGCAGCTGCAGCAGGAGCAGGAGAGGGAGCCGAGGGTGTGAGGGGAGGGGGAGGAGGAGGAGCAGGAGGAAGAGGAGGAGGAATGACCGGATGATTATGGTTGTGGTGATGATCATGATGATGTTGAGTTTCTACCGTGTACTTGCATAATCTCGGTTTCTTAATAAGCGTGGGGGGGTACCCACGCGATTGGGGTCAACCTCACCTCGTCGTCGCGCCGCGACGGGGTCGGAGCGCCTTGGGCGCGCGGTGGCTGCTCGCGACGGGGGTCGATGTGGGGCTGTCGGCGGGGATGACGCCCCCCCCGGGCTTATTCAGAGACTCGGAGTAGTAAGGATGAGCATGTTTCGAAGGTTACCCTTGCATCCTTCTCCGGCCCATCCTTTGCCAGTTTCGCTGGCCGCGCCCCGCTTGCAAATTGTCGGCATGGCCTTCAGGGGCTCGTTCATCCTTATCGGGCGTCCTCGTTATTCTGCTTGACAGTAAGGACGATGACGATTACGATAACGATGTCGATGACACTGACGATGATGAAGACGATTATGATTATGATGATGTTTCTCTTGACGCGTATACTGATGACTATGTTGACCACGATGAGGCAACACTGAGTGTGATGATATGACTGGTTATGAATATGATGATGCTGCTGCTGTTGATGATGATGTTAACGATTATGACTGATGGTGACGCTGATGCTGATGCTTCTGATGCTGATGCTGCCGATGCTGATAATGCTGATGCTGACGATTATGCTGTTGACGATGATGGTGATGATGATGATGGTGATGATGATGCTGATCATGCTGATGATGGCGATGACGGTGAGGATGATGATGCAGTTGTTGCTGCTGCTGATGAGGATGATGCTGTTGCTGATGGTGATGATGATAGCATAATGATGATGCTGGCTGTGTTGGCGATGAGGGTGATGTTGGTGATCATGGTGGTAGTGTTTGTGAATGTGATGGTGATGGTGGTGGTGCTGCTGCTGATGATGTTACTTATTGTACTGATTAGGATGATGATGATGATGATGATGGTGATGATGATGATGATGATGATGATGATGTTGATGATGATGATGATGGTGATGGTGATGGTGATGGTGATGATGATGATGATGAGGCGGTTGTGCTGATGCTCATGATGATCGTGATGATGTTGAGCGCCGCAGAGGGGGCGCTCTTAGAGATGCTCGGCTCAGGTTGCAGGCAGGACCGCGCAGGACTGCGTGCAGGGACCAGCTGGTCATGACCTCCTCTGGGCTCCTCCTCCCCCTCCCTACCTCCCTCGCTTCCCTCCCTGCCCCCTCCCTCTCCCTCCCTGCCCCCTCCCTCCCCATCCCTCCCCCCCCTCCCCCTCCGCCTCCCCACCTCTCCTCTGCCTGACCCGTTTTGCCCCTCCTCCTCCCCCATCCCGCCTTCACTTCCTTCTCCTCCCTCCCGCCCTTGAAACGCGCCGCACGCCGTATGGGCCTGCTATTCAGGTGAAAGCCCTGCTTTCTAAAGAATCCGCCACGATGCCGTAACTATCGCGGAGCGCATGCGCGTGATAGAATGGACGCGCATCTATTTCAAAAGGAAGTGGTACTACGCAGCCCGGGTTGCAGGCCACAACGCCGACAGATGGGCGAGGCGTTGTATATTTCGGGACCCGAGCGTGCACGACGCACGACGAGCAGAACGACGATGCGGCGGTCAGCGAAAGACTTGGGACGATGATCTAGTGTCGTTTCTTAAGAGCGTGACGTAATACCAATGCAACATCCAATGGGTAGATATGGCATCACATGCACACTTGTGGAACTTTTTGGAGGACGGCTTTCTCAACTACACAGAAGAATACTTCTCCCTTCCCCAAGGAGGCTCCAATAAAGCCGTCTGATTTGACCCCAGTGGCTCTCCTATCTCCGACACTGGTTTCGTCTGCAACTCCCGTCCCGTCTCTCCGACATTGTTGCGGCGCCCACCTTTCCGACTCCAGCACCGATTCCAGCTCCCAGCTTTCAGACTCCAGCGCCCGTCCCATCTCTCCGACTCCGGTTCCGAGTGCAGATCCCATCTCTCCGTTTCCGGCTCCGATTCCGTCTCTCGTTTCTCCGACTCCAGCTCTTATCCCGTCTCCCGACCCCGGCTCCGATTGCAGCTGCCGTTTTTCCGACTCCGGCTCACGATCTTGATTATTCATGTTGGCAGGAATGGTTGAAGGTTTTCCGACTGGTTCACGATTTTGATTATTTATGTTGACAGGAATGGTTGAAAGTCTACTGCTGGTTCCGACTCCGGCTCCCACCTCTCCGACTCCAGCCCTGCAGGCTTTGGCTCCCGGCTTTACGACACCAGCTCCCGTCCATCTGTACGACTCCGTTTCCTTTTTCGGCGCCCATCTCTCCGACTCCAGCTCCGATTCCAGCTCCCTGGTTTCCGACTCCAGCGCTCGTCCCATTTTTCCGACTCCGGCTCCGATTGCAGCTCCCGTCTCTCCGACTCCGGGTCCAATTCCAGCTCCCGCCTCTCCGACTCCAGCTCCCATCCCGCCTCCCCGATCCTGGATCCGATGCCAGCTCCCGTCTTTTCGACTCCGGCTCACGATCCTGATTATTTCTGTTGGCGGAATGGTTGAAGGTATTTTGCAGGTTCCGATTCCGATGGGCCCGACTTGCTGCGACGTGGGAACCGGACATCCACGACCTCGGGCAAGCAGCCCGCAGACACCGGGGTCAGAGGAAGAGGTGGGAAGACGATACCACACAAAATCTGACAGCAAACATGTGTCTCCAACTTGGAAGCGAACGATGGTTTACTGGCACAGGACAGCAATCAATGGAGCAATTTGGAACAAGTGTTCCTACGCCACACACGCAGCACTGACCACAAGTTCCACATCTACAACTGAGGGCCCCGGCCCGCCCGCGCCGGCCTTCCAGGCTCCGCCTCCATGGCGGACTCAGGCGCGCCTTGCTCCTTGCTCCTTGCTCCTCCTCCTCCTCCTCCTCCTCCTCCTCCTCCTCGTCCTCCTCCTCCTCCTCCTCCTCCTCCTCCTCCTCCTCCTCCTCCTCCTCCCCCTTCTCTTCCGTCCACTCGTCGCCTGTACTCTGCTCTGGGACTTCATTATTACGAACGTATCCCCCTTGGAACCCTGGCCCTGAGGTGCCATCAACGCAGCTTCCCTGCCCCCATCGCTTCTGTTTGCCTTGCTGGGTACAGGGTTGCTAGGTTTGCGGTGCTCGGAGGGGTCGTGGCTTGTCCTATGTATGCTCGAGTGGGCATCATTGCGGGGTGTAGTTTTGCGACGACCCTTATCAGGGTTTTTGCTCTGGACGTTTCCGACAGTTGAATTATTCCTAGGATCGTGTGTCATTTGATGCCTTCATCGACGATATGGGGCTCAATGCGCCTGGGTCGATCCGTGATACTTGCCATTGCTTCCCCGTGGCAGCTTGGCAGCTGCAGAAGGTTATCTCGGGTGTGCCCCACGAAGTGAACCCCACCCTCCCCCTCAGAAATCGTGGGGGGTAGGGTCGGGTCGGGCGAAAGGGGGGGATTGGGAAAGGGGGGGTTACGAAATTTGCTGCATGCAGCTGGTTTCGGCCCCGCCGAGGGGCCCATTCCTCGATACATAGCCGCCTCCGGCGCCGGGAGGCGCCGGGAAAATCAGCTACGTGAGCTGATTCTCAAACCCCCCCTTTGCTATCCCCCCCCTTTCGCCCGACCCGATAGGGGTAGGGTTCGCATGTGGCCCCCTGCCGACGGCAGCGAGGTCCACGGCTGCAGCGGCGGCGAGCTCTTACAGATATGTTCGGAGGCTGCGTGCGGCCGCGGTGAAAAAATCCGACGGTCGGGGCGCGCAGCTTGACCCGTTTGTCTTGGATCGAGGGGCCCTTGCCTTACGTCGGGCCTGTCCCTCTACACCTTAGGCGATGCTTAAGAAAACTTGAATTTTCGGCCAGAGTCTCGATTATTCTTAACGTTTCAATGTAAATCCTAAGATTTGAATGGGAATGTAGGGTTTTTATTCAAGTTCTGAGACTATGAATTTCTTAACCCATGATTTCTTAAGCATTTCGCAGGGTGTACAGGGGGAATGTTCAAAACTAGTCACAAAATAGTCTGGGGACTAGTTTTTGGGGTACGTTTGAGCACGTTTTGGGATATTTTTGTCTTTGCGTATTTTTTATTTTTCGCCCAAAATCCCCCTGCAGGGGGACAGGCCCGGCTTAAACCTTGCCAGGTTCCGGGCCGTCTCTCCTGTCACTAGGTGGTCGAAGAATGTTTGGGCCAGGCACACTCGGGCTACCAATAGTTGCTTTTCCAGGACGGACCGCAGGGCTTCTGGCATACCACCGACCCTTGTACCTGGACCTGGCGCACTGTGCCGGGACCCATCGGGGCCCTGAAACTGTCCGTTTCTTAGGATCGGGTGTTCCATGTCGACCCCGCTCATGCTTTTAGTGACCTGGTGAGAATTTGGCCCCTTGCTAGGGCCCGTGAAGCGGGCTACGACGTCGCGGACGCCTGTCACTTCTGCCAGGCCCACAGGAGCACGCTGTTCCACAGGCTCTGGGACTGTCTTAGTGTTGCTGACGAAAGTGCTGCCATCGTCCCGCAAGAGTTTTTGCGAAGTTTCCGGGGCTCCGTGGAGGAGGCTGGTGGGAAGGCCCCTTTCGAGGTTGTCTCTGGATTTCTGCACCACCCTGCCGAAGTAGTCCCCCCCCTGATAGCCGACCAGGGAAGCGGAGACTATGAAGTGCGATTCATGTTACGGCTTCGAGGCCGAAGGCATGGCCGCCCCGCCCGAAGGTCCCAGAGGGCTCTGGGGCCACTTGTTTTTGGACGGCTCTTGCTCTCGCAGGTCTGCGCGCGAGATGAACCGCGCGGGGTGGGGCATGGCCATGCTTGGGCCGAATGGCCACCTTCTCGCCATGGCTTTGGGCCCTGTCTGGGGCAGCTGTCCCCAGACTTCCCCAGGCTGGGGAATTTGCGGCCTACGCGATGGCAGGTGCTTTCGCGTCTGGGCCGTCTCTGCTTTACCCTGATTGCGCCAACGTGGTCAGCCTGCACGGCGTGCCAGACCTATTGCGTACCTCGCCCAAGCGACCTTACGCTGGTCTGGTGCTGCAGGGTCGTTCCCTCAGTGGTCAAAAGTTGCTTGGGTGTGAGACGGATCGGGCGCAACAGGCCATCGATTGCCCAGACATCGAGGAGGCCGAGCGCTTCCGACGCGTTGGCAACGACGCGGCAGATCGTGCCACGAAGCCCGGAGCTGTCATGCACCCGCTGCCGTCGGACGAGGAATCCAGGACGGCCGATCGTGCTCTCAGGTGCGCCCAGTACGTGGTACGCCTTGCGGCTGCTCTTTTGCCCCTTTGGCCCCGTTCAGATCTGCCGGAGGTCGGGTGGCACTCACCTCAAGAGATGGTTCCGCGCGAAGCCCCCACTACCCAAGCATGGGCGTGGATGGGCCCGCCCGCTGGCTCCCAGTGTTTTTGGCAGTGCTCACTCTGCCTGAGGACGGCCGGGAGAGCTTGCAGCGTCGAGCCTCCCCCTGGTCGTTGCAGTGGCGAGCCGAGAGACAACGTGCAGGCTCTCCGTGGTTTCCAGCAAAGATGTATCATTTTCGAATGCTCGAACGGTTCTCTTGTGGTGGAATGCGCTGTGTGTAAAGGGTATTCGCATACTTCAGGAGCCCGTCTTGCGAAGCCGGGTAGTCCGTGCACGGGACCGCCTAAAGACAAGACGACGGGCCTCGATAGCAAGTATCACCCCCACAGCTGGAGTCATACTTATTTGCAAAGGTCTCCGCCCCAAGGACTGTGGGGCCACCCTTCGGCAAGTCACTTTCAATATGCTTCCAGCATGCAGCACAGCGGTCGCGCCCAACACAATCTTCCGTCGACTTCTTAAACTTGCTGCCTCACCCCCTCGCCCTGCGCCTGATCCTCCTGCTCCTCGCTTCTGCTGTTTCTTGTGCTACTGTCCGCCCTCCCCCCCCTCTTCCTCGATCCTCGATCACCCTCGATCTTCGATGCTCGATCCTCGATCCTCCTCCTTCCCCCCCTCCCCCCTCCTCTTCCTGCTGCCCCCCCGTCCTCCTGCGCGCCCATCTCCTCCCCCTCATTCCTCCTTCCTCCCCCCTCCCCCTGCCTCTCTCCCGCCCTGCGTCCTCCTGCCTGCCCTGCTCCATATTTTTCCCATCCCCCCCACCCCTCCCCCGTCGACCTCCCCCCAATCTCCGCGTCGGACCCTTTTTCGCAGTCGGAGCGGTTGCTTTACAATTACTTGGGCGTGTGTGCAACCAGCGCGCGTCTTTCCTGGATATGATAGTTGCGCGTGCGTTTCCTTCCGCAATGAGCACTGCGAACTTTACGACCAGAGAGATTTCATATTTCGAAATATGCTTGAGCCACTGTCGAAAACGCACTGCGCTATCTGAAGTGTTTGGTTGCACCAACCAACGTCCGCGAATTGAAGCTGCGGTTTCACGGGGGAGCCGGATGTCGACGCCGACGATGATGCAGATGAGGAAACGGAGGAGGATGACGACAACGTCAGCAATCTATAATGATTTCGAGGGTACGCGGTGGCAAGGCAATTACCCTTATGTTTAAGAAGACTCGCCATCCATCCGTGTAAATGCCATAATGTTTTAAGGCGGCGATGTGCGGCGCTAGTGCGAGATTTATCGCGTTGCCCTCACCTGTGCAGCCTTCGGAACTTCAGCTTTCGGGTCGTTGTTTGCGAAGCAGTATCGTGCGACATGTTCGCCTCTCGTCTGGTGCACCCTCGTCCCCATCAAAGTATCCTCCTCTCAAAATTGTCAGCAAAGCGTCCTCATGTTCTGGCCCCAATCTGCCAACGACTGGCCTAGTGCCTACAAGGGCCCCACTGGAAATTACCAGCAGCATTTGCTCACGCGCTGGTATGTTCCGTAAACCTGCCAGCACGCTTTCACCCAGCCCAGCGGCCCAGTTTTCCAAGCGCAACTACTCACCTTGGCTTCAACGGTCAGCACGCTATCATCTCCACGTTACCGAAATTGGCCAGCACCCCGTCCAAACTGTAAACTGCCAAGAACATGTCATAGCCCCCAGTTGCCCGAGATCGTTGGTAAACATATTATGGATGCTTCGCGTACCATCACCAGCTCATCCAGAAAGCGGTGCCCAGGAGAGTTATTTTGATCAGGGAAGTGTAGGACCAAGGAGGGGAACAGAGAGGGGGGGAAGCCATCCGTCAACCAAGAGCTTCCAGTCAGCCTGACCAGGCGCGGAAGGCAACCAGCAATGCCTTATCATATCCTCTGATCTGCTTATCCTCTTGGCAGCCCACTTTTGAGACACAGCACCCGCAGAAACACATGTTCGAAACTACATTCGATGTCTGACAGTTTCGCGTCTCCTGTGCCTCTCGGCTCCAGATGGTTCCAAGGGCTCCTCAGTGAGGCCAAATCGTGACCCTGCGGCGCGTGACGGTCGCTGCCCATCCCCCCCCAAGTAACGGCAATGACCGTGCGTAGGGTAGGGGCCGGGACCCCCCCCATGGTGGGTCCCGCACATGCGATCGCAGCGCACCCCCGTCTCCACGTGCCCCGCCCCGTCCAAACGTGACCGTTACCCCGCCCCCCCCCCGCCCGGCATCGCTCGTTGCAGGAAGTCATAGAGAAGAGTCTCACATTGCTCCATGAGCCCGCAACCTCGCCCAAGGCAGCCCCAATCCCGCCTCAACTGCCGACTACACCTGTTCTGCTCCTTGTTGCCCCAGAGCCTGCTGCCAGTATATCAACAGCCTCGCTTTCGACGTACCGCAACACATCCTCACGCAAGCGGCCTAAAGTTGTCGACAAAGTATCCGCATCCCCAGCCGCCTAAAAGCATCTGGAGAGTGTTGTGAAGGCTCTCTGGTGTGCGTTCGAAGACCTCTAGACGGCGTGCTAGGAGCATTATGGTGGTAGAGCGGTCGTTCTGGTTGTAAATCGGCCCCTTTTGTTTGTAAAGAGGTCCTTCCTGGTTGGATCGACGTCTCTCTCGATCGAGCAAATACCTATACGCTTTTAGACTGGCCCTTCGGAACTGGAATGCGTCACCTGGAAGCTTCTTCTTGGTTGTACCCTCACCCATCTGGTTGTGCAGATGTTTGCTCTCCTTGCTGGGAAAGTCTACTCTCCACCCTCTCCTCCCCACCCCCTCCTCCCCCACTTCTTCCCCTGTTCCGCCTCCTGCACAACAGACTGCGAGTTGGGTGCGCCCCAAGCAATGAGTGTCCCCCGCTCGCAGTTCCTCGGCCTACCCATGGCTCACCCGAGGAACCGTTCAGTGGCGGTCCGCTTGCAGAGCTAGCAGTTTGGTCAGTGGTCCTCCTCCTCATTCCCCTCCCTGCGTCCTCGTTCTCCTGCTTTTTGCGTTGAGCGGACACGGCTGGATGGCCAGTGGGTCGGGAAGCGGGCACATAAGAAATTCGCAAAATGGGAAAATGGTGCGTTCGTCCGACGCGCGTGGTTGGCAACAAAGGCTTGGGGTTCCTTCTTCTCCTCTCCCCCCCCCCTCGAGCTCGCTGTGGCGCTTGGTGCGAAACTCCGCCCTCCTTCTCCTGCTCCTCGTGCTCCTACCCCTGCTCCCTCTGAACCCGTCGTGGATCGCTGCGCCCTCCCCCTTCCTCCCTCCTCCTGCTTCCCCCTCCACAGCAGGAGCTTGACCACAAGAAACCCAACCCTGAGACTCCAGGACGGCCATTGATTTTTTGTGTGGGAACGTCACGCTTCCCATCGGCAACACCATTGAAACCCAAGAAACCCAAGGCACCCTGGAGCCAAGCAGGGTTTTCCTTGGCATGGGCTTCCATTCGATCCACCAGAGGACTCCCCCCCGCAGGGCCCAGACATACTCTCGAGCCTCGTAAGTAGGCCTCGAACGCCGGATCCGCCCGTCTTCCTCAATTGGGGCCTCAAGCTGCACCCGTGTCTGCCAGTGGTACGTCATCGGATCACCGGCGCTGCGCAGCTACGCTCCCCCCTCGCCCCCTTCCTCCCGCTCCCCGTGCCTCCCCTCGCGCCCCTCGTGGGCCGCTGTCCCTCCCCCTCTCGGGGGCAACGATAGGGGGGTATGCACAGGGGGGGATGCATCGACACCCAGCCGCCCATGGATCGCCGAGATAGGGGCCTCGTATCCCCACCCGGTTCAGGAACGTGCAGACTTGCTATCAGGGGCCTATCGATCTATCGGCGCCGTATCGCCGATTCAGGTCGATGTTTCCCCCCCCCCCCCCCCTTGTGCCATTCCCCCTCTATCTCGGCGGCGTGCCCAGAAGGGAGTTGAGAGGGAGCGGGCCTTCTCTGGAGGCTCGGGAGTCCCCGGGCCTCTTGAGAAGTTTCCTGGGCCTTCTCAGAAGACACGGAAGGTTTCTGAGAAGGCGCGAGGCCTTCTGAGTAATCTTGCCGTTTTCTGAGAAGGCCTTGTCGTTCTCACTTCCCCCCCTCTCTCGCCGCCGAGGGAGGAGGAGGAGGAGGAGGAGGAGGAGTAGGAGGAGGATGGGGAGAAGGAGGAGGCGGAGGAGAAGGAGGAGTAGGAGGAGGATGAGGAGGAGTAGGAGGAGGAGGCCGAGGAGTAGGAGGAGGATGAGGAGGCGGCGGAGGAGGAGGAGGAGGAAGAGGAGGAGAGGAGGCGGAGGAGGAGGAGGAGGAGGAGGAGGAGGAGGACGTGGAGAAGGAGAGGCCGGGGGATTGTGGAGTACCTCGTCGTTTTCATATGGTTTTTATCGAGTGGAACGCTCCTTCATCTTCAAATGTTTGATGGTTTGTCTTGCAATGTTCTGTTCGCCGTGACCTCAACATGATATGCGTCTCTCGCTGTATCGTTATCTCGCGTTCTGTCTCTATCTCTTTATCTCTCTCCTTGCACTCGTTGCTGAAGCTGTACAGTTGTTCTGCCAATCCATTGCCAACCACTGCCAATGCCAACGCTATGTGAATGGGGGAATCCTTTCGCTCGGCAGATTTCAGTCAGAATCCTTTTGTGGACGGTGTCATTACGACTCCTTCTTCGGAGAATTTCAATAGGAATGCCTCTGTGGAGGGTTTCGATAGGGACCTTCCTGTGGAGGGTTTCAATCGGAATCCTTCTTGTGGGGGGTTCAGTAGGAGTCCTTCTGCGGAGGGAGCAATGAGGACTCGCCAGCGCAATGCCAACGCAATGCCGAAGCAGTGCCATCGCAATGCCAAACCAATGCCAACGCGTTCCCAATCCAGTGCCAATGCAATGCCAACGGGGGGAATCCTTTGTTGTAGATTCCAGAAGGGATCTTGCTAATGGAGGGTTTCAACAAGAACCGTTCTGCGAAGGGGGGGCATGCGGACTCGCCAGCGCAATGCCAACGCAGTGCCAGCGGAATTCCAAACCAACGCCAAGGCGATTCAAACTTAATGCCAACGCGACGCCAATGGGGTGGATTGCTTGTGGTAGTGTTCAATAGCAATCCTTCTAAGAACCCCTCTGTGGATGATGTCATCCACAACGACATCATTCTAAGGACCATTCTTCGGAGGAGTTCAATCGGCATCCTTCTGTGGAGGGTTCGCATGGAACCTTTTTGTGGAGGATTGCAGTGTGAACCCGTATTTTAGGGAGGTCCGTAGGCATCGGTTTTGCGGACGCACTCAATCGGAATTTTCATGTGGAGCGTTTGGTTTGGCCTCGGCAGCGCAATGCCAACGCACTGCCATCGCAATGCCAACGCAATACCAATGCGATGCCAAACCGTTACCAAACCAATGCCAATGCAATGCCGATGGCGTGGTTCCAGTCTTTCAACATATTCCAACCGAAATCCTTATGTGGACGATTTGGTTACGGATCCTTCTTCGGAGGATGTCGATGGGACTCTTCTTGCGGAGGGTTTCGGCAGGAATCCTTCTGTGGAGGGTTTGACCATGAACCCTTCATGAGGGAGCTTTCAAAAGGAACCCATCGTGTGGAAGGTTTCAATAGGAATCCTTCCATGGTGGGAGCCATCAGAAATCGCCAGTGCAACGCCAAAGCAGTGCCAACGCAATGCCAAATCAATGCCATGGCAACCCCGATCCAATCCCACTGAAATGCCTGGGGGAAACGCTTCTGGCCGGTTCCAATAGGACTCCTTATATGGAGGGCTTCAAATGGGTTCAATATGAACACTTCTTGTGGAATGCTTCCATCGGAGTCCTTCTTGTGTGGGGTTCAAAAGGAATCGAGGACGAGTATGAGGTCGAGGAGCGCGTGGACGAGAGTGAGGTCGAGGAGCGCGTGGAAGGGAATGGGGGCGGAGGAGGCGGAGGAGGTGAAGGAGGAGGAGGAGGAGGAGGGAGAATCATTTTCTTTTGCCCCCCCAAAAATTCGCGGAGCGACCCCGTTTTTTCTTTGGGGGGTGGGGCAGGAGGATGAAAAACCCGATTTTGGAGGACAGGAGGAGGATGAAGGCGGGAGAGAGAGAGAGAGAGAGAGAGAGAGAAAGGAGGAGGCGTTCGCCCCCCCCCAAAAAAAACCGGGATCGATCCGCGTTTTTTTGTGAGGGGGGGTCAGGAGAATCAAAAAACACGATTCTGACGAAATGATGAGGAGGAAGAGGAGGAAGAGGATAATGATAAGGATAAGGAGGAGGAGGTTGATGAGAAGGAGGAAGAGGAGGAGAAGGAAGAGGAGGAGTAGGAGGAACAGGGGATGGAGAAGCGGGAAAGCACCCTCCGAGAGACGAGGTACTCTACAACCCCCCGTTCTCGAGAAGGAGGAGGCAGAGGAGGAGGAGAACGCGGAGGAGGAGGAAGAGGAGGCGCAGGAGGAGGAAGAGGAGGAGGAGGAGGAAGCGGAGGAGGAGGAGGATGAGGAGGAGGAGGAGGAGGACGCGGAGAAGGAGGAAGAGGCGGAGGAGGATGAGAACGTGGAGGAGGAGGAGGAGGAGGAGGAGGCGCAGGCGGAGGAGGAGACAGATTCGGAGGAGGCGTTGGAGGCAGAGGAGGAGGAGAACGCGGAGTAGGAGGAGGCGGAGGAGGAGAAGGACGCGGAAAAAGAGGAGGAGGAGAAGGACGCGGAGGAAGAGGAGGAGGGGGAGAGGAGGAGGAGGAGGAGGAGGAGGAGGAGGAGGAGGAGGAGCTTGCCGCTGACGTGCTCCTCCTGCCCTGCTCCCGCCCGGCCTGGCCGCTCGTCGGCCGCTGCCGCCCCCCCCGCAGCCCCCGCAGGGCTCCACCCTGCACGGCACCGGCACGTGCCGGCCGTGCGCCTGGCGCGCCGCCCCCCCCGCCCTTCGTTTCAAGCAGTGGCGAAGCGTCCTGGCTCGCCTATAGCCCTGCCAAACAATGTTCTAAGAGCCTTTTGTGGTATCCACGAAATGTTTTTAGAACATTTCTGGCGGAGTCTGTCTTGTTTTGTCACATCGGGTTTATGTTCTAAGAACATTGCTTTTGTTCTTAGAAAATTACTGGGTTCTAAGTCATTTCGAGGTAGGACTATAGAAATGCCGGGACGGTCGGTCCCTGCTCAATCGCCAGGGGAACGAAGAATGACATAAACATTGGAAACTCGGAGGTCAAACAATGGCATGAAGGGGCGCGACTCGGGGAGCAAACAATGACATAAACATGAAATCTCGGGGGTCCGCGCGGATTTCTCGGATCGGCGCTGGACCCCCCTCCCTGGCGCGCGGAGCGGGCCAGGGGCCAGGGGCGGCGCCGGAGGCGCCGCCAGAGGAGTCCAGCGCGGATCCGAGAAATCCGCGTGGACCTCCGAGTTTTTATGTTTATGTCGTTGTTTGTTCCCCTTGTCGAGCCCTGGCCTTCAAGCAGTGGCGAAGCGTCCTTGCTCGCCACCACAGGATGGTCGAAGAAACCTTTTGTGGTCTTCACGAGATGTTCTTCAGAACATGTCTGGCTGAGACTGTCTTATTTCACCACATCGGGTTTGTGTTACAAGAGGATGCTCTTGTTATTCGAATATTTTGGGGTTCGAAGAACATTCTGCGGTAGGCCTATAGGAATGGCGGGACGGTCGGTCCCTGCTCAAGGTCTGTCGCCGCGCGGCGAGGTCGCGGCGGCCGCCGTCGCCGCCAGGGCCGTGGCCGCCGTCGCCATCGCAGTCGCCCTGCGGCTGGGCAAAAGGATCCTGCAGGATCTTGCAAAGCCCGACTAACCAAGGTCGGGATGGACCCGGGCCAGTAGAGACCCGACACTTCGGCGTTGAGTGATGGGGGGGCAGCCAGGGCTGCAGAATAGGGGCCCTTTCGGGCCCCTGAAGGGCCCCGTTAAGGTTGAGTCGGGCATGTCCCTCAACATCAGGAATATCTGGAATATTCAAAATGAGTCAAAGCATTTCTCGGGGACGACTTGTCGATCATTTTTGGACTATGTTCGAGTTTTTGTTGTGGCAATGTTTGATTTGTCTTCCGAGCTCCGCCTGTAGGAGGACATGCCCGACCTAATTTGAGGGCCCCTAGGATGGCCCGAGATGTGCACCCCTCTTCCTCCTCCGTTTACAGTGGGGACCCATGCCAAGAAACACCCTAGTTGCCTCCATGGTGCCTTGGGTTTCTTGGGTTTCGGTGGTTTTGCGATGGAAAGCGTGACGCTCTCACGCAAAAAAAGAAAAAACAGTGGACGTCCTGGGGTCTCAGGGTCGGGTTTCTTGTGGAAGGTGTCTTGTGGACTGGCCTCGACTGTATCGCCCCCACCCTGAGACGAGGCCCAACGCAGCAGTCGCAGTCGTCGCCGCCAGCGTTCAGTCGGGCATGTCCCTCTACAGGAGGGATCTCCAAAAATAGTACAACATAGTTAGGGGACGCTTGGTTGTGTTCTTCTGTTTCTTTGATGATTTTTGCTTGTGCTCTTTATGCACACAAATCAGTGCACGTCCGTCCTGAGGTCTCAGGGTTGGGTTTCTTGTGAAAGGGTTCTTGTGGTCGGGCCCCTACGGCACGGCTACCCGTCACCCGTTTTCCCTTGTTTCTGCTTCTTGGGAGGCCCTCGTCACTACTGCTGGATTCGCTTCGATATTCTGGTCAGAATGCACTCCAGGAGAGGTTCAGGGAGTTGCGGTATCGGCACCTTTTTTGGGGTCTCCCCAGAGAGGGTAGTGGGGGGGGGAGACCTCATATGAGCATCCTGCTTTGGGCCTCGTTTGTAGCCAGCGTCTTCTAAGAAGCAGCCTCCTTCTGAGGAGCCTTCCCCCCTCCCCCTGCGCGCCGCCAAAATCAGGGTACATTCCGATCCGATCGATCTGGCTCGATGCCGATTCCGGCCAGCCCGCTATCTTCTCAAGAGCGTGCTCTGTGGACGTTGGGAAGGGGGGAGGGCTGAGCGTTCGAGCCAAGGGTGGGGCCTGATCGGGGGAGAAAAAGATACGGATACGTGTTGTCCCCCTTCGTTTTCGGCCTTTCCTGGCCCTCCTGGGGAATCCTCGTTGTCACCGCTGGATTCGCCTCGAAATTCTGGTCAGAACGCACCCCAAGAGAGGTCCGGGGACAACGCGTATCCGTATCTTTCCGCCCCCCAACCTGAAATGCACGGGGTGGGGGTGCTCGAGCCGAGTGGGGGAGCCCCTCCTCCCTGAATCGACGACCGGCGAGCGCCGGCGCCGGCGCCGTCGCCGTCGGGCGACAACGACGACGACCGAGCCCTGGTAGGATGCTATGAAGGCTGGGTCGAGCCCTAGTAAGATTCGAACAGAGGTGGATCTCTCCCCAGAAGGATCCAATTCGAGCTGGATCTAGGTATAGTAGGATGATCTCCGGGATGCATCGAGCCTTCGTAGGATTCAATTCACGCCATACCATCCGCCCTCTATCCGCGACACTTTTGCAAACTTTTAAGACGAATGTGCGCGGCGCTGAGGCGAGAGCCACATTATGAGAACCATCCGCCTCAATCCGAGCAATTGTTGTTGGCAATTTCGAGCTTCGGATTCAGGATCTCGATACGAAAGGAAGTCTTAGGCGAAACGCCCGGCCCCCCCCACTCACCCGCTTCGGGGTGCGACAGGGAGGAGTTATTTGCAAGGACGAAAGATGGAAGAGGAGGAGGAGGAGAAGGAGGAGGAGGAGGAGGAGGTGGGGCAGGGGAAGGATGAGAGGAGGAGGAGGAGGACGACGACGAGTACAAGGAAGGATCGGATCGGATCGGAAGGGCCCGCGAAAGAGCTCCACAGGGGAGCTGCTTCCGTGGGCGCGCAGGAAAAACTATCTCCTGCAGACCAAGAGCGCCCGGGGACGGGCCGTGAGGCACGCGCCACTTCCATACATGAAACCTCGCCACAAAAAGCCAACACACGCTAAGGACACTGTTATGTCGTCCAGTTTGGTTTCCTAGGACGGGGCCTCTCGATCGTTATGCGAATTCGATCCGTGGTGACGTGGTGGTTCAAAAGCTGTACGGAGGGGGACGCTCCCGCCCAGCCTCCGCGTTGGATGCTGGGCGCCTTCTGCGCCGCGGGGCTTTGGCTCGGGCAGCTGGGGGTGGCCTGGGTGGCGCGGCCGCCGCACTGCCCGGCCTGCCCGGCCTGCCCGGCCTGCCCGGCGGCGAAGCTCCATGACGAACCCCACTGCGGTTCGTGCCCTGCGTGCCCGGAGTGCCCGGTGGTCAGCAGGGCCGCGGCCCGAGAGGCCTCCTGCCTGGCCTGCCCAGCGGCGGCCTGCGAGGAGTCGCTCGCGGCAGCCTGCCCGACGCCCACCCCGGCTGACTGCTGGGGCTTCACGGCTGGACCATTGCTCGGCTTGGCCGCCGGCAAGCTGGTGGCGGCGACGGCGAGCCTGGTGGGCCTGGGACGGCTCGTGAGGCGTGCGGCCTCCGCCTTGTCCCAGGGAGACGGCGCCGGCGGCGCCACTGGCGTGGGCGCGCGCGACGCCGCCGGGCAGCCGCGGCTTCGGGCGATTAGGGCTTGATGTCCGCAGCGCCTCGCACGCTCGACGTCGCCGAGAGCAAGGTCTGCATCACATTCGACGACGACGACCACTTCCGGTGGCACCACCGGCTGTTCCTCGTCTCAGGCCATGCGCCGGGCGAGTGGATTGCGGCGACGCCCGACGGCGAAGATCCTGGTGTTGCAGCTGTCCGCCCATCTCGTGGTCGCGCTGACGCGGAATGCTCCGTTCCCACAGCGTGTCCGCGGGAACGTCCATGCGTTCGGCGAGCTGGACCAGGACGCCCTCGACTACCTGCGCCTCGAGGGGCGGAACCTCGGCCGCGTCTTGGGCGTCGCCGCCCCCGCCGGGCCGCCTGGTGCTCGCGTGGCTCGCCGGGTGATCGCCGACCCCGTCGTCGAGGGCTTCGGCGACGAGATCGACGCTGGCGCGCGACGCCGTGGGGATCGCACTCATCCACGACGCACTGGGCTGGGTGACGGTCGAGAACGTACAGCCCAAGGAGCAGCCACAGTGGCTGGCCGAGAATCGGCGGGGACCAGGGCGCGACCCTCGGGCTCTGCCGACCCCACCGCCGACGCGTGGGAAGCGAGTGCAGCTGTGCGCTGCCATCTCGGCCCTGAGGCCGCAGAACGACCCGTCTTGGCCGTTCCGCGGCCCATTTGATGTTGTTTTGCCCTGTATCGCCTTGGCTACGCTACTGCACGTCCTGAGTTGCTTGGGCTGTCTCCCCACGCATCACCCTGCCCCCTGTGGGAGAGGCGCGGCGAGTGGTCCGGAATGTTTGCGTCGTCCGATTTATTTTCCTAGAACGGAGCCTCTCGATCGTCATGTGAATTCGATCCGTGGTGATGTGGTGGCTCAGCAACCGCCCACCGCCAACCCCCACGCGCCGTGTGGCAAAGCTGTGGTTTAATGGTCTGCTGTGTTCTGTGCCCGGTTTTGTGCACTTCGCTCGTTTCTGAAAATATTCTGTGGAGGCACACGGCACTTGCTCGAAGGATGTGGAGGAAAGGTGGCATTTCAACTTGTTCCGCATTGTATCGCGGTGGCCACGCCACTGCACGTCCTGAGTTGCTTGGGCTGTCTCCCCACGCATCACCCTGCCCCTCGGGGGAGAGGCGCGGAGAGTGGCCAGGAAGGAAAGTCCCCCATACGAAATCCAATCCCAAACATCAGAGAGTCCCATCTCCATCCCACAGACAGAGGCGCGGTCGCGCGCGGGGCGCTCTTACGCGCCGAATGTGACGAGCACGGCTCAATTGCGGGCGCGGGCGGAGGGACTCACTCTACCCCCCCACACTACCATATCCTTATCCCACCTGCCTTCTTTCGGTACAGGATACGAAAAGTGCATCCACGACCTGCTGGGGCTGGCCGGAAAAATCTGTGCATGGGCCATGCTAGATTTCTGAGGAGGAGGAGGAGGAGGAGGAGGAGGAGGAGGGATATGAGGAGTGAGAGGAGAGAACCTTCCCCCCTGCGCGCGCAGCAGGTTCCACAAGCCGGGCGGTTGCCAGAACGCGCAGAAATGCGCGCATTGTACCTGGGCCGGCACAACACCTTGCAGGGAGGAGGGAGGGCCACCCCCTGCTGCGAGCAGCAGGGAGGAGGGAGGGAGAGAGCGGAGGAGGAGGGAGGGAAGGAGGGAGGGAGGGAGGGAGGGGAGGAGGGAGGGAGGGAGGGAGGGAGGAGAGAGGAGGAGGAGGAGGAGGAGGAGGAGGAAGAGGAGGAGGAGGAGGAGAAGAAGAAGGATGAGGATGAGGATGACGAGGACGAGGAGGAGGAAGAGGAGAAAGAGGAGGAGGAGGGATGAGGGGCTGGCGGAAAGGAGGGGGGGTGGGAAAGAAGGAGGAGGAGGGAGTTCAGGTGCCGCCGCGCTTGTCCTTTGCCCAGGGTCTCGGCCACAGGTACCCCACATGGCGTGCGCCAGAGTGAGTGAGTGATTGAAGAGGGATGGAGGGAGGAAGGAGGGGGGGGGACGGCGGTAGGGTGGGGAGGAAGAGGGGTGGCGAGGAGCTGGGAGAATGGAGGAGGACAAGGATGCTTGTTCTACTATCGCTAGCTGGCACCATCCCGTCTTCGCCCAAGCGGTATGTGGGGGCCACGGCCAGCTGCAGCGACCGCGGCGCCCCGCGCTTTCGAAATACCAGTTTTCCAGAGCGCGGCCTTGACTTTCCACAGCAAACGCTTGCATCCACTGGCGGGCAAGGAGCGCCCCCCTCCCGGGTGACACCCCGGTCGTCCCGCGGCCCAGGACGGCGGCGACACTGGCGACCAGTGTCGCGGGCGCCGCCCTGTGCAGGGTCCATCCTGGGAGCTCCTGCGCTGGGATGGCAACGGTTCTGTTGAGGTTTTGCCAACTGTGTTGGCAAGGCGCCCGAGTGGCCTTCACGGAATACGCGCAGTCGCATGGACACCTCGCAGGCATGGGCTGGATAGGGCTGCGAGCACAGACGGTAGTGCTTCTCCGCGGGTGTCGAGGGCAGCCCTTTGATCGACGTGCACCGGCCGCTTCCCCGTCGTCGCATGGACACCTGGCAGGCATGGGCTGGATGGGGCTACGAGCACAGACGGCGGTGCTTCTCCGCGGGTGTCGATGGCAGCCCTTTGACCGACGTGCACCTGCCACCTCCCCGTCCGAAAAAGCCGCGTTCTCTCTCGGCCGCTGGGGCGCCGAGGCGGGCCAGCCTGAAGGGCGGAGGCCCTGCGCGTCAGGTTTCAAGTGCCCCCCTTCTTGCAGATCCCCTCGTTCTTATATATCTATATATAATTTTCAAATAAAAAGAAACCCTCTCGTTCTTTATAGTCTCTGCTTCTTTCCCGCTTCCTTCGCCTCTGCTGTTCCTCCCCTCCTTCCACCCCCGTTCTGTGTTTCCACTCCTCCCCCCCGCTCTCCTTCTCACCTCGCCCTTCACCTCCCCTATAACCGTTGCCTCCCTCCCTCCCTCCCTCCTTTCACCCCCGCCCTTACCATCCCCCCCCTCCCTCCTCTCCTGCCTCCCTCCTGCGTGCTTGTCCCCTCCTTTCCCCCGGGGGCCACCGCGCAAGTGCGACGTTGTGCGCATCCTTCGCTTCGCGGTCCCTCCTCCTCCTCCTCCTCCTCCTCCTCCACAGCCGTTGTGGCTCAGGCGCTGACCTGAGCTTGACGAGGCCAACTTCAGAACGGCCTGCCTCGTCGAGCCAAAGCTTTCAAGCGATCCTTCAGTTTGTCCACCATCCCTCAGAGTGTAGTCGCATGGCTTGGTGAAACATTGGCCCGCAGTTCTTTGAAAGTTTCAATGACAAGTGTCGTTCTACACTACTTGAACGCTTGCGATTCTCATCTTCTCTGATCGCTTGTGCTCAAGAGAGCGGGACTGGACCTGAGGCGGTGCCAGATTTTCACTGTGTCGCTCGTAATCTGGGGTATCGAACGTTATGCAGTCCGTCTCGGTGCTGTGCTCGCGGCTCACTCTCAGCAGGCGTGGCCATTTTTGTACGACGACATATTGGACTAAGATGGGACCCCACATGCGGTGAACTGATCAAGGGACGTCTCTCTTCGGCCATGGTGGACACCCCAGGATGGCCTGAACTTGTGACCGGCTTGGTATACTTACGTGATAGTGTGGGCTTGGATGAGTCCAATATGCATATCCTCTCTGTCCTTGGGGGATCCGTTACGCGTTCGAGTGGGCATGGCTTGGCTGGTGCGGGTTGGAATGTTAAGCCCACCTCGATTGAGCAGCGCGGGGTCGCCCGCAAGGCTGGCCTTCTCACGCTCGCGCTTGTGAGAAATAATTGCGCCATGCCATCCCCGGCAAGTGCGATAGACTTCTTTCTGGCATATCATGATATTGTGCGAGTGGCTGACAAGGTCTTAGTTGTTTCCCAATGGCACTGGGGTCCGCACAATGTACACCTACGACTTGATGCAGTTCTGTTCGGCAGCTGGTGCACTGTGCACATGCGCGGTTGCCCGTCTCATCTCCGTTTGGCTTTCGACCAGAACCTCGAAGGTACGTGGCAGCCAGGCAGATGGTGGAGGAGGCGGCACATTCTACAGTCTACACAGTATGATTCGGTGGATAAGGCATGGGCACGGCTCGATCAGGCATGGGCGGTGTTCTTCGAAGGTGCTGAGGAGATGGGTGCAGTATTCGATTTTCCGTTGAAGAAACTCACGCGACATGTTTATCTTGCTCGTCGATGGGTACCTGTCTTGAGACGCAAGGATCATGCTCAAGATGGTATGCGCTGTGTTCGCGGCGGCTGGCAGTGGCTATATCGAATGCGGCATGACTTTGACGTGAGGGCTGAGCGGAAGCCCGAACTCCACGACGATCCGTCTGCCTTTTCTCTGAAGCAAACTGCCCTGGTCGAGAATTATTCTGGCGAGGGGCTCGATGGTCGACTGGATTATCAGGTTCGGGCCCTGCGCGAGCCTATTCGAGATTATCCTGAGACGGGGGCTTGCTACTCGACGCGGCGAGCACCTGGTCCTTGAGTTCGAGGCTGCGGCGAAATAGTCCTCGAAGTTGCGACAGCAGTCTGAGGACGAATGGCGCGGCCAAGCGCTCGGAGGGCCGGCGCAGTTCATGCACGAGATGACCCGCTTACAAAGGTATGGTGCCCTGGCGTTGTTGAGAAGCCCCCTTGAGCATGTTCCATCAGCGGCGGCGCTCAATTCGGAGGCGGGGGCTTTGCGGGAGCAGCGGGGCGCGCCATATACGCCGCCGCGAGCATGCGTGCCCGATCGAGACTGTCTGCCACGCGTTGCTCCTGATGAGATTCGGTCGGGTTCGCGAGAGTTCTGTCAGTTCGCGTCGTCCACGCTCGATGGATTCCACCCTGAGCATATATGTTTTCTGGGAGATGCTGGGTCGCGCGCTCCCAGCGCACTATTCGAAGGAGTTGAGCGACTTGGACTCTTTCCCAGGCATTTGTTGCGAGGTATTTCCACTGATCGAGAAGCCTGCAGAGGGGGCATCGTGCCATCCCCTTGCTAGCCAGCTTCGTGAGAGCATGGTGGCGGCTGTGCCGACCGCCCCCAGATCCTGTCTTTGCCGCCGCGGGGAGGGATAATTGAGCCTCCGTTTCTGGTAAGAGCGCTGAATCGCGCGCGCGGCCTGGGCGGCCCCGGGGGAGACAGCGGTCGCCGATGGCAAAGTGTTTCTCGGGGTCCAGTGGGGCGGAAAGAAGTATTATGAGTCCACGCAGTTGGACCTCCTTTGACCGCGCGCTCTTCGGTGGGGCATTGGGGCCATAGTTAAATCGATGTTCGACGCGCGGCGCTCTCCGAGTCTGGCAACGCCAGGCCCTGCAGTCCACCCCGTCGCGCGGTTTGCCGAGAGTGGGCTCCCTGCAGGAGATATTTCCAATAATGGTTCGTTAAGGTCTACGCCATCGGCGCATTCGATGACCTGCGGCTCGGCCCCCCCCCATTCGGCTCTCGAGCTACGTCGACGACGGCGCGATCATGGCTACTGGCGACAAGGCCACCGTGCTTAAGTTGGCCCCGGGGGCCGCCGAAGCTTACTACCGCGCGTCTCGAAACCAGCTCAAGGTATATATATATATATATATATGTTTCCGAGACTATCGGCCACCGCGATCGCAAGCCCCCCTGGATTAGTTGAGGTTTCTGGCTCGCCAATTGCATCTTCGAGGTTTTCCAGCGGGCGCCATCGAGCACCCGCCAGCCAACCTCGGGGTCGATTTCACGCCAGCACAAATTAGAGCAGCTAGAGGGGCACTTCGAAAACGTCGATCGGTTTCGGCAGTATCGACTTCGACACGCACGGGCGTTTCGATTTCGCAAATGGCCTTCGCGTGGCAGGCGTCGCATGGCGACTTTTCACCAGGCTGGGCTTAAGCCAGCTCTCGCGCGTGGCAGCCCTATCCTCGGCATGTTTGGTTGCGAGTTGCAGCGGGCTCGATCCGCGCCATCCAGTTTTCGATCGCCCCCACATCGAAGGTGGTTTCCCATGGCGACCATGTGGCCGATGCGCGCGTTGCCCCTGTCGTGTCGCGGGCAGTCGCAGTCTGGCGAGCTTTGATTGCATCGGAACGCCCTTCGAGCTCGCGGGCAGGTTTCAGATCGTCCAAGAGAGAATGGAGCCTCATCATCGGTGGAGGCAAACCAGAGGACCGATTTCCCGAATGCCACTCCCCCTCAAGCGAGCGCGTCGGCTGGGCAGCGACGAACCTCGCGCTCTGGGGGGGGGGCAGAGGCATGGAGATATCGCCCATGTACACGGCCCCGAACATGGTCAGAGGTATGCTTCGCGAAGCGGCGGAGCGCGCACATGAGCGCGGCGTGCCGCGCACCTGGGGCCATTTTGAGCACGCGCGAGCGCTCGTTGATATATCGCGCAATGCTGCATGTGAGCTCAAGCACTACACACCTTGACAGGAGTAGAATGTAGCTTTTTGTTTGTGTAGGGCTGCGCTCACGTGCAACCGCCTCACGGTCGATGTTGGTCGGCGCCCTCGGCGCGGAGGACATGGCATCGTTTTCCATCTGAACCTGCTCTAGCCCAGGGGTTGAGGAAGCCAGGGCTCAGGCGGTCGAGCCAGAGACAGCGCGGGGGGCGATTCGGGCAGGCCCCCCCCCCGCCCCTGCTGGACCCGCCCGCGCCCCTCGCTCGTCTCCAACACCCAGCGGGCATGCTGCGCGCAGGGGTTTTAGATGCCCAAGGGAACGCGCTGCAATATTTAGACATCATGGAAGGAGCTTCCGATGTCGTCGTCGTGGGTCGCGCGCCGTGCCTCAGATTCGCGAGCTTGCCCAAGCGTCATTTGCATGTGTTTCTGGATGCTGGCTCGGATGAGGTCGTGGCTCGATTTAGAGGGCCAGTCTGGCCGAGCCTGCCGCGGACCCCCCCCCCCCCGGCCGTTGAGCGCGCGGGAATTGCAGCGATCATTTTTTCCACGGGGCAGCTGGGACATGTCCTTAAAACTTGTTCGGATTGTTTGGGCCCCGTTCGGTGCGGCAACCTCTTGGCTGCCCAGTGGATTCCCTCCAGGAAGTAGCATCGGGGACCCAGGGATCGGGAGACGTCGGCCCGTGCACCCACGCCCCTGCCCACCGTAGCATGGAGGTTGCCGGCGGTCTCCCGCAGGATGAGCAGAGAATAGCGAGAGACATTTTTTTAGCGGATCGCTCTGCAAAAGAGGCTCTCGTCACGCATGCTCAGGAGCCTCGCCCACGTAAGCAAAGCTCGCGCTGCCGCGAGGGTGATGGCAGCCACTCGCCCCCTCTTCCCGTTCTCGCAGTTGCCCCGGGCGCGCGTAGATGGCATGCGTGGACGGTCGTTCCTGGTGCGCCTGGCTTTCTTATTCGTCATGATTGTCATGCGCGCCGCACAGACACGAATGCATATTCGCTTCATATGTCGGGCTGCCCTGGAAAGAGACAGAATCTCTTGTTCCTCGCAGGCCTCACTTTCGGACACGACCTGGTCTAACGGCTCTCGTCGGGTCCCAATGTTGTATTTTGCAGGCGGCGCGGCGCATATAATACGGAGCGTCTCACCGTCAGCTCGTAAAGCAGCGCAGTGGATTCGCAACTTTATCAGCCAGCTGTTGCCGATTCAATCGAATGTTCCGGTGCCGACACCGCCAGTCCAATCGCGTTGCCCCAGGTGTTGTGCTCCATATCTTAAACGAGATGGAGTGTCAGAGGTTGCTGAGGACCCAGCTGCCTGCCCAGCGTGCTGTATGGCTACAGCGCCCTGCAGGTGATGTTCCAGGCAGCTCTTCAATTCCAGAGCTGGAAAGGGATGAGGCAGCGGATAGCAGCTAAAGAGGACTTTCTATCTTTTATAGGTCTAAATATATATACGCGTTCTACCCCATGCGGGTAAACAAATCTCCTCCTTCACGACTTCACTGGTCCTCCTCCTCTTCCACGACGTCACTGGTCCTCCTCCTCCTCTTTCTCGTCGTCCTCCTCCCCCTCCTCCTCCTCCTGGCTGCCTTCCAGGCTCACCCCTCCTTCCCTCGCCTTCCACGCCCCGCCTCTCCTACCCTTGGCTCCTGCTGCTGTCTCTGCTGCTGCTGCTGCTGCTGCTGTTCCTCCTCCAGCTCCCCCTCGTTTTCCCTTCGATCTTGACTTCCAGGGGCATGGGCCAGGAGTTTGAGGAAGACGAGTAGGGATGAGGGAGGAGGAGGAAGAGAGGGAGGAGGAGGAGGAGAACGAACTCATTGGATGCGAGGATCACGGAGCGAAGAGGCAGCGGGAGAAGGGGAAGGGACTAGCAGGTGGACGACAGGGTGCAGCGGAAGAGGGGAAGGGGGGTCATTGTGCCCCCGCTCGCAGACGGATGATGGCCGCCGGCCTCAACATCAGGACGGTGGGGGCGGAGGAGGTCGACCTGGGTAGGGCCTTGGGTCCTCTCCTCCCCCCCCTTCGCCCCCCGGGCGTTCTCGGTGGAGTCAGGCCGCTTGTGCCCTGAGGGCGAGGTGAAGAACCAGGAGGACAAGAAGCACACAGACACAATGAACAGTCCATATCGAGAAAAACATGCTACCTATGGGAAGTGGATGGGAAGACCATCGTCCAGCTGATCTGAACAACATGTTGATTCCTGGGAGGCGCTGCAGAGGCGAAGCAGGCGCGGCGGTGGATGATGGGCGTGGTGAGGAGGGGGAGGAGGAGGGGGGGGGTCGGGGAGTGGGAGGGCTTACAGAACAAACAACAGAGTGGAGTAACATACGTAGCAGGGCGAAGGGGAGGGGAAGAGCGAAGCGGCGGACGGGGAGGTGGACGAGGAGCACGATACACATGGACGGGGGCGGTGAGGCGGGCGGGGAGAGTGAGGACTTCTTGCTGTGATCCTGGGCCCCCGCCCCCCCTCGTCCCCCCGGGGCGCCGTCGGCGGAGTCAGGCCACCTGTGCCCGGAGGGCGAGCTGAAGAACCGCAAGCGTGCAAAGGCCGTCACAGCCGCCGCGCGGGCTGGGTGCGCGTCGGGGGCATCAGGAGGAAGATGTACCCATACCGCTGCCTTTCCCCTGTTCTTCCATTTTTGGACCTCCCGGGAGGCCCTCTTCGCCACCGCTGGATTCGCCTCGAAATTCTAGTCAGAACGCACCCTGGGAGAGGTCTGGGGAATAGCAGTATCGGTACCTTTTGAGTTCCCCAGGGTGCGCGTCGGGGGCATCCTGGCGAGAAGGCGGAGTGGACAGGGAGGGGGGTGTCGGGCAAGCTAATTTGGTGCGCTCGCGTCTCATTTGACATCGTATCCGTCCTATCCCATCCCATTCCATCGCGGACGCGTGTCGTAGCCGACCTACGGCTTCCCAGGAAGATTACCCCTTGGTCTGCGCAATCGGAAGGGAGGAGCTGCGTGCACAGGAGGGAGAGGCGGCGGGTGAGCAGGAGCATGAGCGGGACCAACAGGATGAGGATGAACAGCATCAGCAGGAATTGAAGAGGAAGGATCGGGAGGATCAGGAGGACCAGGGGAAGGCGGAGGAGGGGAAATGCGGGAGGCGACAACGCTGAAGGAAGATGCGGATTCAGAAAAGTGGCCCGCGGTTACGGCGGGACGAACAGCAGCAGCAGAAGCTAGAGTGGAAGTAGCGGAAGGAACAGGAGGACGAGGGGAAGGCCGACGAGGGGAAATGAGGGGGGGGGGGGTCGCCACAATGAAGCAGGACTCGGATCCAGAAAAGTGTCCCGTGCTGCGGCGAGAGAGAGTGGATTACCAGGGTGAAGCACCGACCCGAAAATGAGGCCCACGCTGCAGCGGGGGTACCAAATTTGAGACACTGACGAAAAGCCGATTGTAAATAAATCCTAAGATACATGACGTTCAAACATTTTTGCACGTTATAAAAACACACGCGGATGGGGCGGGAGATCTTCCAGACAAGTTCAGTGGAGGAGGGATCGTAGTGCAGTGGGGGCCCATGCCAAGAAAGACCCTGCTTGCCTCCAGGGTGCCCTGAGTTTCTTGGGTTTCGATGGTTTTGCGATGGAAAGCACGACGTTCCACACCAAAAATTAAGGAACCTCCTGGGGTTTCAGGGTTGGGTTTCTTGCGGAAGGTGTCTTGTGGTCGGGCTCCTAGTTGTGGAGAGGGGAAGGCTTCTTAGAAGGAGGTTGCTCCTTAGAAGGCGCGAGCCCTTTGGCCGGCGCCGTCCAAGAAACAGCCTCCTTTTATGCAGCCCTCCCCTTTTCCCCCTGCCCCTTCTGAGAAGCCTCCTTCTAAGAAGCCTGCTTCCAAGAAGCCTCATTCCAAGAGACCTCCTTCTAAGAAGCCTGTCCTCCTCCTCCTCCTCCTCAGAGGCATCCTTCCAAGAAGCCTCCCCTTCTCCCCCCTTCCCCTGCGCGCGCCGCCAAAGACATCGCTCGCAAGGGGGAGGGCTGCGGTAGACACAAGGGGGGCGGCGAGGGAAGGAGAGCGTGGAGGATGGAAGGGGTACTGAGGGCGAGGAGGACGAGCACGACGAGGAGATTGCGCGGAGGAGCATGGCAGGACGAGGAGAAGGAGGAGAAGGAGGACGTGGAGAAGAAGGACATGATGACGATGCGATGTCTCTCCTCCCTCCCTCCCTCCTGTCTGCGGGACCCTGGTCACTCATCCTCTCGATGTTGTCCTGCTCCCCCCGGTTGGGGGGGCCCGACCGGGCCTCCATGGGGGTAGCGGCAGCGTCTGAAGGCACCAGTGCCGTCAGGAGCCAGGAACCAGGAGGAGGTTCGAAACGAGGAGGGGGAGGAGGACGACGAGTCTGCGCGGGGGGGCTCTCCCCACGAGGACGCGGAGGGGAACACGCGAGGAGGAAAGGATGCTCCCCAAGCCCTGCCTGGAGGCTTGGGGGGAATGAGTGCCAGAGTACAGCCAGGACGCATCAACGAGTCTGCGAAGCACACACCCACCCTCGCCAGAGGCCCTTGCCTCGCCAGCCCTGCGCCTTTCGCTTGCGGGAAGCGCTTTTTGTTTGAAAGTTTGGCCGTTGGGCCTGCCACGTTCGGTGAGAGGTCCGCCCTGAAAAGGAGCAGCTGTCTAGCTCGCATTAAGTCGAGCGTGTCCCTCTACAGGAGGAGCATCAAATAATAATAAGCAGTAGCCTGAGGACCATCTGTTTGCTTATGTTTGATCGGTTTGGGGTATTACTTGGCTATTTTTCGACGTTCGCCCAACATCCGTCTGTAGGAGGACATGCCGGACACAAAGCTAGCAGGCAGGCCAAGATGTCGGAGCACGAAGCTCCAGGCATCGTCCAGCGAGTGCCCCGTCTTGTAAAGGGCACGTCCTCGTCTCGTGCGACCGTTGCAACACTGCCGCTTGAGTGGCCGTAAAGTACTCCCTAGGCGATGCTTAAGAAAACTTAAGTTTTCGGCCAGAGTCTCGTTTATTCTTAATGTTTCAATGTAAATCCTAAGATTTGAATAGAATTTTTGGGTTTTTATTCAACTTCTGAGACTATGAATTTCTTAACCCATGATTTCTTAAGCATTTCGCAGGGTGTACTCAGGGGAGGGCAAGCCGCCCGGACCCGACGATCGACGTTTCCTAGACGGCCCTGGGGCGCTTACTCCACGGCCCCGCCCTGTTCGGTTCCGTCCCTGGGCGCGTCTGCTCAATGGCTCCGCTGGCCGGGGTGATCGTTCCGGGGGTGGATGTTCTGCCCTCTATGTGCAGCTGCAAGCTTTGATCTCATGGTGATGATGATCATGATGATAATGCTGTTGATGATGCTGATGATGATGGTGGGGATGCCGATGATGCTGCTGATGATGATGATGATGGTGATGGTGATGATGATGCTGATGATGATGATGATGCTGATGATGATGATGGTGATTCTGATGATGATGATGATGATGATGATGATGATGATGATGATGATGATGATGATGATGATGATGATGATGCTGATGCTGATGCTGATGCTGATGCTGATGATGATGATGCTGCTGATGATGCTGGTGCTGATGCTGATGGCGATGATTATTATTGTCAGAAGGCCTCGGAGTGCCTCCAGGGAAAGCCTCGGTTTGATGCAGGCCCGCACTGCATCCGTGCAGCTGCCCGAGCGCGCGGCGCCGAGGCGAGCGCCGCGCTTGCATCGCCAGCTGCCCGGATTCCGTACGGCTGCTGGAGTGAGCTGCGGTCGGGCAGGAGCCTCACGCTCACAATTCTCTGCTCTCCATCCGTGTGCCGGAAGCCGGGCAAGGGCTGCTAAATCCGTGGCTGCTGACATCGACCTCCGGGAAGTGGTCTTCGTCTTTCCGGGAAGAAGCCCGTTGGCTGTTTCGCGTGCTGCGCCTCATTCCGGGAGGTTGTTTTTTCCTTCCGGGAGTGCCGTTTTAGCAGCCACGGTTTTAGCAGCAGCCTTCGCCCAGCTTTCGAGTGTGACAATCGAGGTGCCCGCGTGACATCCGCCACCGTGCTTGCGAAGCGCTTAGCGTGGTGACCTTCCGAGCATCGCCCAGAAGGCCGTCAGGTGTGCAACCTCTCGTCTCCTTTCCTTGGCGAACTCACATGCTGGTGTCTCGTGCCGTCTGTTGGCTATCCTGGGCATCCGCGGGGCAATCTTAGCAGTCCCTTGGTGCCTTTCTCGGTCGTCCTGGGGCCCGCGTGGGTCGCCAGTTTGGCCGTCTAGGGGTTTCTTGGGGCCGTATTGGAGCCCCCTTCGGTTTTCCTGGACTTTTCTCATGCCGTGGTGGCTTCCTGCCGCGACCCAGTCGTTCTGAGCCACCGTGTGGCCTTCTTGGAACTCTCAGTCGGCCCTGTTTGGCGTTCGAAGGCCGCAAGTGGAGCGATATTCAACCGAAGAGAGTGGATCATCATCATCATCATCATCATCATCATCATCATCATCATCAGCATCATCATCATCAGCATCATCATCGTCATTGGCACCGTCATCATCATCGTCATCATTATCATCATCATCATCATCATCATCACCATAATCGTCGTCATCATCACCACCATCATCGTCATCACCACCATCATCAGCATCATCATCATCAGTATCATCATCATCATCATCGTCATCATCCTCATCAGCAGCAACAGCAGCAGCATCCTTAGCCTCCTCAGCCTCATCATCATCACCATCCTAATCCTCATCATCATCATCGTCGGCGTCGTTGTCATCGTCACCGTCATCGTCATCGTCGTCATGCTCATCATCAACAGCATCATCGCCATCATCACCATCACCATCAGCATCATCACCCCCATCATTATCATCGTCATCATCATCCTCACCATCATCATCATCATCATCATCATCATCATCGTCATCGTCATCGTCATCATCATCATGATCATCAACAGCAGCATCATCACCATCACCAGTACCATCATCGTCATCATCACCATCACCATCACCAGCGGCAGCACCATCACGACCATCACCATCATCGTCATCATCATCACCAGCATCATCATCATCATCATAATCCTCATCATGCTCATCATCATCATCATCATCATCACCATCACCACCATCATCATCATCATCATCCTCATCATTAGCATCCTCATCGTCATCCTCATTTTCATCATCCTCATGTTCATCATCCTCATCATCATCATCATCATCATCACATCTTGCGGCAACGCTGAGGCATCTTGGCGGCCCCGATGGCCTTCCAGGGCCAGCTTCGGAGCCGTTGCAGTAACTCAGGGAAGCCCCGATGGAGGCGTCGTCTGGCCGCCGTGGGAACCTCGGGACTGTGAGGGAGGGCGGCGGCGAGGCACCAACACCGCCACATACCTCCTGCCCCCGTATCCCTCCTCCTCCTCCTCCTCCTCCTCCTCCTCCTCCTCCTCCTCCTCATCCCTCCTTCTTCTCCTCCTCCTCCTCCTCATCCTCCTCCTCCCCTCCTTCTCCTCCTCTTCCTCCTCCTCCTCCTCCTCCTCCTCCCCGGATTGTAGCGTTCTTGCAGTATGAAAAACATGAAAGGCAGTGACGAGCCGCCTTAGAATTGGTGGCAACGGCTTGGCGAGGCCAGCGGAGATGAATGACAGACCAGGCAGGTGTGACAGGCCAAGCAAGAGACCCGGAGGCTTCACGTATTCCCTGGCGGCACGAAGTTGGAGGTCGACAGACGGACCTTGCTCCTCCTCCTCCTCCTCCACCTCCTCCTCCTCCTCCTCCGCCTCCTCCTCCCCCTCCTCCTGCTCCCCTCCTCCTCCTCCTCCACCTCCCCCTCCTCCCTCCTCCTCCCTCCTCCTCCGCTCCTCCTCCCTCCTCCCCTCCTCCTCCTCCTCCTCCTCCTCCTCCTCCTCCTCCTCCTCCTCCTCCCTCTCATCCTCCCCCTCCTCTCCCTCCTCCTCCTCCTCCTGCTCCTCCTCCTCCTCCTGCTCCTCCTCCCTCAAGCCAATTGGGCCCGAGCATTTTGCCAGAGCCCGATCCCTGTACCTCCTCGGGGTGCTTGAGGGATAGCTTGGCGAGTCTCGCCCACACTCGCCAGGCTAACGAAAGCAGGGATGACAGCAGATGTGGCGCGTCCAGCTCGTCACGCCAGACGGGGGAGGCCGTCTCGACCATGGAGTCGGTGCGCGCACTGCAAAACGTGTGAGTACAATGACAAGTTGGCCGCGTCTGGGGGTAAGTGCCCCACATGCAGCAAGAAGATCCGCCTCTATGTGCCGAGGGCCCCCAGCGTCTCCTTCGACGAGCACGTGGAGCAGATCGAGCTGCAGGACGACGGCGGCACCGTCGCGGGTTCAGGCAAAGTTCACGCTGGCCGACATCCTCGCAGCCCCAGCCCCAGACGCGGAGGCAAGGGCGAGGCTGGTGCCAAGGCCAAGCAGTATGCGACGGTGCAGGCGCTCTTGAAGGAGGCGGCCGAGGCGTCCGACGACGTCATGCTGAAGTCGGCGCTGGCAGCCCAGCAGGAGCGGCTTCAGCAGAAGGTGCAGAGGAGCGGCGTCAGCCCAGGAGGAGCCCGTCTCGGAGGCAGAGGCCGTGCGCAAGGCCGATGGGGCCTGGCGCGCGGCATCTCACCGCCACGAGCAGACGGTGACGCAGGTCCTGCGCTTGAGGAAGCAGTTGCAGGTGGCGGAGAGCAAGGAACAGAAGGCAGCTGAGGATCTGGCGCTCGCCGAGATCCACAAGAAGCGAGCAGCCGAGGCCTTGGCGAAAGCCGAGGGAGTGCAGGCCACGCAGACCACGGCCGCCTCTGTTGATCAGGTGCCCGCGTTCGAGCTGCGCATCAACTCGGCAATTTTCGACCAGTTCAAGAGCTGGGATTGTGAGGAGAGCGACAAAGAGCAGCTGCGAGAGTTAAAACGTGAACTCGATCAGTATCGTACTGCCTTCGAGTCCAAGGATGTCCAGGCACGTGCCTTCCTCGAGAAGGTTGACGAGTTCGAGAAGGAGGTTGTAGAGCGCATGAACAAGAAGAGGCGCACAGCAGGAAATGATGAAGGAGCTGCCGCGGGTGATGGAGGTGGTCAGGGCGTACCTCCTACTGCGGCTGCTGGAGGCGCCGAGGGAGCAGCTGCAGCGCCACCGCCTGGCGCAGCAGCGCCAGCTGCGGCTGCGGGTGCCTCGCACGTGGCTGGTGCTCCCACGGGCGCCTCTGGCGCGGCTTCGACGCCGACGGAGGCGCAGGTCAAGGAGGCCGCTGCCGCCATCTCCAAGGCCAGGTTCGACGCGGCGAAGGCCGTGGAGAAGGGCAAGGGCGGCGGCGGCGGCGGAAAGGGTGACGACGTCAAGGTCCCCGACGCTGACAACGAGGAGCTGTGACTAGGGGCTGCGACAGCTCCGCTGGGGGAGTCGTCCATGGAGACGACCACTACGGGCAGCAGCAGTCCTGCAGGCACTGGTGCTTCAACGTCGTCATCGGGGAGCTGCAGCACGACCAGTACTGGGACCAGCACTACTGCATCGACTTCGTCATCGGCGAAGTCCTCGACCAAACTTTCCTTCGGCAACGCAACCTGCATGGGGGACAAAGCTTGGGGATATCTTTGCCAGACGTCTCGGACGCACGACTATGTCACCGCGTGCGAGACGCATGTGCATCAGCGAGACCTTGGCAAGTGGACATCCAAGGCGCGCGGTGCAGGTTTGAAGTTGCTGACCAATGGCGCTAGAGCCAAGAGTAGATGGAAACAGGTACACCCAGACCAGGAAGCTCGAGCGAATGAAGGAGGTGAGTGGATGTTGGTTCGTAACCATCGCCCTGCTCAGGTTCTTGACGCTGCTCGTAATTCCCCTGCCCTTCGTCATGATCGATGTGCAGCGTTTGATGGGTTCCTACCTGTATTATTGCATATGCGTGGTTTTTCGCTGGTGGTGTGATCATATACGGATACACGGGGATCGGTTTCAGCGGCGACAACATCCTTCGAATGCGTCGCGTCGGCAGTTTGCTTGCATCTCTTCAGTTGCCATGGATTGCCATCGGTGACTGGAACATGTCGCCCGCGCAGCTGTGCGCCACAGGTTTCGTGGAAAAGGTTGCAGGCATCGACGTCGCGTCTGAGGCTGAGTTCACTTGCGCACCAGGTGAAAATCGCCCCTCGCTTTTAGATTTTGTTCTGTGTTCCGAGGCTGCTAGGCCTTAAATCCTGGGGCCCAGGGCCGTCCTGGACGTTCCGTGGAAACCCCGCATCGGCCTCAGTCTGGAATTAATCTCAGAGGGTAGCCAGCTGTATACTAGGTTTCTGGATCTTCCACCCCAGCTCCCATCGGTGCCTCGTCCAGCTAGGCGGCCTGTGGAAGGTTCGAAGTCGAGCCGAGCTAAGGTGGAGCGTAGGTTAGCGCAGCAGCTGGCCAAGCAAAAGCGGCACGATAGAATTCGTGAATGGTTTCCTTCTGAGAGTGTCAGCGTGGAGGAGGAGGGGGCGAGTGGTCCGCAGGTCCCCCTCAGCGAAGCCGAAACAGGTGTCGGCGAGCCGCTGGGAGGTGACGGGTACGATTCCAACGAGGAAGAGGACCCGTGGGCCTTCGAGCCCAGCTTCGGACCCGACCCCGCCCCACCCGCTGCCTCTCTGCCCCCCGCACAGTCAATGAGTAATTCAGCCCAGCGTGAGAGCCCCCCAGATAGTAGCCCCGAGCAACAGTCTTACGATCAGGAGCCATCGCCCACAGGGTCTGAGGGGAATTAAAAATCCAACGCTGAATTTAAGCTAGCAGAGGCCACCTGGAGTGCTGAAAGGAAAAACGTCGGTTTCATTTCGTCGGGTACTTACCCGCCTGCTGATGCTATCGTCCGTTCCGTTGCACACTCTCTTGGCTCATATCATTGTGGCAGTCTTAGCAGTCTTTTCGGTGCGTGGATTCGCACAGTGGAGGTCAGCTTCGCCTCGCATCATGGCCAGGCCAGCCTTGGGAGATCTCGCGCCGAGGGGCCCAAGTTCCGCACCGACACTGTCTTGGAAGCGACGCCGTCCAGGATTGCACCTATGAGGGATCGCATCAGTGGATGGTGGACCAGGGCCCATGTGGTGCTGGATACATATGCCAAGCATCTGGCTAGAAAGAATGGTGTCAAGCAGCAAGAATTGTTAGTTTCAACGTGCAAGAGGTTAGCTTCGGAGGCCCCTGATAAGGGGCACCAGGTCATCAGACAGAATGACGGCATCTCGTGGGTTTCTTGGCTGCAGCTCATGTCTACGGTTGGTACCTTATGTGCACAGGAGCTGGCTGAGGCAGTCAAGTTTAGTGAGCGTATTTCGCAGAGAAGCCAGAGGAGGGCCATCAGTCAGTCTCTGGCCGAGTTTCGTGAATGGACAGAGTCTCAGAACGCGGTGTCCACCCTCCACAGGGCCATTCGGGAGGTACCACAGGCACCTCATTCACTCGTGGACGGTGATAAGACCATCCAGCACCCGCGGGACATCATGGCCAAGAAGAGCCAGAGGTTCCAAGAGCTGTGGGCGCCTGAGGGGCAGCAGCTGGAGGGGCTTCATTCTTTGTTCGCCGACATCCGTGCACGCGTTGCTGAGGAGCCTCTTCCACCGTTGGCAGGGGAGCAGCTGCGGGCAGCTGGCAGAGCCATGAAGCAGACGTCAGCCATGGGAGCCGATCGCCTCACGGCGCTCGACACCGATCGGCTCCCCGACATCGCGCTCGAGGGGCTCGCGGTGATCCTGGCTGCCTGCGAGGCCTGCCAGGCATGGCCGCATCAGCTGCTTCTGACGATCGGCACGCTGCTGCCGAAAAAGGTCACGGGCGACAGAGTCATAGGTTTGCTGCCGCACATCGCGCGCCTCTGGTCCCAGGCGCGCGAGCCGTGGGTGCGCTCGTGGACTGAGGAGTGCGAGGCGCCGTGGGATGCCGCGATCCGCGGCAACGCGGCGCTGCAGGAGGCGTTCGTCCGCGTGGTGGACGAGGAGCTGGCGGCCCGCCTGGGCGTGGCCCACGGCCACGGGCTGCTGGACATCGCCAGCTTTTACGACAGCATCGGGTGGCTGCGGCTGGGGCTGACGGCACTGAGGTTGGACTTCCCAGCCGAGGTGCTGGGCCTGGAGCTGCTGCAATGCATGGCGGCGCGGTGCCTTCGTCAAGCGGGGGCATACCCCGAGGCCTTCGCACCGACCAGGTCGGTGGTGCAGGGCTTGCGTTCAGGCACGCGCTTCGCCAAAGCAGTAACATATTTCATTATGCAGAAAATTACGACCAGTCATGTGCAGCTTTCTCATAGGTTGTGGATTGACGATTTGAGCCAGGTGTCCAAAGGGTCCAGACGAGCTGTGCGTGATCGCCTTGTTGCCTGCCTGAAGGAGACCTGCATGTTGATGCAGAAGGGCGGACTCACCATCTCTCCCAAGAGCGTGGTGGCGTGCACCAAGCTCGCGGACGCCAAGGGGGTGGTGAGGCGCCTCAGGCTGTCAGGTTTCGCGGTGACGGCAGCGGCGCAGACTCCGTACCTCGGCGTCGACGTCGGTGGCGGCAGACGGCATGTCAGAGCAACGCGGACGGCCAGGATTTCACGTCATCGGAAGATGCACGCGAAGGTTGCGAGGTATGCACGTACAGCCAGGCGGTATAGGCTGACGGCGAGGCTGGAACAACAAGGTGCTGCTGCTGCGGGCGCATATGCTCATCAAGTGCATGGTGTTTTTGGTCATCGAATGCGACAGATGCGAACTTTCATGTGTGGCGCATCCAGCCCTCGACTCACGGGGAGGTGCGTTACGACGCTGCTTGACTTGCGTGCTCCAGGGCGTGACCCTGCTTGTCGTTTACCGAAGGAATGTTTGCAGATGTGGATTCGTACATGGCTTTCGCAGCCAGCTCTCAGACATGGGATCGACAAGACGTGGAGGCAGCTGGCACAGGAGCTTCGGTCGATGCAACCCCAGCTTCGTAGTCGACATGTCAGGGGACCTCAAGCAGCTGTGATCACCTACCTACTCCAAGAAGGGTGGGAACCTGAGGGTCCTGCTGATTGGAGGGTCCAGCCCGACGGCGCAGGGACGCAGCACAACTGGCAATTCAATCCAGAGGCTCTGACAGGCTTTGAGAAGGTTGATGTCCCGAAGGCCTTCCTGCAGGAGTACGAGGGCGCGGTGATGCAGAGGCTGTGGCGGCAGGCTGCTACTCATTTCGACGGCGGTGGCATGGAAGATGGGATCTGCAACCTTTCCCTGCGAGCCCTTCTTCGACAGCTCGAGGAGGGGCCCAATGGCAAGCAGCTGTCTGGCATCCTGCTGTCTGCAGCTGCGGGGGCAGCCTGGCCGCGGGAGCGCAGGTCCGAGAAGTCCAAGTTGCCAATCTCGCAAGTATGTGTCAAGTGCAGAGTTGAAGAGGAGACTTCTTTTCACAGGATTTGGAGTTGTTCTAAGTGCACAGATCACGACATCTACAAGTTGTCAGATGAATATGCACCGAGGGCCCACACGCAGCATGAGGTCGAGCCATGTTTTTGGCATAGAGGTCTTTTGCCACAGGCGCGGGTCTCCGTTCCGCCCCCACATGAGGAGGCCGCCTGGTGGAGTGAGGGCGTTGAAGCGTTTGAAGATAACTGCTTCGGCGTGGGCTCCGAGTCGGCCCCTGTTTGCCTTTTCGGCGATGCGAGTGGGGGCGAAGCTACTTCTGACCCTCGCCTGAGACGTGTAGGATGTGGTTTAGCACAGTATTCTGATATTTCGGTTAACATGCAACTTGTTGCTTCTGTGCGGGGGGGCCTCCCTGGACCCGTCCAAACAGTTGCCAGGGGTGAGCTTTTTAGTTTTCTCACTGCGTTGATCGGCGCTGATGGAGTGGTGATTTATACCACCGGCAACGCTAATGTTTGCTCTGGTTGGCATTGTGGCCGAGCATTCGCCCCAGAGGGGGGAGAACGCGGATTTGTGGCAGCAGGTAGGCCAGGTACTCAGTAGAAAACCCAACCTTGTCTGTACTGTCCTTTTCGTGCATTCTCACCAGGAGGCATGCGACGTCCTCCAGGGCAGAGCTCCTTTGTACTTGGCTGTGGGTAATGCAGCCGCTGATAAGTTGGCGTCAGCAGCAGCACGTGCAGTCAGAATCCCAGCCCCGATTCGTACCAGAGTTCTCACGAATGAGAAGATGGCTTTCGCCGTCCGCATGCGAATTCTGCTCGCCACCTTGGAAACTTTAAAAGCCGAGCAGGCCTTGGCGGCCGAGGAGCCCCGCGGGACCCGCGTCAGGAACCCTGGGCCCAGGCCACCCGCGCCTGTTGTCTGCAAAGAGTTTTCCACGGCTCATGCGTTGTCTGAAAGCAGTCTCTCTTGTTTGAAGTGTAGGAGTTCAACTTCTAAGGCTAGGAAAAAAGTCTGGTTGGAGACCCCTTGCTTCGACCTGAGGGCTGTAGATGGCGTTGTGTTCAGGCCGCCCCCCCGTTGCAGGGTGCACATCTGTGGGGGGTGGGCTGATGAGACTCACAGTTTACAATATCACGCTGGGCTGGGGATTTGGTTCTGCAGCACCTGTGGTAGTTATGCGGCCCAGCAGTTGGCCCAACTCGGGAAGAGGTGCGATGGCAGACCTGCAAGTAATCGTGTAGATTATTTGAAGAATATCGAACGGGGGATCTGGCCTAAAGCTTACAGCAAAGCTGATCAGGCCAGAAGAGCGGCTCGTTCTCTTTAAGATAACCCGTAACCGACACAGTCGCAATATCCGTAACTCCGTAACTCCTGCTCCTCCTCCTCCTCCTGCTCCCTCTCCTCTCCCTCATCCCTCTCCTCCTTCCCCTCCTCTCCATCCTCCCCCTCATCCTCCTCCTCCTCTTCCTCCTCCTCTTCCTCCTCCTCCTCCTGGCACCTGTGCCGCTGGGTGCCTTTGTGGCGTCCCAGGAAAACAGGCGGGTTGGCAGCCCGATCGTCTCCACAGCTCGACGGGGCTGTGGGAGAGACTCTTGCCCTGTGGTTGGCCAGCCACAGTAGGTGCGGGCCCGCCGTACCACCCCTGAGAGGCCCGATGGGGTTACTCGAAGGGGTCCCCCGACGTGGGGGGCGCGGGAACTTAAGTCCTTGGGCAGCGGGGCCTCCGCTGCTTGAGGCCGGCGGCCAAGTGGGGGTGGTGCCGGTGGCCGTGTCTCGGGGTGGCATCTCGAGGCACCTCGCAACGGCGGCGCGGATAACGCCGGGGGCGGTCCGTGCCGCCGTTCGTGTTGCGAGGTCCGACTGCATGTGAATTCATTCAGGCACCTTGGGCACCTCCTTTCGGGTTGTGTCGCCCAGGTTGTTCTGTCGGGCAACTAATCTATCCTCCTCCGCTTCCTCCTCTTCCTCCTCAACCCTCCTCTCACCAACCCCTCCTCATCTCCTCCTCCGTCTGATCCTCGTCGTCCCTTGTCTATGCTCATCCTCTCCGCCTTCTACCATGCTCTCCTCCTCTCACTACCTCCTGCTCCTCCTCCTCTCGTTCACCTACCTCCTCCTCCTACTCATCCTCCTTCCCTCCTCCTCCTCCTCGATACCTCTTTTCATCCTCCTCCTCCTCCTCCTACCTCCCCCTCCTACCTCCTCCGTAAACTTCCTCCTCCTCCTCCTCCTCCTCCTCCTCCTCCTCCTCCTCCTCCCGCTCCTCCTGTTGCTCCTGTTCCTCCTCTCCTTCCTCCTCCTTCTCCTCCCCCTCCTCATCCCCCTCATTCTCCACAATTTCTCAATATGAATACTACTCTCCCTCTTCCCCTGATGACGGAATGGGGGTAGCCGACCCCCCCCGCGTATTGTTTTTTACACGCAGGTTTCCCCGGAGTTGGGTTTTCGCCTGCATTTGTTTCCACAGTGCTGGTCTCGCTGAGGCGCCGGCCTCATTTTCGGGCCCCGCTCGTTCCGAATCGTGCTCCCGCTGCAGCGATGGTCTCATTTTCGGATCGGTGTTTTGCCTCCGTCGTTCAGGATGGCGTTCTCGCCCCAGCGCGGGCCTCTTTCTCGCGCGCCCATCCGCCCGCCACCACCGCACCGCGCCCCGCCCCGCCCACCGCCACTTCCACCCACCAACGCACGCACGCACGCACGCACGCGCACCGCCACCACCACCCCCCTACCCCACCCACCACCACGCTACACCGCGCCACACCGCATCACACGCGCGCACACCGCATCACACGCGCGCACACACACACACGCACGCACGCACGCACGCACGCACGCACGCACGCACGCACGCACGCACGCACACACGCACACACACACACACATACACACGCACACACACAAACACAGAAACGCACACACACACACACACCACCACCACCGCCGCCACCACCACCACCACCACCGCCATCACGCACGCACGCACCTGGCCCACCACCAAACCACCAAGACGCCACGCCACGTCATACCACAGCACACGCACACACACCACCACACACACACACACCACCACCACCACCACCACCACCACCACCACCACCACCACCACCACCACCACCACCACCACAACCACCACAACCACAACCACAACCACAACCACAACCATAACCACAACCACGCAAACACGCACGCACGCACGCGCACCACAACCCACTACGCACGCACGCGCGGAGCCACAGGTCCGCTACGACACGCGTCCGCGGATAGAGAAAATCAGCGCCATAGTAAGGGATGGGAGGGAGGGGCAGGACGTCAGATATGACGCGAGCGCACATAGCTTGCCCT
>CAUYUJ010017903.1:169370-220859 GCA_963575745.1 Prorocentrum cordatum
TCCTCCTCCTCCTCCTCCTCCTCCTCCTCCCCCTCCCCCTCTCGCCGCCGCAGCCGCCTGCCCAGTGCCAGGCAGTCCCTCCCGCCGCGCCGCTCCGCGCCGCGCCCGCGATGTGAGGCGGCAGGCGAGCCAGGGTGCGGCGGGCGGTCGAACGACGGAGGTCCCCCCCCAACGAGCATGTTTGTCCTCATAGCTCTCCTCTCCTCCTCCTCCTCCTCTCCGCCTCCTCCTCCTCCTCCTCCTCCCATCCTCTCGCTCCTCCTCCTGCTCCTCCTCCTCCCCCTCCTACTCCTCCTCCTCCTCATCATCATCCTCCTCCTCCTCCTCGTTCCCCCCCTCGCCCCTCGTCAATCCAATACGAGCCTGCAACTGCCTTTCGACCTGCGTCATTTCCGCCCGTCGAGTTGTTTTCGGCTTGCGTCAGGCTCCGCCCGCCCCCCCCCCGTCCATGCAAGTAAACTTGCCCTCCCGAGTCAACAAACAGGCTCAAAAGAAAGGCCCTGCGGGGGGGTGGGTGGGCGCCGCCGTCGCCTCGTTTCCTCGCTTGTGGGCCTCCCACGAGGCCCTCGTCGCCACGGCCGGGGGCTCCCCTCGCCAGCCCTGGCCTGAACGCGCTCCGGCCGAGGTGCGGGGAGCACGGTCTCCGTGCTCCAGGCCTCCTAGATGGGGCTGGAGTAGATGGGGTCTGAGGATCGCGCCACATCGCCGATGCATCGCCGATACATCCCCGATGCTGCTCGATGTTGACCCCGATTTGCTTCATGTCGACGTCGCCGATGCATGCATCGCCGATGTATCGGCGATGCGGCGCGATTCCCCGACCCCATCTACTCTGACTCCATCTAGGAGGCCTTTACGTATCCTGCTTGATCCCCCAGAGTTGGGTGGTTGGAAGCTCGCGGTGAATCGTTGGAACCCCGCCAAGAAAAAAGGGCCTCTTGCGGGGGAGGGGCTTTGAGATTATGGCGTTGCACTTCGCTCGCACGTGGCGTTTGCGGTGTGGGGCCTGAGGGCCATCACGGATTGCTCTGGCTCATGAGATATTGCACAAAGGTGAGGCCTACGGCTCCGATTAGGATGATGCGCGATGTTGCCTTTTTTCTGGCAGCGTCGGATCTCATGGGGGAGAGGCCGGGGGGCGGGGGTCCGAGGCGGGGATTGGTTTTCGGGGATGGATGTATTCGGCTCCCCTTAGTCCTTAGTCATCAGGGGCCCCTGTCTGCATGTTCCCTGTTTCGTATTCTTGCGGTATGGGGGGGGGGACCCCCCCCTGCCGGACCCCCTGAAATCTCCACCTTCCGAGCTGCTGGACACCCCTGCAGAGGGCCCCACCAGACGTCCGGGCTTCTGGGAGTCCCTGCCAAGCCGTGCAAACAGGGAAGCGGCAGTCCCAACAGGCCCCGGAGACGGTCCAACATGGCCTCAATAGGGCCCAAAGCACTCCGAGAGGACACTCGAGCAAGCCCCAAGAGGCAACAGCCATAATTTCTGCTACGGTTTTGGCAGCTTTTTGGCATTCTCGCATTTTCGGGCCACCGACGGCTCCAGGACAGCCTTTCCTAGGTCTCCAGGGCGTCCGAGACCGCCCAGGAGGCTCGAACATCGCCCCGCAACCGACCAAAAGGGCTATCGGGCAGTCCAAGAAAGCCCCAAGACAGCCCCAGGGCTTATGATGCTCCAACCTACTTTAGCTTTGATCGCCAGAAAGAATTTCGAGCGCCCAAAAAAGTGCCGAAACTCAAGGGTTTTCACGTGCCGGGCCCTCGGAGACACTCGCCCGACACTGCTTCGACCTTGTTTCGACACCCTTTTGACACTTTTTCGGGTGCTCGACATTATTTCTGGGATGTGGTCCTTAAGTAGGATGGGAACAACATAACCCAGGGCCCCAACATGACCCGAGGAGAACTCGATTGCAGCACAAGACGGCCGCAAGATGCCCCCGAAGAATTCCAATTCGTGACCCGGTCGTTCAGGTGGACCGCGGTTGGAAGCAGGATGGCCCGAGGAAGGTCCCAGGTGCTCCAGAGGCCCCCAGAGGGCGCCCAGGAGGCTTCCAGGCGGCCCCAAGAAGCCCATGAAACAACTTTCGTGAGGCTTCCGTGAGGCCTTCCAATGAGGAGCCTCCGCAATACGAGCCAAGAGCTGAGGAGGATGAAGACGAATTCGCAGGGTAGGGCGAGAATGAGGAAGACGAAGAGGAAGCATGATGGGATCCGACTGACTACCATAGCTGATGGTAACGACGTTACCGGGAAAAGCAACAGGAGATACTGCTAACTGTTTTGTTTGTGGCTCGTCGGGCCATCTTGAGGCGATCTTGGGGGCCTCTTGGGCCGTCTTGAACGCCGTGGGGCCGACAGGTCGTTTGTTTGCTGATAAAATACCAGTATGACGGGGCCAGACGGTTATTCACTGTCCCTGGGTGCGAAGTGGGATTCGCGATGCGGATTGTTGAATATTATTACTTCTAAAGAATAATTATTGTTGGGCCCCCTGGTGCACGCCCCCCCTGCGCCGCCTAGGCCGCAGCTACATTTTCATCATTTTCGTGAGGAAGCCTCAGGTAAAACGATGTGATCCAGATCCGGTTGTTTTGTTGTAATCCGTTTTCCCTTGCAAAAAACACTATAAAATGACATTTCTTGTTCTAATATAATCAAATTTCAAGAATCCCTTGCAAAAAATAAGGTAAAGTGGACATTCGCGCGCGCAAGACGAAATCCTTCCAAAAGCTTAGTGTTCGGAGCGATTTTAACATAAAAACATCAAAAAACCAATGGTTTTTCAACAAAAAAATGTCAAAATCTCATCCCGCGCGCTCTTGCGGATTCGTAGGAAAACCAACACTTTTTAAACATTTCTGTCAAACGGGCTTTTGCGAGCAACTTTTTCGAACTTCTGCGACAACGGTTGCGCACCTGCCAGGGCCATCATCCCTGTCAAATAATACCATGCGGGACACATTCGTTTTTTCTTCGCGCGCGCACGCCGAAATCTCCAAAAACCATTGGGTTCTTAAGAATTTTAGCACCGCGCATCATAAAATCACACGAATCGCACCGTAGGTCCTCGAAAAACACCTGCACGACTTTTCAAAATTTCCACCCGCGCGCGCTGTCCGAATCCTAAAAAAACCAATGGTTTTCCAACATTTATGTTACATGAGCTCGCGCGAGCTACTTTCGCACGCTCTTGCAACGGGGTTCGCGCGCCTGCCAGGGGCCATAATCCCTTGCGGTTGCGCCATAGGTTGCGCCCTCGGCCGCCGAGAATAAAACGCCCCCCTATTGGTTGCGCCATAGGTTGCGCCCTCGGCCGCTGAGAATAAAACGTCCCCCTACTGGTTGCGCCATAGGTTGCCCCAGGAGGCCTTCAAGAGGCCCCAAGAGCCCGCCGTGAGGACCCAATAAGCCCCCAAGAGGCCCCAAGATGCTTCCAAGAAGCCCCCCAAAGCCCCTCAAGAGGACCCCAAGCGGCGCCAGGAGGCTTCCCCCCTTCCCCAAGAGGACCCCAAGCGGCCCCAGGAAGCCTCCGACTGATCACTGTCACATCCGTAGCCATCTCGGATCAAGGTATCGCCTGTGTTCTTGGATGGGTCATGGCTTTGTCGGCGAAAGCCCTTGACGACAGTATGGCCCAGAGCTGTCGCGGCCTCCCTTGGCCGACTGCGAGAGCCCGTATTATTTGCATCAGGCGCTCGTTGCAAAGGGTATCCAGGTCAGTCACCAGGCGTGCAAGACTTGGTGGGGCAAATATCGGGTTGTGCCTGGCAAGGTTAGTATTTCTAGCGCCCAGGAGCTGGAGGAGCAGCACGGTTCTGCCATCCGCCACCTGGGCATCGAGTATAATACACCTTTCAAATTATGCGGGGCGCTCCGACAGTTGGATCCACCACTGTATGTGACAGATCAGGTCGCAAAGATGTGGCTACTGCAGTATTCTTCCAAAGAGACGCTTGTCAAAGTGCAGAACGCTGGCCATCTGGAGACCTGGTATGGAGAACGTATTCGCAAAGACATGCCCGAGGGGACTACTGACGGGGCCGTGTTGAAGCAGTGGCTCCTGGGACATTTATCTGTATCTGCTGACGCCAGGGTATGCCAGAAGTGGCTCAGCACGGAGTGGGGCGCCAAGGGAGCATTGAATACTGCCCAAGCTGTGGAGGAATGTATAGGCCAGCGTCTTCGACTCAATCAGTATCGGGAGAGCTTCGCCGATGAGGCCGCCGCGGAGGTCCTCTCGCAGCTTCTCTCGGAGAGCGACCCTCCCGTCGCTGTCAGCGGTATGGTTTTGAGGCAATGGTACGTGAAGTATCACCCTGACTCTGGACCTTTGCAGTATGACACGGCTGAAAAGCTCGACGCGGCACTTGGTGACCACATGCGCGCGGTATATCCAGGGCTGAAGTACCACACCTTGCATGCCGTGTTGCGTATGCGACGGAAAGCTGTCTTGGTGTCCCGAGGAGTGTTGAGACAGTGGTGCGATGCGTATGCGTCGGTGAGCTCTTCAGTGCAGGCGACGGCTTCATCCGCCCAGGCCGTCACCAGGCGTGTATTGAAGCGCCCGGCGGCGCAGGTCGCAGGCGGGGTATTGAAACGGCCAGCCGCCGCCGGATCTGCCCGCGTGGCCAAACGGCCTGCCGCGGTCGACTGGGAGGAGCCCGTATCGAAGCAGCAGGCCACGGCAGCTTCTTCCTCCACAGAAGTGGTTTGTATAAAGCTGCTGACGGGGGATGCTGTAGAGGCGGCATGCGGCAAGCGGTATCGAGAGCAGGTCTCCGACTTGGGCCTTGGCCTCACTTACCAGAATATGCAGGTGCGTCTGAAGGCCTGGGGGTATGAGGCGGGTCCATATGCCTTGCGAGAGTGGCTTTGCAAGTATCGACTCGGAGACGGTGCCAAACATGGCAATTGCGCCGTCTACGCGTTGTCGCGCAGGGACCTCCAGTACTGGTATCACGTAGAAGGCTTGAGGGGGCGAGCGCTGGTGGACAAGTATCGCGCGGAGACCGGGGTATTTGCACATTGGGTCGCCCTGGAGAGGTGGCTGAAGGCGCCCTCCCAGCAGCTGGCAATACTGGAGAATGCTGAGGAGATACACAGCCACGTATGCGGGGAGTATGTCCTGGAGCAGCTGCAGAAGGGCGTCTCGGCCGAGGAGGTGAAAAAGGAGTTATTGGCGCAGTATCTCGTGGATTGCAGGACCACGCAGCGGCTCGTAGCGCATCGTCGCTATCGCGAGCAACGTGGCGAATACTGGACCAGCGAGCACCTAGAGCAACAGGAGTGGGAGTTCTTGTATTCCTTGGTTTCTCTGGATAGCAAGCTCGGCCACAACTGGGCGGTTGGCTGTCGCGCCCGGGCTAGACCTGGTTTGGAGGCTGTGCGTGTATCTTTATGTCAGCGCTTGGGCGTGGCGGAAGAGTTGGCGCCTTTGCACAATCTATCGGTATTTTTTGGTGGCCACGAACGGCATGCCAAGTTGGCACTCGCGTATCCAGATGCCTTCGTATACAAGGGCGCGCTGCCAGGTCCTGTGGTGGAGGCCTACGAGAGGACCTTTTTGGGCCAGGTGCTGCCGAGGACTGCGCGCGCGTGTATCTCCGACCAAGAGCAAGGCTGGTATGCGAGAGCTTGCAGCGTGGCGACAGCTGACGGTTGCATAGTATTCCCGAAAATGGCGGCGGACGCTTGTCTTATTGCTGCGTATGCCATGTTAAAGTGCCAGGAGGTATTTCAGCGACAGTCTTGGTCCATGTCATTACTCACCAGTATCCGAGCCACCTACAAGAAGCAGTATAATCTGACAGATTTTGCGTTTTGGGTGTGCTACGGGAGTTGGTCCGCTTGCGAGGCCTGCGGTTCGTTCTTCTTCAATGACGAGTATTTCTCGAACCGTGTATATCAGGATCGTAGCACGTCGGAACAACCAGACATGTTGGCGGCGTATCGTCGGCAAGTACCGCAGGACCCGGTGGTGCACGCCTGTGGCCAAGTTGGTATATCTTCGAGATGGTGGTATAAGCCAGGCATGTACACGCCCGTGGTTGCCAGCTGCCCTTGCTGTTCTGGTAAAGAGACTCCTCTCGAGAAGTTCAACCGCCGCATGCAGAACCATGGGCAGGCCCTCAAGGTTGCAAAGACGTCGGAGCTGTATAGGATCCCCTTGGCGACGAAGTCGGGCTACGAGGCAAAGGAGCGCATCACCTGGCCTCGATATTCGTTTCGGCAGTTTTCGCTGGACCGCAGCACTGGGCCCTGCATGCACGAGATGACCCTCGACGAATGTCGTGCTCTGAGCATCGTCGTCTTGAGGACCTCCGTGCAGCAAGAGAGGTATGGCGCTGCGCACCAGTTCAACTGGAAGAAGGTGGGTCTCTCGCGCGCGTACTTCAAGAAGGACCTGGTCTGCGAAGCGAGTATGCCTGCCGATCGGCGCAAGGCTGCATTTCATTTCTTGATGGAGCACAGCAAGTATTACCGCAGCTTTCTGACGGAGCAGAGGATCCGCGCGAGCAGGGGCGCCGCGGTCGCCCCCAACCCACCCCTCCCCAAAGAAAAAACCCACCCTCCCTCAACCCACCCCTCCCCCAACCCACCTCTCCCCAAACTCACCCCGGTCGCCCCGAACCCGCCCTCCCCCAACCCATCCCCCCCAAAAAAAACACGCCGGCAACAAAAACCACATCAACACAAACGCTATTCATTTTCTGGGGGCGCATGACAGGTATTACAGTAGCTTTTTGACTCCCACAGGATCCGCATCGAGAACCGCAGCTCCTTAAATCTTTCCTCCTACGACCTCTTTGTTGTCATGAAAGGTATCGAGTGTGCCATGTATCCCGTCTTGTATCCGACTACGGACTTCACTGATACGGGTATTATGGAGCACTACTATGCCCAGACCCAGGATAGCACGAATCGGGTGGTATCCATCGGCCTGTCCTGGACTCGGAAGGTGCTGTCCAGTGCCCGTGTATATGGCGAGCAGCGGGATCTGCCGTTTTTCCTGTACGAGAAGCATCTGGCGAATAAGTATTTCAATGCGCAAGTTCGTGCCAAGAGCCTCGGCGTCACGGGGGACGTTATGACACGAGATTCGCAGGCCTCTACGGGGTATTGGGAGATTGTGCAAGACTCCCTCGCTGATCTGGTGCGTATCATGCTCGTGCGCTGCTACGACGAGAAGAATTATGAGGCCCTGTATCAGCACTGCCGCACTCTCCGGGGACAGGTATGGCTGTGCGCGTTTCCGAATTTGTTTATCACCATCGCGCCCGCGGAGTGGAAGTTCCCGAGGCCGTATTTCATGGAGCCGTATCTTCGCTGTATTTTTGCTGGTGCCTATATGATGTCACTCCATATGTACTTCCTGGTTCGCTGTATCTGGTTGTTCTTGGCGAACCGCTGGGGCCACAGGTTCGTTTCTTGTATAACACAATTCCAGGAATTGTTTTGCGAGTTTCTCTCATGTCATATGTATCATGTACCCCATATATCACATATAACAACTGGATGTGTTCCACAAGCTGCCCCAAAAATGTGACCAATCTCTTCTTCGAGTTTGTCTCATGAGTATCAGACGCATCGTGTATCATATGTATCATGTCACTACAGTGTGCTTACATAAAGAACAGTGTCCAGGTACTTCATCGTTTACGAGTGGTGTATGAAGACCGAGTACCAGGGCCGTGGCACCCCGCACTGGCACATTTGCGCGTGGGTTGTATGCTTTGGGCTGTTGCAGAATCTCCAAGGGCGCACTGGTACGGCTGTCGTGTCGGCATTCGTCAAGTTCCTCTCGCTGGTATTCTGCGCCGAGATAGATGTTCAGATAGGCAACGGCCGTTTGAACTACATCTCCGGGTATGTGGCGAAGGACCATGATGCCGTCGACGTGGGGCTCGGCGAGTATGTGCAGAAGAATGCAAACAGCTCCTGGCTGACCGCGTATCGCTTGCTCAGCAAGAGCAGCCCGTGCTTGCCGGAAGTGGCGATCCGTATGGCGCAACTGTCGGAATTTGAGCGGTCCTACTCCCATGTTTTGCTGTATCCACCGCAGCCTGCAGCCATGCTGAATTATGACGGGCGGCAAGGAAACTTTTCCTCGAGGATGTATGGTTTCTATCTTCAGGAGAAGAGGGAGCAGCTGGTCGCAGGGACTCCCGTATCGGAGAGTTTCTTGGTATGGCACCGTGGCAGGGAGTATGACACCTCGAACCACTGCGTACAGTTCCGTGGCGGCAGACATCAGCAAAGGTATGCGTCCACGCAAGTGGTCGCCTGCAGGTACTGGTACGAGCTGACCGACGGTTATTGGGGCCAGCATTCACTGACTGTGCTGCCACATGTATACGCTGCACAATTACTCCCTCGGACGTTCAAACACCTGGACAGTATGAAGAACTTCGTGGGCATGATCGAGTATCTCATGTCCTGGCAGTGGTCCGACACTGCTGGTATCGTGGAGACGTCGTGTGAATTGAAATTCCATAATCATGCGCTGCCGATGCGAGTGGGTGAGGACGGCCAGATACTGTCATTCGGCTCGGAGTATACTGCTGGAGTGTCTGTATTTGCCAATGATAGGGCAGCATTCGAGTACCTGCTCTCGCTGGCCCGACGCGATCTGCAATTTCGAGGTATGCGCGATGAGCGTGTCGGCTGCTTCGAGCAGAAGCAACACGCGAATTTTCTGCTGTATATGCGTGTTGCTCAATGCGATAACGAGCCAGAGTAAGAGTGCCTCCGGCAGGCGTGGGATGTCTTGAATAGGCCGAAGTATCAGCAGCGCACCTGGAGTCCCGAGCAGGCTGACGCCATCGAACGGGTCAAGAAGGGTGTATCGCTGGAGGACGAGGAGGAGAAGCAGAACAGTAAGCGTTTCTTGTATATCAGTGGACCACCAGGCAGTGGGAAGACGGCAGTATTGCTGGAGCTGGCCATTTGGGCATGTGAGTCTGTTCAGGTTTTGATCGTGTGTCCCACCGGGTATCTCGTGCACCAGTACAAGTCCAAGCTGCCAGACAGACCTGGTATTGAGAACATCCGAGTGGATACCATGCAAGGAGTCCTGAAGTATAAGAGGGCCGGGAAGGACGGGAAGGTCCGCTGGGCCCCACCCTCGGCTTTGAGAGGTATTGACTTGATTCTTTGCGATGAAGGTAGCCAGTATGAAGATCAGGAATGGATGCGTTTTTTCGCCGCGGTGCGGGAGCAGCCGCATAAACCCTTCACTGGTATCGTGGCCGATTTTAAGCAGTTGCAGCCAGTATTGAGCGGGGGGCAATGCGAGCACTTCTGCAACCAAATGGACAAGGTTGACTTGAAGACAGTGTATCGCACCGCAGACCAGCAGCACCTGGTTTTCCTGAACCGTATGCGCGAGGCTCAGCCAGATCGGGTGTGTTTGACAGAGTATTTTGGCGACCGGCACTGGCAGCATGAGTCCTTGGAGGCTTGTGTTGAGCGCGGTATGGCGTTGGCGGCGGAGAAAGGACATCCGTTTTCTTGGCTGACGTGTACGAACGCAGGCTCGGCAGAGGTATGCAGAGCGGCTCTGGCATTACTCGGCATTAGTGAGGCCGATCTGCAAAAGGGTGGGTATTCCGATCCCACCACGAAGTCCAACTTACGCATTTTGGCCAGACCTGGTATCGTGATTCGCCTCAGTCGGAACTTTGACAAACAGCGAGGCTTTGTCAATGGGGCGTTGGCCACGGTATGCGAGTCGCTTCGTGGAAACTCTGTGTTTACAGCCAGGCTGGTGGGCACGGGCAACATGGTATTGGTGCACCCCATCGAGGAGAATGGGGAGATCTTCCTGCCCTGCTGCTACGGGTATGCGACCACGGTGCGTCGAGCGCAGGGTGCGGATCTCTTTCACGGCTGTATTTACTTCGAGCAGAAGAAGAGAGTGGCCACGAGAGGGTATGGCTACGTTGCCTGCAGTCGCTTTAAGTCCCGCGAGGGCTGCTATGTATTCGGCAAGCTCCGCCGCAGTGACTTCCTCCCGGCTGGCCCTGAGAAGGCCGGCGAGATTCTGGAGCGTGGCTATGACTCGGTATCGTCATCTGACGACGAGGGGAAAGGCTTGGAGTATGCCTGTGCAGATCAAGGGGAGTATGACGCGGACCCTGTTCTGTCCATGGATATGGGCAACAATCTCTTGGACTTCCTCGTGAGCACAGAGGATACGGCAGATGTATCCAAGACCGAGTGCCAACGTATCCTGGCAGAGTTTGCTGCAGGTGCCAGTGCGGAGGCTGCCGATGCGCCAGTGTATGAAGAGCTTCCAGTGAGGGAGGAAGTGTGGGGCGAGAACGGTGAGCTGCTCGTATACGGCGGCACGGCAACGCCGGAATGATCTGTGACGTATGGTGGCGGACGTTGAAAATAAACGTACACACGCGCATGTGTGTATCATCGTCTCCGGTCCGCTTCTACGTTGGAGTCCAAGTGTCTGCCTTCATAGAAAAAAAAATGTCCTCCAAGAGGGCCCCAAGAGCGCCCCCAAGGCTCCCAAGAGCGCCCCAAGAGGGTCTGAAGAGGCCCCCAGGAGGTCCCAAGAGGCGCCCAACAGGCGCCCAAGAGGCGGCCAAGAGATCCCCAAGAAGCTCCAAGGGGCTCCCCGGGGCACCCAGGATGCCCCACGAGGCCCCCGGGTCACGCGAGGAGGGCCCCAAGACGACCCAAGAGGCTTCTACTTGCCCAAGATTCATCCGAGTAGACTCCGAGAGGCATTCAAGAGGCCTCTGGCTCTTCTGATACCTACTCCTCATCCTTCTTCTCCCTCCTTCCCCTCTCATCTCATCATCACCATCATCACCATCACCATCACCATCGCCACCATCAGGAAACCTCCACCATCACCAACGCCACCATCACCATCATCATCACCATCATCACCATCACCACCAATCATCACCATCACGACACAACAACAACAACGATGTCTCTGTGTGTTGTTCATAGGCACTTTGGCTCAAGAGGGGGTTATTATTGGCCGCGTCTTGCCTTGGCATGGACTCCGCAGGGCATATTTTCTTGCTCTCCTTTGTATTACTGCGTTTCACCAGAGGTCAGGCAGGAGTACCTGTCGCATGTGACTACCTTTTGGATCAGTGGAGTGTATTCGTTGAGAACTTCGATTCATTTTGTTGTGGACTCGTGCGGCACTGCGAGGCAGTATGCAAAGAGAGGGGATGCTCGTATTTGGCCCATCGGGAAGGTTTGCACATGGCGCATTCTGGTTTGAACTTCATTCGCACTCTTCGCAGGGCTCGCATACGACGGCGCCTTGTTGCATTTGCGGAGAAGTGGGCGCACGTAGTATCAGGGCTTCAGCGTCCCCGTGTGGTGGGCGTCTCGGTCGCGAGCGCTGACATCATGGCCATCGGGGACAGTATCCCGGACTATGTGGCCGTGGCTGTTCAGAAGAACCAGGTGAAGATGGCAGGTAAGTATAACAGCATGGACTGTATGCGGTGTTTTATGCACATGCTTGAGTTTTGCATGGGCTGCGCGCCCACGGAGTATACCGAGGAGCTGCGTCAGTGGTTTCTGAAGCGGCAGTGTCGGAAGTATGGACGCAATGCTGCGGCGGAGCTCGCGTATTTTGGCGTGGTGTCCTGCGACAGTATGACCACAGCATTGGGTCGTATGAGGAAGGCTCTAAACACCACGTCTCAAGTGAGTGCTGCGACCATGCATGTATTGTTCTGCGAGACGCGGCAGGCTATCAATAGGTATTCGCTGCATGGTCTTTGGTATCTCATTGAGCAGCATGACAAGAGGAAGTCTGTGCGGGCAAATGTTTCGCGTGTCCGACATGGGCTCGCATACAGTGTATCCACGCTTCCTTACACAATTCAGGTTTTGGAGGAGATCCGCAGCTGTGTGGGTGTATCACTCGCTGTGCTGCGGAAGTTACCCTCCAAACGCGCTGGCGGACCTTGGGAGGTGGCGTTTCAGATGGGTCGCCGCCGTTTGTGTCCCAAGGTTGAATTGGATGGCATTCCAGAGTTCCGTGTGCTCGCGAGTTGTCTGAGCGTTGTGACTCAGAAGGTCCAGCACAATCAGCAGTATCGCGGCTTGGTCAAGGCCGCGAAGGGTCTGGGTATCAAGTACGCGAAGTCGTATACTAAGAAGAAGCTCGCGGTGCTGGTGCAGCGCGGTATGCAGAAGCCTGCAGGCACGGGGGCGCGGAAGAGGAGTTACGAGGAGCTGGTATCCGCAGTGCACGCTCGCGGCGGCTCTGAGTATGAAAGAATGAAAATGCAGGGAAGGTGGATCACCAGACGATTATCCAAAGTCAAGTTGGAGGCGTTGCTGGCTGAACCCCGAGGGCGGTGTTCATTTGTATAGTTGCATGTTGTCTGACACAGTGGTCGACCAGAAAAGTATGAAAGAAGAGCATATAGCAGCAATGACATTCACATATACATACATACACACATGTAAACATACTAGTTCGACGCGCATAGCCATTCTTTACACATAGACCTTACCTACACAGTCACATGCACATACACATGCGTACGTCGAGACATGCACTCAGAGTTACATACGTCGTATGAATGACATATAACATTTCTACATGGATACACAATGCAGAAATACATACAGACATACATGCATGCATAGAAAGAGTATTTTCACGTACCTGTTCCAAAAAAATGTGACTTGTTGAGCACACGGTGGCTCCCTACGCGTGTATCTCCGACAAAGAGCAAGGCTGGTATGTATCATATATACCGACATGTTGCGTCTCCAAACTGGCCCAAAAATGGGGGCTGTTGGGGTCATCTTGGGGTGGAGGACTAGAAGGGTCTGTTCGAGTTCACTCTCTTGAGGCCATCTTCGGGGCCTCTCGGGGTCGTCTTGGGGGGCCTCCAGGGCTATACTGGGGTCCTCTTGGGCCGTCTTTGCTCCTCTTTTTTGGGCCTCTTGGAACGTCTTCGGCGCTTCTAAGACGGAAAAGGCGATAATGTTAAAATGCTATGTGTTGACTTTGTCTCATGTGTATCATACGTCTCCCATTGCAGCCATATAATCTCACAGCTGGCGCGGCAGTACCAGTCTTCCCACTCGGAAGTATATTCCCTGCGGTTTCGATCCAATCGGTCGCAATGAGCCTCGACAGTGGTATGGCCACTGACTTCGCGATGTTGGTTCCAGGGACGCAACCGGGCGCCCCGGCCTCAGCGGAGAAGGCGAAGGACCAGAAGAAGCGGGAGTGGCTGAAGGTATTCGAGACGTTGCCGTCGCAGTTGCTCAACGTATACGGGCCTTCCAAGTTCGCGAAGTTATCGGACAAGCAGGTATGGAACGAGATGCAGGAGCCGCTGAAGAGTGGGGCCGCATGGATGTCGGAGATGTGCAGCAAGGAGCCGGAGCGGAGGGGTGTCGGTATTAACCGTTTCATTCACGCGATGAAGACCTTCTGCGAGTATCAAAACGATCCCTCGGTACAGGCGGCGAACAAGGCGGTATTGAATCCGACGATGTATGAGGAGTTCTACGAAGAGATTGAGGAGATCCTGCCGTCCTTGCAGTATTGCCTGGCACCCAAGAAGCAGTATGAGAAAAGGGGTGCTGCCGCTCTGCGCGCGAGCGGTATGGACGAAGCAGTGCTGCCGGACACGAAGACTGAGCCGGCATTGGACCAGCATGCGAAGAAAGTGTATGAGTGGCTCGACAAGGGTAAACTTTCGCGAGTGCGTATGATGGCCCATTGGCAAAGCTGTGGGGGTTGGCATTCGTGGCTCAGTGTCACCACAGGGCCGCCACCTGTTTCAGGTATCACGGGAACAGTTTTCACGGAGCTGGTCCAGAGCAGCAGGAGGTATCACTTCAAGAGTTCCAGGCTGCTGTGAAGGTCCGTCATGCGTTGGGCCACAACGGTATTGACGTGGAGGCGGTGGGCTCACAGGGCTCCGCCGTCAACGATTTCGGCACTGCCTGATGGCACGGTATATGAGCAATTTTCCAGAGTCGTGCGTGCACACTGGGGAGGCAGGGGCTGCATGCATTTAGACCAGGGTATTGCTTCTCTGCATCTCGGGAGCGTATATATGAAGTGCGCGGGAGTGGCAAAACAAAATGTCCCAAATAATGAGACCACCTGGTCTGTGGGTGTATGTGCCCCACAAACTTGTTAGTGAGTTTCAGTTGTCCTATAATGTTTTTCTCTCATGCTTATCATATGTGTCATGGGAAATATGTATCATATATAACAAATGCATGTGTCCGAAATTTGCCCCCAACATGTGATCAATTGTTGTGTGTCTTTGTCTCATGTCTATCACATCATGTGCAATCTGTATCATCTATATCAAATGCATGAGTCTGAAATTTGTCCCAAAAATGTGACCAACTGTTGTGTGTCTTTGTCTCATGTCTATCATATGTGCCATGTGCAATATGCATCATATATAGCAAGTGCATGTGGACGAAATTTGCCCCAAAAATGTGACCAACTGTTGTGTGTCTTTGTCTGAGGTCTAGCATATGTATCATGTGCAATCTGTATCATATATACCAAATGCATGTGTCTGAATTTTGCCCCAAAAATGTGACCAACTGTTGTGTGTCTTTGTCTCATGTCTATCATATGTATCATGTCAATATGACTCATATATGACAAATGCATGTGTCTGAAATTTGCCACAAAAATGTGACCAACAGTTGTGTGCTTTTGTCTCATGTCTATCATATCATGTGCAATATGTATCATATAACAAATGCATGTCCCCGAAATTTGCCCCAACAATGTGACCAACTGTTTTGTGTCTTTGTCTCATGTCTAATATATTCATGTGCAAAATGTATCATACATAACAAATGCATGAGGCCGAAATGTGCTCCAAAAATGTGACCAACTGTTGTGCGTCTTTGTCTCATGTCTATCATTTGTATCATGTCAATATGTATCATGTATGACAAATGCGTGATTTTGAAATTTGCACCAAAAATGTGATCAACTGTTGTGTGTATAACAAATGCATGGTGTTGCCTCAAAAATGTGACCAACAGTTGTGTGTCTTTGTCTCATGTCTATCATATCATGTGCAATATGTATTATGTATAACAAATGCATGTCCCCGAAATTGGCCCCACAAATGTGACCAACTGTTGTGTGTCTTTGTCTCATGTCTAATCTATTCATGTGCCATATGTATCACAATAAGGAATGTATGAGGCCGAAATTTGCCCCAAAAATGTGACCAACTGTTGTGTGTCTTTATCCCATGTCTATCATATGTATCATGTGCAATATGTATCATGTATGACAAATGCGTGTTTCTGAAATTTGCACCAAAAATGTGATCAACTGTTGTGTGTTTTTGTCTTAGGTCTATCAGATGTATCATGTGCAATATGTATCATATATAACAAAGGCATGTGTACGAAATTTGCCCCAACAATGTGACCAACTGTTGTGTGTCTTAGTCTCATGTCCAGGAAATCAATGGCAATATGTATCATCTATATCAAATGCATGAGTCTGAAATTTTCCCCAAAAATGTGACCAACTGTTGTGTGTCTTTGTCTCATGTCTATCATATGTATCATGTGCAATATGTACCATATATAACAAATGCATGTGTCTGAAATTTGATCCAGAAATGTGACAATATGTTGACTAACCTGCTTGTGAGTGCGAGTTGTCCTATCAGTGTGAGAACCCCGTTTTGAAACACGAGCCGCCCTCAACCTCATCCTCCCTCTCTGGTCCCCCCCAGCCCCTAGAGGCCGCGGGCCCCGCCTCTCACGGCGCCCCCCTTCGGGTCCCTCCAGTGCGCCCCATCGGGAACTCAAGCGAGAGCACTGTTTTGAAACAGGAGCCCCCCTCAACCTAATCCTCCGCGCCCTCTCTGGTCCCCCCCAGGCCCTAGAGGCCTCGGGCCCCGCCTCTCACGGCGCCTCTCCTCGGGCCCCTCCAGAGCGCCCCATCGGGAACTCAAGCGAGAACCCCGTTTTGAAACAGGCCTCCCTCAACCTTATCCCCCTGGCCCACCCCGGCCCCCAGAGGCCTCGGGCCCCGCCTCTCACGGCGCCTCCCCTTGGGTCCCTCCAGAGTGCCTCATCGGGAACTCTTGTTTTGAAACAGGAGCCGCCATCAACCTCACCTGCTTGTGAGATTGAGTTGTCTGATCAGTTTGACACATGTATGTGCTTCGTTTCCGTTCGTATGGACTTTGGCACTTTCCCACAGCATTATGTGTGTGCCTTAGCCATTGGGGCTCCAGTCGTATATTGCTTTTCGTATCTCTTTCCATATTTGCACGCGCGTCCGTATTGTTGGCAATGGCAGGGCAGTGGGACGAACAGACTGGGGAGTATATCCCATCCAACGAGGAGGTGGCCGAGGGTATGAGGCGCTTGTCTGTGTCACCCGGCGGGGACGGATTGGTATTCCAATGGCTCAAGGCTCAGGAGAGACAACAGTACCACATAGCTAGGGGGGTGGCCGCTCACTCTTCGAGCTGGCGGTTCCTGCCGGGCATGCCTCCAGAGAGTGCCTGGAACGAGGTGCCACCAGCTCGAGGGGAAGGCGCGGCCACCCCCTTAGCTGGTGGTATTGGTACTTTTTTCTCTCCTGAAAGGTGCTGCGCGAGACCACGTGGTTCGCGACCGCAGTGTATTTTCCGTGTATGTGGCAGGGACTCACGGGTGTATGCCTGCGTGTGTCGACCGCGGAGAGCACGCGCCGTTCAAAGGAGAACGGTATGGTCGAGAACCAGCGGCGTATGGGAGGCATCGAGACCCCAGAGTGGATGGCGTTCGCTGTATACTTCTACCCCGGCTTGGTATTCGGCAACTTTGATGGTTTCAAAGATCCAGCCGCGCAGTATCTGGGCGCACTTGCGGAAGTATTCAATCGGCTGTGCACCCAAGCTGGTATAGCGAACTGGAGTTCGCACGTATTCGTCCGACCCGGCGGCTGGGTGTATGCTGGCTTGCGCAGGCTGTTGCAGCTCCTGCGTATTCACGTGCATTCCGAGGTGGTATCAGGTCTGTCATACAGGCGCATGGCGAGCCTGGATGTATTTGTGGCAACACACACGGCATCCATGGGCATGGAGCCGCCATGTATGGCTCTGTGGAATGCCTCCCACGACGTCAAGGATGGTATCACCTTGTTCCCGAAGCAGGATCATTGGGTGGCACATGCCTGTATGGCGTTCTTTCGGGCAGTCCGAGTATGGGAATGTCATGGATTACCGTGTGGATCTGGGTATGCCGGCGCATGTCCAGGGCGTCCTGGCGGTATTGGCGCCCCACGGACGCACGGGCGATGTGTCCGCGAGGAGGCGCATCGGCACCATGCTGGGACACTTGGCCCCTGATGTATGGGTGCCAGGAGCGCAGCTTGCAGTATTGCGCCCGATGCGTGCCATTAGGGACAGGCGCATGCCAGAAGACGATGAGCACACAGACTCGTCTCTTTAGTATGCTTCCAGAGCACGTATGCGTCCGCCTCGCCTTGTCCTGCTGCTCCTCCTCCTCCTCCTCCTCCTCCGGCGGGGCACCCATGGGGGCAACCATCGGGGCCACCATCGGAACAACCATCGCGGCAACCATGGGGACAACCATCGGGACAACGATCGGGACAACCACAACCATCAGGACAACCATCGGGACAACCATCGGGACATCCATCGGGACAACGATCGGGACCACCATCGGGGCAACCATCGGGAGAACCATCGGAACAACAATCGGGACAATCATCGGGACACTCATCGCGACAATTATCGGGACAACCACAACCATCAGGACCTCCAACCAGAGAGAGGTAGTCACGTGTATTTCGTCGACGAGTGAGCCAGTATTGCACATTGAGGCCGGAACGAGAACCACAGAACAAGAATGAGCATATATCGTCTCACAACAACGGAAACAAGTCCTGTGGTATGCTGGCGCCACGCACGTGATACCAGTCAAAATAAGGGTCTTGGCTTGTGTGGTACAGAAACGTTAAAACGTCGGAAAACGGTACGCGTGCCCATTGTTGGAACAGGGGTATAAGTCGTATACTAAGCTAGTTTCCACAAGATGTTACCACAAGAAGTCATTGTAACCATGCGCCAGTGTAGTAGCCAAGGTCGTCCGCAGGCCACGAAGTGAAGTGTCCGAACGTCATAGGGCGGGAAGCTGGGTGTGGGTGGTGGCGAAGAGTCGTTTGGAAACTTGGTAGAGCTTGAACCGGCCCCCCCACAAAGTGGGGGTATTGCCCGCCTCCTATGAAAACCCTGGCACTGGTGAGAACGGAGTGTCCCCAGTCTTAAATGATTGTTGTTGTTGTTGTTGTTGTTGAACTGTCACTACTAAAGAATAAGTGTTGCGGATCCCCCCCCCTCTGGTGCACATTGTATGTTTCCATTGAAGTGCCCCTCCCGGCGCTCGCACCCTGTTTTTTTATCAGGATAAGTCTTCCTCCTCAAACTGTGCCCCTGGTCCCCGGTTTACAACAACAGCAACAACAACGGCTCCCGTTGGATATTTCCTCTAAATTTACTCCTGTCCCCCGCTCCCGCTGAGACTTCCTCGCGATTTACTCAAGATTCGCGCTCCTGCCTGAGATGTCGTCGCAACTTACTCAGGCGCCGCGCTCTTGCCCCTCAGGAATCGCGCGTTCGCTGGGGACTTCTCAAATTTACGTAGGAATCGATCTCTTGCTGGAAATGGTTTGGCGAATCACGCAGAACTCACGAAGAACGATATATACCACCCAACAGTGGTATGATCGAAAACGAAGAGGGCGGGCAACGAGGGTTCGGGAAGTGCACGCTGAATGACAGTCCAGCAGATAATAGCGAACAGTCTTAACATGTGTGTTGTTGTTGCTGTTGTTGTTTCTGCTGCTGTTGATGATATTGTTGCTGTTGCCGTTGCCGTTGCCGTAGTTGTTGTGTTGCCGTTGTTATGGTGCTGTTGTTTTGTTGTTGTGGTTGTTGTAGTTGTTGTTGCTGATTTCTCACTATTGAAGAATACTTTGTGTTGATACCCCCCTCCGGTAATCATTATGTTCTTTCATTTGAAGTGTTTTCCCCGGGGCAGGGAAAGTCACCAGGCTCAAACCGCGTTGTTGGCCCCCGGAGTACAAAAGCAACTGCTCCCGCTTGAGACTTCCTCACAATCTAGCCAGGACCCCCGCTCCAGCCTGAGACGTCTTCTCATCTTACTTAGGAATCGCGCTCTCGCTTGGGACTTCCTTCCAATATATTCACGAATCGCTCTCTCGGCGCTCTGTTGTCGCGTTCTCGCTGGAGACTTGCTTGCGATGTACTCAAGAATCGCGCCTTTGCGTTCGAACCCCCAGAAATTTACTCAAGCGCCGCGCTTCCGACACTCAGGCACCCAGGGGTCGCGCTGACGCTTAGGACTCCCTCGCAGCTTACTTAGGAATCGGGATCTCGCTGCACTTCGTGGCCCCGTTGCAGCCCTTCGTGGCCCCCTCGCTGCCCTTCGGGGGCCCGTTGCAGCCCTTCGTGGCCCCCTCGCTGCTGCTTTTCGTGGCCCCGTTGCAGCCTTGCGCGGCCCCCTCGCTGCCCTTCGTGGCCTCGTTGCAGCCCTTCGTGGTCCCCTCGCTGCCCTTCGTGGCCCCGTTGCGAATCTTCGTGGCCCCCTCGCTGCCCTTCGTGGCCCCGTTGCACCCCTTCGTGGCCCCCTCGCTGCACTTCACTTCATGGCCCCGTTGCACCCTTTCGTGGCCCCGTCGCTGCCTTTCGTGGCTCATTTATGCATGCCCTTGGTGGCCCCCGCTCGTTCGCGCCCGTCGTGGCCCCACCTGCGTGCGCGTCGTGGCCCCACTGCCGCCCTTTGTGGTCCCCTCGCTGCCCTTCGTGGCCTCGTTGCTGCCCTCAGTGGCCCCGTCTTTGCCCGCCCTTTGCGGCCCAAAATACGTATGCCCTTCGAAGCCCCCGCTCGTTCGCGCCCGTCGTGGCCCCATATGCATGCCCTTCGTGTCCCCGCTGTCGCCCTTCGTGGCCCCCTCGCTGTCCTACGTGGCCCCGTTGCCATCCTCAGTGGCCCCTTTGCTACCCTGTGTGATCCCGCATTACCTGCCCTTCGTGGCCCCCGCTCGTTCGCGCCCTTCGTGGCCCCATACGCATGCCCCTCGTGGCCCCACTGTTGCCCCTCGTGGCCCCCTTCCTGCCCTTCGTGGCCCCGCTGTCGCTCTCGCTTTCGCTCGTCGCCGTCGTCGTCGTCGTCGTCGTTGTCGTCGTCGTGGTCGGTCCGATGTCCGTCCCTCTTGGGGTCGGGTTGCCGATGTTCGTGGGTCGTTTCAATAAGGCTTTGATTCAGTATGAGATCATAAGAGCGCTTCTGGATTCAATGAGTTCCCTTAAGCCGCCCAATGGGAATGTGAAAAAGCGGTTGCGACCGGTTCAATCACAGACGGCTGATCATGATCTCAGCTAAACACATGTATTGGGGCTCGAACGTGGCCATGATCCGTATACGATTCCCATGTGATTCATATACGGTTGAAACCGAAATTGAGCGAAAACGCGTGGCGTGCAACAAATTGCATCTCAGGAGGGGGAGGAGGAGGAGGAGCATGAGGAGCAGGAGGAGGAGGACGAGGAGGATGGGGAGGAGGAGGAGGAGGAGGAGGAGGAGGAAGAGGAGGAGGAGGAGGACGAGGGGAGAAGGAAGAGGAGGAGGAGGAGGAGGAGCAGGAGGAGGAAGAGGAGGAGGAGGAGGAGGAGGAGGAGGAGGACGACGAGGAAGAGGAGGCGGAGGAGGAGGGGGGAGGAGGAAGGGGGAATGAGGAGGTGAGGGAGGAAGGACAGGAGAGGGAGCAGGAGCAGCAGGAGGCGGAGGAGGAGGTGGAGAGGAGGAGGAGGAGGAGGAGGAGGAGGAGGAGCGGAGGAGGAGGAGAGGAGGAGGAGGAGGAGGAGGAGGAGGAGGAGGAGGAGGAGGAGGAGGAGGAGGAGGGGGGGGAAACGGAGGAGGACAGGATGGCAAGGCGGGTAGACGCGGCGGCCCAAACCCCCAACGTCATGACTTTTCCAGGACGTCGACCCCCAGATGTCTGGGCAAATTCCCCTAAGGTAGGTTCGTGCGGCGTCGGCACCCGCAAGGCTTTTGGCACCGCGTGGATCGTTCAACCTTGAATCGATCGCGGCCCCGATCGTTCAATGTTGAATTTCGTCGGGTACAATGGGCCTAACGTGTCCCTCGGTGCTTCCGCGTCGCAAAATGCAGCCTTGAACGCCTTCGCCAACGTCGCCGGCGCGCCAACGCCGCCGGCGCGCCAACGCCGCATGAACCTACAGTAGACCAGCATTGCATATTGAGCTACTTTTGGACGGCCCCTGGGCCCGGCGATGGCCCCCCGAACCCGAAGCAAAAACAGATGTTGTCACGACGCCAGGCGGTCTGGGCCTGTGGTGGTTGTGGGAGCCATGGCTGGGGGACGTGTGCGCCCTGCGCGGCCTGCGAGACCTTTGGCGCCCGTGCGACACGCAGGACCTGTGGGACCTGTGTGGCCTGCGGGGCAGGCCTCTCTGAGAAGCCTCTCAGAAACCTCCCACAAGCCTCTCAGAGGCCTCGCAGAAGCCTCTCAGAAGCGTCTCCGAAGCCTCCCACAAGCCTCTCATAAGCCTCCCACAAACTTCCCACAAGCCTCTCAGAAGCCTCCCACAAGCCTCTCAGAAGCCTCTCGCAAGCCTCTCAGAAGCGTCCCACAAGCGTCTCAAAAGCCTGCCCACAAGCCTCGCAGAGGCCGCAAATAAGCATTGTTTTACGTAACAGCGAAGACTGATAGGCTTTTCATAAGGTCAAAAGAGGCCATCATGACTCCCCAGGGGGGTCTGGGCGGCATCCGGACAGGGATCCGCGGAAGTCGTTTCAAGCAAACAGTTACACACTTCGTAGTCTTCGAGGTCCCAGAACTCCATTCCCGGGCCACATTCTGAATGCCCGGAGCCAACTGTAGGCCACTTCGTGCTCTTCGAATTCCCAGAACTCCATTCCCGGGCCACATTTTGAATGCCCGGAGCCAACTGTAGGCCACTTCGTGCTCTTCGAGTTCCCAGAACTCCATTCCCGGGCCACATTTTGAATGCCCGGAGCGAACTCTAGGCCATTTCGTGGTCTTCGAGTTCCCACAATTCCATTCCTGGGCATGATTTTGAATGCCCAGAGCCAACTGTAGGCCACTTCGTGTTCTTCGAGTTCCCAGAACTCTATTCCCGGGCCACATTTTGAATGAAGAGGCAGACTGATGTTGAGGCTGAGGCAGGCTGAGGCTGAGGCCGAGGCTGAAGGCAGACTGAGGCTGAGGCTGAAGCAGGCTGAGGCTGAGGCTGAGGCAGGCTGAGGCTGAGGCTCAGGCAGGCTGATGCTGAGGCAGGCTGAGGCTGAGGCTGAGGCTGATGCAGGCTGAGGCTGAGGCAGGCTGAGGCTGAGGCCGAGGCTGAAGGCAGACTGAGGCTGAGGCTGAAGCAGGCTGAGGCTGAGGCTGAGGCAGGCTGAGGCTGAGGCTGAGGCAGGCTGATGCTGAGGCAGGCTGAGGCCGAGGCTGAGGCTGATGCAGGCTGAGGCTGAGGCAGGCTGAGGCTGAGGCCGAGGCTGAAGGCAGACTGAGGCTGAGGCTGAAGCAGGCTGAGCTGAGGCTGAGGCAGGCTGAGGCTGAGGCTGAGGCAGGCTGATGCTGAGGCAGGCTGAGGCTGAGGCTGAGGCTGATGCAGGCTGAGGCTGAGGCAGGCTGAGGCTGAGGCCGAGGCTGAAGGCAGACTGAGGCTGAGGCTGAAGCAGGCTGAGGCTGAGGCTGAGGCAGGCTGAGGCTGAGGCTGAGGCAGGCTGAGGCTGAGGCAGGCTGAGGCTGAGGCTGAGGCTGATGCAGGCTGAGGCTGAGGCAGGCTGAGGCTGAGGCCGAGGCTGAAGGCAGACTGAGGCTGAGGCTGAAGCAGGCTGAGGCTGAGGCTGAGGCAGGCTGAGGCTGAGGCTGAGGCAGGCTGATGCTGAGGCAGGCTGAGGCTGAGGCTGAGGCTGATGCAGGCTGAGGCTGAGGCAGGCTGAGGCTGAGGCTGAGGCAGGCTGATGCTGAGGCAGGCTGAGGCTGAGGCTGAGGCTGAGGCTGCAGGCTGAGGCTGAGGCCGAGGCTGAAGGCAGACTGAGGCTGAGGCTGAAGCAGGCTGAGGCTGAGGCTGAGGCAGGCTGGGGCTGAGGCTGAGGCAGGCTGATGCTGAGGCAGGCTGAGGCTGAGGCTGAGGCTGATGCAGGCTGAGGCTGAGGCAGGCTGAGGCTGAGGCCGAGGCTGAAGGCAGACTGAGGCTGAGGCTGAAGCAGGCTGAGGCTGAGGCAGGCAGGCTGAGGCTGAGGCTGAGGCAGGCTGATGCTGAGGCAGGCTGAGGCTGAGGCTGAGGCTGATGCAGGCTGAGGCTGAGGCAGGCTGAGGCTGAGGCCGAGGCTGAAGGCAGACTGAGGCTGAGGCTGAAGCAGGCTGAGGCTGAGGCTGAGGCTGAGGCTGAGGCAGGCTGAGGCTGAGGCTGAGGCAGGCTGAGGCTGAGGCTGAGGCAGGGTGAGGCTGAGGCAGGCTGAGGCTGAGGCCGAGGCTGAAGGCAGACTGAGGCTGAGGCTGAAGCAGGCTGAGGCTGAGGCTGAGGCAGGCTGAGGCTGAGGCAGGCTGAGGCTGAGGCTGAGGCAGGCTGAGGCTGTGACTGTGACTGCGACTGCCGTTGCCACTGCGACTGGCATCGCGAACGCGACTACGACTGCGAGAACAGCAGAAATGTACAACTGGATTCTCATCTGAAGCTTAAGGGGAATGCTTCCAGATATGCTCCTACACATCGCTGTTAGGTTGCTTTGCCGGGATAAGATAGGCCTCGAAAAGCTTTTCAGAGGCCTCAGAGAAGTCTTTCAGAGGCTTCAGAGAAGCCTTTCAGCGACCTCAGAGAAGCCTTTCAGAGGCCTTAGAGAATCTTTCCAGAGGCCTCAGAGAAGCCTTTCAGAGGCCTCAGCAGGAACTCTTGGATCGGTTGCAATCCGGTGTTCTCCTGACAGGTTTGTACAGGAATCCTTTAGGTTGCGATCAGTCCGCTTCCAGTTGTTGCAATCCGACCGAAGTTCCTGAACAGTCCGAAGGGGTTGTGATCGATTCTCATTCCCAGATATACCCCCCCAAGGGGGGTACGATCGAAGACGAAGAGGAAGTATTGTTGACCCCCCCTGCCCTGTGCACATTGGTTTTTCGATTGAAGCGCCCCTCCCGGGGCTCGCACTCTGTTTTTTCTTTATCAGGGCAAGTCTTGAAGCTCAAACTGTGTCGTTGGTTCCCGGTTTGCAACAACAACGGCTCCCGCCTGAGACTTCCTCACAATGTATTGAAGAATCGCGCTCTCGCTTCGGACTTCCTTGCAATTTTCCACCGGATCGCGGCTCCCGCTTGATATCGTTTGAAAGTTTATTGCAGGATCGCGTTCTCGCTTGGGACATCCTCGCAACTTACTACCGAACTGCTTCGCTTGACATTTCTTCACAATTTATTCAGATGCCGGTTCTCGACACTCATGAATCGCGCTCCCGCTACATATTGCTTGGCGGTTCAAGCAGGACTCACGCTTCAACGACCCGCCCGCTCGACCCGCCCGTCGGGGCCTGCCCGCCCGACCAGCCCGTCGGTGACTGCAGTCGCCGCTCGATGCCCTTCGCCCGCCTTCGATGCCCCTCGCTGCCCGTACTGGTTCCGCAGTCGTGTTCGCTCGGTGCCCTTCGTGGCCCCGTTGCTGCCCTCAGTGGCTTCGTCGCTGCCCTTTGTGGCCCCGCATTATATATATATATATATATATATATATATATATATATATGTATATGTATATCTATCCATGGGGGGTGCAGGGCGCCCCCGGGAGCGTCCGAAGCCTCCCGGAGGGCCCCTGGGACCGCTAGGAACAGTTCGAGACCGCCCAAGACGGCCCGCGAGCGCTCCAAGACGCGCACAGATGGCCCTCAGGAATGGCCAGGAAGGCCCGAAGACGTTCCAAGAGAGCTCCATGAGGCCCCGAAGGCCTCCCAAGAGGCCTCCCAAGAGAGCGCCGACAAGCCAAAATCGTTGATTTTTATTGTTTTTTGTTTTCTAGGTTTGGGGCCTTCTCGCTTTTTCTGGGTTCCGACGCTCCAAGGCCGTCAAAGAGTCTCCCAAAACCGCTCCAAGACGGCCGAAGAGGCCCCCAAGACCGCCCCAAGACGGCCCAAGAGACCCCCAAAATCGTCCCAAGACGGCCTAGGAGAGCCCCAAGATGGCCCAGGAGCCGCCCAAGACGGTTCCAGGAGAGCCCCGACAGGGCTTATATATGTATCTATATGCTTAATTATATATGTATGTATATATAAATATATATATATATATATATATATATATATATATATATATATATGGGAAGGGGGTCCTGGACCAGGGGGGGGCCTCACTTTGCACAGTGGCTGTGGTCACCCCCCCGCCGGAGACGCCAGGACGCTCTAAAATGGCTCCAGGACGCCCTCAGGACAGCCCAAGAGAGGTCCGAAGCGGCCCGGGAGCACTCCAAGACGGTGAAAAAGCTGCCAAAGCGTCCCAGCAGGTCTCCGACAGCACTCTCGGGAGGGGCCCAATAGGAAATTGTCACTGTTTTTTTAGTGGGTTTTGAAGGTTTTGGCGTTCTCCCCAGTTCGGCTCCCAGACGCTCCAAGGCGGCCCAAGAGGCCCGAAAGATCGCCTCAAGACGAGCCCGGAGGCCCCCAAGAGGCCACCGAGACAGCCCAAGAGGGCCCCAAGACGGCCCAGGAAGCTTCCAAGACGGCCCAAAAGAGCTCCAGAGCACTCCAAGAGGAGCCCCAGATGGGGAACACGAACTGACATTTCGAGCCCTCGCCCACCAGAAGCTCCCAAGAGGCCCCCAGGAGTCCGCAAGAGGCCTCGAGAGGCCCCCAGGAAGCTCCAAGAGGCCTCCAACAGGCGCCGAAAGGGCCCCGCAAGGCTTCCAGACGCTGGTGATAATGACAATGATGATTATGCAGGGCGGCCTCAGGCCCACAACCCAAATCCCCAATACTGCTCACGCGGCATGCAAGACGCTGCGGAGATATCCTCGAGTTCGGCGGGGGAGCTTCGGAGACGACGGTGACGAAAATGATGACGATGATGACGACTATTATGAAGTTGGCGACGATGATGATGATGATGATGATGATGATGATGATGATGATGATGATGATGATGATGATGATGATGATGATGATGATGATGATGATGATGATAATGATGATGATGATGATGATGATGATGAGGAATAATATTATGATGATGATGATGATGTTGACAGTGGGAATGGTGATGCTGATGATGTTGATGATGGTGATCGTGATGTGAGCGATGGTGATGATGATGATGATGGTGGTGATGCTGACGATCATGATGACGATGACGGTGATGCCGTTGAGGATGGTGATGCTGACGATCATTATGATGATGATGCTGATGGTCAGGATGATAACGCCGATGCTGATAATAATGGTGGCGATGCTGTTTATGGTGCTTGTGATGCAGGAGTGGGCGGATGATGAAGATGATGACGATGATGATGACGATAACGATGACGACGATCACGACGACGACGACGACGATAATGATGACGATGGCGATGATGACGATGATTATGTTGATAATTCAGGTGACGATATTGACGATGATGACGACGATGGCGATGATGACGATGGTGATGACGATGTTGCTGCTGATGGTGGTGATGGTGACGATTGTGATGATGGTGATGGTCATGGTGGTGATGACGATGCCGCTGACGATGACGCTGGATATCATGGTGATGAGGATGGCGATGATGACGATGACGATTATTCTAGCTAGAACTTGAGCGCGCGCGAAGCGCGCGCGATGGTTCTAGTATACACATATATATATATATATATATATAGAGCACACAAGTGGCACGTGTGTGCCCAGGCTCATACAAAAACTGAAAGGGCTTTTGAAGCAGGAAGACACCATGACGGCGGGATCGGAAATGGAGAAGGGGAAGCTGGGGCAGCGCCGCCAGGGCCTTGCGATGTGTGTACCAGGGTCCCTCAGGAAGCCTCAGGAGGCCCGACTTGGATACCGGAAGAGGCTCCAGGAGGCCTCAGGGTTGTGAGTGTTGTGTGTGTGATGTGTGATGTGTGCTCTGTGTTGTGCGCGTTTTCTGTGCGTTGTAGGTGTTGAGTGTGTGTGTGTGTGTGTTATGTTTGTCTAGCGTGTGATGTGTTGGGTGTGACTTGTGTCTCTGTGTGTGCATGCAGTTCTGAGGCCCAGTAGGCCCCAGGCGGCTTCATGAGGCCCCAGGAGACCCCTGGAGGCTCCAGGAGGCCCCAAGAGGCTCCAGGAGGCCGCAGGAAACCCCCAAAGGCCCCAGGAGGTTCCAGGAGACCCCCAGGAGGCTCCGAGGCGGGGTCTGGGCTACCAGGAGGCCCCAAGAGGCTCCAGGAGGCCGCAGGAGGCACCAGGAGGCCCCAGGAGGTCCGAGGAGGCCCCAGCAGGCTCCGAGGCGGGGTCTGGGGTACCAGAAGGTACAGAAAGCCTCAGGAGGCTCTAGGAGGTTCCAGGAGGCCCCCAATCTCCGAGGCGGGGTCTCGGGTACCAGAAGGCACGTCGGGGCTCGATTTTGGGACGATGTCTTTGGCGAAACCGCCATTCTCTGAGAATCGGGGTCAAAATCATTGAAATTACAATGTGCTTTTGGAGGTTTTATATTTGAATTCCCATGTGTTTTTGGACCCTGACGTCACGATCTGTGTAAGGGGTGCCCCCGATTTTCAGAATGTCGAGGATGTCCCTGGCGAAACGGGCAGAAAAAACGCGAACGCGGCGCGTACGCATCAATCGCCTCTGAGCTCTACTCCCTCGGAGAGGTGCGTATGATAATATATATATATATGTATGTATGTATGTATGTATGTATGTATGAATGTATGTATGTTCATATATATATATACATATATATGTATGTATGTATGTATGCATGTATGTATGCATGTCTGTATGTATGTCTGTCTGTCTGTCTGTCTGTCTGTCTGTCTGTCTGTCTGTCTGTCTGTGTGTATGTATGTATGTATGTATGTATGTATGTATGTATGTATGTATGTATGTATGTATGTATGTATGTATGTATGTATGTATGTATGTATGTATGTATGTATGTATGTATGTATGTATGTATGTATGTATGTATGTATATATATAAAAATATATATATGTGTATATATATATATATATATATATGTCGGGGTACGGGGCCGGGGGCCTCTGGCCAGGTGCCTCGACTCGCCATGGTGGGACCCCCCCCCAGGCCTCTCCAGAGCCGCTCCGGGGCGTCTCCCGAGCGGCTCTGGACGGACCCTGGTGCTGTTTCAGCACCAGGAATAGTTCCCATCTTCGACCCATGTCGCCGAAGCACGTGGTAGAGATTTCGGGAGGCCTCCAACATGGCTCCGGACGCTTCCAGGAAAACTCCCAAGAGCCCTCCGGGTGACCAACATTTCATGGTTTTCCGAGGGTTTCGGAAGGATTTCGGCCTTTTGTTTTTTTCGGTTGTACGACGCTCCACGACGGCCCAGGAGGTCTCCAGGTCCGCCCCCAAGCCAAGCAGCCCCAGAGGCCCCCCAGACAAGCCCGAGGCGGCCCCGGAGAGCCCAAGGTCTGGCCCAAGAAGCGCCCACGACAGCCCACGAAGGCTCCAAAACAAGCCCAAGAAGGGCCCAAGAGAGGGACCGCGTACCGAACACCCAGGGCTCCCGCCTCAACGGTGACCCCAGAGGCCCCAGGCAGTCCCCAAGAGTCCTCCAACATTGCTCTAGGCGCTTCCAGGAGCACTCCCACGAGGGCCCCAGCAGGCCAAAATTGATGGTTTTCCATGGTTTTCGAAGGGTTTGGCCTTCTAGGCGGCCCAGGAGGCCTCCGAGACCGCCCCCAAACAGCTCCAGAAGCGCCCAAGGCTGCCCCGAGGCATTCCCGGAGAGCCCAAGGCTGGCCCAAGAAGCTTCCAGGGCAGCCCACGAGTGCCCCAAAACATGCCCGAGAGGTGTCCAAGAGACGGACCGCGTCCGGAAAACCCAGGGCTTCCGCCTCAAGACAGCCCCAGGAGGCCCCAGGTAGCTCCCAAGAGGCTTCAAACATGGCTCAAGACGCCTCCAAAAGCACCCCTAAGAGGATCCCAACAGGCCAAAATCGCTTATTTCACGTAGGAATTGGAGGATATTGGCCTTCTTGTCTTTTCGGCTTCCCGACGCTCCAACAGGGCCCAGCGCGCGTCCAGGTCCGCTCCCAAACAGCCCTAGGCGGGCCCAGAGAGCCCCAGGGAGCCCGCAAGACCGGCCCTACGCAACCCAAGAGTTCCTCGGCAGGATAGTCCAAGCGGGGGAGCCTCGGCCCTACGCAACCCAAGAGTTCCTCGGCAGGATAGTCTGGGAGGGGGGAAGAGCGGGGGAGCCTCTGGCACCACATGCTCCGGGAACGAACCTCCGGAACATGGCGTGCGATCGTGAGCGGAGTGCACGCCGCCGTCTTCGTGGTAAGAATCGTCGCGGGCATCGCACCTGAACGGTGTCTCAACTAGAACCTGAGCGCGCGCGAAGCGCGCGCGATGGTTCTAGTATCATATAATCATATTATATGTATATATATCTCTAGAACCATCGCGCGCGCTTCGCGCCTTCGTTGGCCCCTTTTGCTGCCCTCCACTGCCCCGCTGTCCCGTCGCCGTTTGTGGTCCCGTCACTGATACTAATGCCCTTCGTAGCCCCCGATCGCTCGCGCGCCCGTCGTGCCCCTATATGCATGCCCTTCGTGGCCCCGCTGTCGCCTTCGTGGCCTCCCCTCGCTGCCCTTCGGGCCCCATGCTGCCCTTCAGCGGCCCCATCCCCGGCCTTTTTTTTTGCCCTTTGTGCATGGTTTTTTATGCCCTTCGTGGCCCACGCTGGCTCTTCCAACGATTTACTTAGGAATCGCGCTATCGCTCGAGACTTCTTCGCGATTCATGCAGGACCCACGCTTCAGCAACCCGCCTGCTCGACCTCGTTGCCTGGGCCCGCCTTCCCGACCTGCCCGTTATTGGTCTGCCCACCCGATTTGCCCGTCTGGTTATACCACTTGTTTTCTGCTCCTCGCCCCCCTGAGGCTAATTTCTTTCGTGTTCCATTATTCTCCCGCCCCCTTTCCACCCGTCCTCTCTTCCCTTATTTTAGGGGTTGCACTAAATACACGATATATCCCCAAGGGGGCACAATCGAAGACGACGAATGCGGGTACCGAGGGTTTGGGATACACAGATTGATTAGCACGTGAGCAGATAGGAACGAAGTTGTTAACATGGTTGTTGTTGTTGTTGTTGAACATTATTACTTCCAAAGAATAATTATTGTTGGGGCCCCTGGTGCACGACCCCCCCGCCGCGCCTAGGCCGCAGCCTCATTTTCATCATTTTCGTGAGGAAGTCTCAGGCAAAACGGGTTGGGTCCGGATCCTGTTGTGTTGTTACGATTCGTTTTCCCTTGCAAAAAATAAGCTAAAGTGGACTTTTCTCTGTTTCTTAACATAAAGTATCGAAATTGTGAATTGATAACATAATAACCAACTTCAAGAATCCCTTTGCAAAAAATAAGGTAAAGTGGACATTCGCGCGCGCAAGACGAAATCCTTCCAAAACCTTAGTTTTCGTAGCGATTTTAACATAAAAACATCAAAACACCAATGGTTTTTCAAAACAAAATTGTCAAAATTTCATCCCGCGCGCTCTTGCGGATTCGTAGGAAACCCAACACTTTTTAAACATTTCTGTCAAACGGGCTTTTGCGAGCAACTTTTTTCGAACTTCTGCAACAACGGTTGCGCACCTGCCAGGGCCATCATCCCTGTCAAATAATACCATGCGGGACACATTCGTTTTTTCTTCGCTCGCGCACGCCGTCGTCGTCGGCCGCGGGGCCCTGAATAGTAGCCACGGTCGTCCGCATGCCACGAAGTGAAGTGTCCGAACGTCATAGGGCGGGGAGCTGGGTGTGGGTGGTGGCGAAGAGTCGTTTGGAAATTTGGTAGAGCTTGAACCGGCCCCCCCACAAAGTGGGGGTATTTCCCGCCTCCTATGAAAACCCTGGCACTGGTGAGAACGGAGTGTCCCCACGTGCTAGTAATTGTTGTTGTTGTTGTTGTTGTTGTTGTTGTTGTTGTTGTTGTTGTGGTGGTGGTGGTGGTGGTGGTGGTGGTGGTTGTTGTTGTTGTTGTTGAATTCTCACTTCTGAAGAATACTTATTGTTGATTCCCCCACCGGTGCATACTGTTTTTCTGAATGGAAGTGTGCCCTCGACGCTCGCACCTTGTTTTTTGTCAGGGAAAGTATTCCTGCTCAAACTGAGCCCTTTGGTCCCCGGGTTACAACAACAACGGCTCCCGCTTGAGACTTCTCACGATTTAGCCAGGACCCCTGGTCCCGCCCGAAACTTCCTTGCATTTTATTCAGGAATCGCGCTCTCGCTTGGGACTTCTCTGCAATTTCTTTAGGAATCGCTCTCCCGGCGCTCTCGAGTCGCGCTCTCGCTGGAGACTTGCTTGCAACCTACTGAAGAATGGCCTTGCGTCCGGATTTCTTGCAATTTGCCCAACCGCCACGCTCCCGACACCCAGGCACCCAGGAATCGCGCTCGTTGTGGCCCCATGTGCATGCCCTTCGTGGCCCCGCTGTCGCCATTTGTGTCCCCCTCGCTGTCCTACGTGGCCCAATTGCTACCCTCCGTGGCCCCATAGTTGCCTTCTGTGGCCCCGCATTATCTGCACTTCGTGGCCCCCGCTCGTTCGCGCTCCTCGTGGCCCCATACGCATGCCCTTCGTGTCTCCGCTGTCGCCCTTCGTGGCCTACTTCGTGTCCTTCGTGGCCCTGCTGTCGTTCTCTCTCGCTTTCGCTCGTCGTCGCCGTCGTCGTTGTCGTCGCCGTCGTCTTCGACGTCGTCGTCGTCGTCGTCGTCGTGGTCGGTCCCCTGTCCGTCCCTCTTGGGGTCGGGTCGACGGTCCGCGGCCGCCCCGCCGATCAGCGCTGCCGCTGGCCAGGCCGACTGTCCGCGGCCGCCCCGCCGCTTGCCGGGGCCCGGCCTGCAGGGAAGAAAGGTATACCCCCCAAAAGGGTTTCGATCGAAGACGAAAAGGGCGAGTATCGAGGGCTTGGGAAATACACGTTATTGGACACTCGAGCATATAAGGGCGAACAGTCTTAAAATGATTGTTGTTGTTGCTGTTGTTGCAGTTGTTGCTGAATACTCATTTCTGAAAAAATAATGGTTGTTGATCCCCCCACCGGTGCATACTGTTTTTTCTCAATCAAAGTGTGCCCCTCGACGCTCACACCCTGTTTTTTGTCAGGGAAAGTCCTCCTGCTCAAACTGGCCCTTTGGCCCCCGGGTTACAACAACAACGGCTCCCGCCAGAGACTTCCTTACAATTTAGCCAGGACCCCCGCTCCCACCCGAGACGCCCTCGCATTTTATTCAGGAAACGCGCTCTCGCTTGGGACTTCCTTACACAATTTATTCAGGAATCGCTCTCCCGGCGCTCTGGATTCGCTTTTTCTCTGGAGACGTGCTTGCAACTTACTGAAGAATGGCCTTGCGTTGGGATTTCTTACGATTTGCCCAAGCGCCGCGCTCCCGTCACCCAGGCACCCAGGAGTCGCGCCCGTTGTGACCCCATGTGCATGCCCTTCGTGGCCCTCGTGTCGCCATTCGTGTCCCCCTCATTGTCCTACGTGGCCCAGTTGTTACCCTTAGTGGCCCAATAGTTGCCTTCTGTGGCCCCGCGTTATCTGCACTTCGTGGCCCCCGCTCGTTCGTGCTCTTCGTGGCCCCATACGCATTCCCTTCGTGTCCCCGCTGTCGCCCTTCGTGGCCTACTTCGTGCCCTTCGTGGCCCTGCTGTCGTTCTCTCTCGCTTTCGCTCGCCGTCGTCGCCGTCGTCGTCGTCGCCGTCGTCTTCGACGTCGTCGTCGTCGTCGTCGTCGTCGTGGTCGGTCCCCTGTCCGTCCTTTTTGGGGTCGGGTCGGCGGTCCGCGGCCGCCCCGCCGATCAGCGCTGCCGCTGGCCAGGCCGACGGTCCGCGGCCGCCCCGCCGCTTGCCATGGCGCGGCCTGCAGGGAAGAAAGGTATACCCCCCAAAAGGGGTTCGATCGAAGACGACAAGGGCGGGTATCGAGGGTTTGGGAAATACGCGTTATTGGTCGCTCGAGCACATGAGGGCGAACAGTCTTACAATTGTTGTTGTTGTTGTTGTTGTTGTTGTTGTTGTTGTTGTTGTTGTTGTTGTTGTTGTTGTTGTTGTTGTTGTTGTTGTTGTTGTTGTCGTCGTCGTTGTTGTTGTTGTTGTTGAATTCTCATTCTTGAAGAATTCGTATTGTAAATCCACCCGCGCCGGTGCACATTGATGTTTTCACTTGAAGTGCACCCCCGGGGCTCGCATCTTGGTTTTTGTTAAAGAAAATCTTCCTGCTCAAACTGGCCCCCTGCCCCCCGGGTTACAACAACAACGGCTCCCGCCTGAGACTTCCTCACAATTTAGGCAGGACCCCCGCTCCCGCCCGAGACTTCCCGGCATTTTATTCAGGAATCGCGCTCTCGCTTGGGACTTCCTTACACAATTTATTCACGAATCACTCTCCCGGCGCTATGGAGTCGCGCTTTCGCTGGAGACTTGCTTGCAACTTGCCATGGAATAGCGCCCTTGCGTTGGATTCTCTTACAATTCACTCAAGCGCCGCGCTCACGACACCAAGGCACCCAGGAGTCGCGCTCACGCTTAGGATTCCCTCGCAGATTGCATAGGATCTCGCTGCCCTTCGTGGCCCCGTTGCAGCCCTTCGTGGCCCCCTCGCTTTGTTTCGTGGCCCCGCTGCAGCCCTTCGTGGCCCCTTCGCTGCCCTTCGTAGCCCCGTTGCAGCCCCTCGTGGCCTCCTCGCTGCCCTTCGTGGCCCCGCTGCAGCCCTTCGTGACCCCCTCGCTTTGTTTCGTGGCCCCGTTGCAACCCTTCGTGGCCCCCTCGCTGCCCTTCGTGGCCCCCTCGCAGCCCTTCGTGGCCCCGTCGCATCCCTTCGTAGCCCCCTCGCTGCCCTTCGTTGCCACGTTGTGGCCCTTCGTGGCCACCTCGCTGCCCTTCGTGGCCTCATATATGTATGCCCTTCGTGGCCCCCGCTCGTTCGCGTCCGTGGTTGCCCCATATGCATGCCCTTCGTGTCCCCGCTGTCGCCCTTCGTGGCCCCCCCGCTGCCCTTCGTGGCCCCGTTGCTGCCCTCAGTGGCCCCGTTCTTGCCTTCCGCGGCCCAATATACGTATGCCCTTCGTGGCCCCCGTTCGTTCGCGCCTTTTTGGCCCCATGTGCATGCCCTTCGTGGCCCCGCTGTCGCCGTTGCGGCACTTCGTGGCCCCCTCGCAGCCCATCGTGGCCCCGTTGCAACCCTTCGTGGCCCCCTCGCTGCCCTTCGTGGCCCCGTTGTGGCCCTTCGTGGCCCCCTCGCTGCCCTTCGTGGCCCCATATATGCAAGCCCTTCGTGGCCCCCGCTCGTTCGCGCCCGTGGTTGCCCCATGTGCATGCCTTTCGTAGCCCCGCTGTCGCCTTGTGTGGCCCCCTCACTGTCCTACGTGGCCCAATTGCTACCTTCAGTGGCCCCATCGTTGCCTTCTGTGGCCCCGCATGATCTGCCTTTCGTGGCCCCCGCTCGTTCGCGCTCTTCGTGGCCCCATACGCATTCCCTTCGTGTCCCCGCTGTCGCCCTTCGTGGCCTACTTCGTGTCCTTCGTGGCCCTGCTGTCGTTCTCTCTCGCTCTCGCTTTCGCTCGTCGTCGTCGTCGTCGCCGTCGTCGTCGTCGCCGTCGTCGTCGACGTCGTTGTCGTCGTCCTCGTCGTGGTCGGTCCCCTGTCCGTCCCTCTGGTGGTCGGGTCGACGGTCCGCGGCAGCCCCGCCGATCAGCGCCGCCGCTGGCCAGGCCGACGGTCCGCGGCCGCCCCGCCGCTTGCCGTGGCCCGGCCTGCAGGGAAGGAAGGTATACCCCCCAAAAGGGGTTCGATCGAAGACGGAGAGGGCGGGTATCGAGGGTTTGGGAAATACGCGTTAGTGGACACTCGAGCAGATAAGGGCGAACAGTTTTAAAATGATTGTTGTTGTTGTTGTTGTTGTTGTTGCTGCTGCTGTTGCTGCTGCTGCTGTTGTTGCTGCTGCTGCTGCTTCTGCTGCTGTTGTTGTTGTTGTTGTTGTTGTTGTTGTTGAGTTTTCCCTTCTGAAGAATAATTATTGCTGATCCCCCCTCACCGGTGCATGCTGTTTTTCTCCATCGAAGTGTGCCCCTCGACGCTCGCACCTTGTTTTTTGACAGTGAAAGCCTTCCTGCTCAAACCGGCCCCCTGGCCCCCGGGTTACAACAACAACGGTTCCCGCCAGAGACTTCCTTACAATTTAGCCAGGACCCCCGCTCCCACCCGAGACGCCCTCGCATTTTATTCAGGAAACGCGCTCTCGCTTGGGACTTCCTTACACAATTTATTCAGGAATCGCTCTCCCGGAGCTCTGGAGTCGCGCTCTCGCTGGAGACTTGCTTGCGACTTACTCAAGAATAGCCTTGCGTTGCAATTTCTTGCAATTTGCCCAAGCGCCGCGCTCCCGACACCCAGGCACCCAGGAGTCGCGCCCGTTGTGGCCCCATGTGCGTGCCCTTCGTGGCCCCGCTGTCGCCATTTGTGCCCCCCTCAATGTCCTACGTGGCCCAGTTGCTACCTTCAGTGGCTCCATAGTTGCCTTCTGTGGCCCCGCATTATTTGCACTTCGTGGCCCCCGCTCGTTCGCGCTCCTCGTGGCCCCATACGCATTCCCTTCGTGTCCCCGCTGTCGCCCTTTCGTGGCCTACTTCGTGCCCTTCGTGGCCCTGCTGTCGTTGTCTCTCGCTCTCGTTTTCGCTCGCCGTCGTCTTCGTCGCCGTCGTCTTCGACGTCGTCGTCGTCGACGTCGTGGTCGTCGTCGTCGTCGTCGTGGTCGGTCCCCTGTCCGCCCCTCTTGGGGTCGGGTCGACGGTCCGCGGCCGCCCCGCCGATCAGCGCTGCCGCTGGCCAGGCCGACGGTCCGCGGCCGCCCCGCCGCTTGCCGGGGCCCGACTTGCAGGGAAGAAAGGTATACCCCCCAAAAGGGGTTCGATCGAAGAAGAAGAGGGCGGGTATCGAGGGTTTGGGAAATACGCGTTATTGGGCACACGAGCAGATAAGGGCGAACAGTCTAAAATATATTATTGTTGTTGTTGTCGTCCACGCTGTTGAACTCTCACTTCTGAAGAATAATTATTGTCGATCCCCACCACCGGTGCACATTGTCATTTCTCCGTCAAAGTGCGCCCCTCTTGTTGATCCCCCCCCCACCGGTGCACACTGCTTTTTCTGAGTCAAAGTGCGCCCCTCGACGCTCGCACCTTGTTTTTTGACAGGGAAAGTCTTGATCCTCAAACTGCGTTGTTGCCCTTCCGGATTACAACAACGGCTCCCGCCTGAGGTTTCTTTACAATTTACTCATGACCCCCGCTTCCGCTTGAGATTTCTTCACAATTTACTCAGGATCGGCGCTCCCGCCAGACACTTCCTCGCAATTTACTCAGGACCCCCGCTCCCGCCTGAGACTTCCGCACCATTTACTCAAGGAACGGCGCTCCCGCCTGGGACATCCCGCGCAACTGAGCTACGTTGAACTCTCATAACGGCGCCCCCGCCTGGGACCTCCTTCGTTTCTCACTCCTGAAGAATAATTATTGTTCTCGTACGCGCCTCTCCGAAGGAATAGAGCTCAGAGGCGATTGATGCGTACGCGCGGCCGCGCGGCCCCGCGCGGCCGCGTCCGGGATTTTTCCGGCCGTTTCGCTTGGGACATCCTTAGGATTTTGAAAATCGGTGGCACCCCTCACGCAGATCGCGACGTCATGGTCAAAAACACAAGGGATTTGCAACGATTTCGAACATCGGTGGCACCCCTCACGCAAATCGGCGGGGTCGGGGTCAAAAAACACATGGGATTGGCAACGTTTTCGAACATCGGTGGCACCCCATCACGCAGATCGGCGGGGTCAGGTGCAACAAACACAAGGAATTTACAACATCAGAGTGAGGGGGCCGAACGGTCATTCATTGTCCCTGGGTGCGTGGCTGAAGTGAGATTCCGCGGTGCGGATTCGTGTTGTTGTTGTTGTTGTTGTTGTTGTTGTTGTTGTTGTTGTTGTTTGTTGTTGTTGTTGTTGTTGTTGTTGTTGTTGTTGTTGTTGTTGTTGTTGTTGTTGTTTGTTGTTTGTCGTCCCACCGTCGTCGCGACCCACCCGCGACCCACCCGCGACCCACCCCGACCCACCCGCGACCCACCCGCGACCCACCCCGCGACCCACCCCGCGGCCCACCCCGCGACCCACCCCGCGACCCACCCGCGACCCACCCGCGACCCACCCGCGACCCACCCGCGACCCACCCCGCGACCCGCCCGCGGCCCACCCCGCGGCCCACCCCGCGACCCACCCGCGACCCACCCGCGACCCACCCGCGACCCACCCGCGACCCACCCCGCGACCCACCCGCGACCCACCTTCGACCCAAACCACGTTCAAGGTACAAACCAACATTTTCGGCGCCTGCGGCGGGCTTTTTTTGCATTCCTTCCAGGTGGAGAGCCCGCGACCCACCCCGCGATCAACTCTCGACCAACCCGCGACCCAAACCACGTTCAGGGTACAAACCACATTTTTCGGCGCCTGCGGCGGGCATCTTTTGAACCGTTCTAGGTGGAGAGACCGCGGCCCACCCGCGACCACGTTCAGGGTACAAACCAATTTTTGTTGGCGCCTGCGGCGAGCATCTTGTTCATTCGTTCCCGGTGGAGAACCCGCGGCCCACCCGCGACCCAAACCACGTTCAGTGTACAAACCAATTTTTTCGGCGCCTGCGGCGGGCATCTTTTGAATCGTTCTAGGTGGAGAGACCGCGGCCCACCCGCGACCACGTTCAGGGTACAAACCAACTTTTTTCGGCGCCTGCGGCGAGCATCTTGTTCATTCGTTCCTGGTGGAGAACCCGCGGCCCACTCGCGACCCAAACCACGTTCAGTGTACAAACCAATTTTTTCGGCGCCTGCGGCGGGCTGCTTTTGCAGGAGGACGAGGAGGGGGAGGAGGAGGAGGAGGAGGAGGAGGAGGAGGAGGAGCAGCAGGAGGAGGAGGAGGAGGAGCAGCAGCAGCAGGAGGAGGAGGAGGAGGAGGAAGGGGACGACGACGATGACGTCGACGACGACGACGACGACGAAAAGGAGGAGGGTGGAGGATCGGGAGGGGGGGAAGAGGAGGAGGACGACGAGGAGGAACATGACGACAATGGGAGGACGATGATGGAAGGACGAGGGGGGGAGAGGGAGGACGAGGAAGAAGCGGAGGAGGAGGAGGAGGAGGAGGAGGACGAGGTGGAGGAGGAGGACGACGATGACGATGAGAACGAGGACGAGGACGAGGAAGAGGAGGAGGAGGAGTAGGAGGCGGAGGAGGAGGAAGAGGAGGAGGAGGAGGAGGAGGAGGAGGAGGAGGAGGAGGAGGAGGAGGAGGAGGAGAGCGCCATCGACAAGGAAGGTGGGGGCCACGAGTTCCGCCGGCTTGACGACGCCCGCGTCGCCCGCGCCCGCCCCCTCACTCTTATCCGCAATTGCGGGGTGCTATATATTTGAAACTCGGCGGTGCCCCTTACGCTGATCGTCCTCCCTCCTCCTCCTCTCCTCCTTCCGCCTCCTCCTCCTCCTCCTCCTCCTCCTCCAGCCTCCTCCTCCTCCTCCTCCTCCTCCCCCTCCGCCTCCCCCTTTCCCTCCCTTCTCATACGCAGGCACCCCCTACGCTGATCGTCGTCATCGTCCTCCTCCTCCTCCTCGTCAGCTGACCGCGCGCAGGGGAGGGACCGCGGGCCTCCAGCACCTCGCCGAGCAGCACCAGAGGTGTTACATGGCGCTGTTTACTGCGCGACCCATGGCGAAACCTTCGTTACCCTGTGTTGGAATGCCTGGCGCAAGCCATGGCGCAAGCCATGGCGCAAGCTGCATCGCAACTCACGGCGCAAATCATCGTTGTTCCTCCCTCCTGCGCCTCTAATCCTTCCCTTCCTCCGATCCCTTCGTCGTCTCTTTGGGTATGTTTCCCTTTGGGGGTAGGGTCGAAGACGAAAAGGGCGGGTATCCAGGGTTTGGGATATGCATAGTGAACGGCACGCGGGCCGGTAGGAGCGAACAGTCTTGGAATGCTTGTTGTTGTTGTTGTTGTTGTTGTTGTTGATGGTGGTGGTGCTGGTGCTGGTGCTGGCGCTGGTGTTGTGGTTGTGTTATCACTTCTGATAAATATATATTGTTGATCCCCCCACCGGTGCATACTGTATGTTCTCAATCAAAGTGTGCCCCTCGACGCTCACACCCTGTTTTTTTGACAGGGAAAGTCTTCTGCTCAAACTGGGCCCCTGGCCCCCAGGATTACAACAACAATGGTTCCCGTCTGAGACTTCTTCCAAATTGACTCAGGGCCCCACCGCTCGTGAGATTTTCTCAATTTACTCAGGATCGGTGCTCCCGGCTGTCACTTCCTCACAATTTACTCAGGACCCGCGCTCCCGTCTGAGATTTCCTCACAATTTACTCAGGGACGGCGCTCCCGCTTGAGACTTCGTTGCAATTGAACTTAGACTCCCTCGCAATTTAATCAAGACCCCCGCTCCCGCCAGAGAGCCCCCTACATTTGATTCAGGAATTGTGCTCTCGCTTGTCATTCCCATGCAATTCATTCAGAAGTCGCGCTTTCGACGCTCAGGAAACACGCTGCGACAAGGACGCCGCTACACTTTACTTAGTAATCGCGCTCTCGCCATACTCATGAATCCCGCTTGAATGTTCCACCCGCCCGACCCGCCCGTCAGGGGATAGCCCGCCCGTCGTGGGCTCCCGCCCGAGACTTCCTTCAGAAACGGCGTTTTCGCCTAGGATTTCCTCGAACTTTCACGCTCTTACTTTCCTGCTCCTCCTCCCTCTCCCTCCTCCTTCCTCCTCTCCTCCCTTCTCTCTCCCTCCTCTCTTCCCTCATCCTTATGCCTCTCTGCCATATCCCCTCCCCCTCCTCTCCCACCTCCCTTTACCCTCCCCTTTCCTGCCTCCTCCCTCCCTCTATCATTATTTGGTTTCTCTCTCTCTCTCTCTCTCTTCTCTCTCTTTTTCTTTACATATATTATATGTTTTTTTGTCTCTCTCTCTCTCTCTTGTCCCCTCTGCCTCTAATCAACCGCCCCCTCTTCGCTTCTTCTCTCCTGGCGTTTTCCCTCTTCCTTCGTCCCCCCCCCCTCCCTTCTTCCCACTCTCCTTCGTTATCCCCTTCTTTTGCAGGTCCCACACCAATCCCAATGGCGGGCACATGTACGCCCACGAAGCATTGTCCGTCCGTTCAGGTTTGCCCGCCTGTCTAAGCCCGCCGCCACCCGCAAAGAGAAATAATGTCCCCAAAGGAGATGTGATCGAACACAAAAAGGGCACACGGGCAACTAAGAGCGATCAGTCTTAGTAGGATTGCGGTTGTTGATGATGATGGTGGTGATGACGTTGTTGTTGTTGTTGCTGTTGTTGTTGTGCTTGTTGCTTGTTGTGTGTTGTTGTTTGGCGTCGTCCCCCCCGCGACACGGCCCGCGACCCACCCGCGACGCCCCCCCCCGGGACCCGCCCGCGGCCCACCCGCGACCCACCCGCGACCCACCCCGCGACCCGCCCGCCCGCCCACCCGCGACCCACCCCGCGACCCGCCCGCGACCCACCCGCGACCCACCCCGCGACCCACCCACATTGTTTGAACGACGAGTCGGCGCCTGCGGCGGGCCCGTCCTATGATTTGTAAACTTACGGCGCCTGCGGCGGGCCTCTTCAGAGCGTCGCAGACTGCCGACGTCACCGCGACTGTGGGGTGCTACATAACATGCTGTCCACATGTCGTTTGACACTTGTTGCCTCTTGAGATCCTCTTGCGACGCCCCCCTTGGACCTCTCTTGGGGCGTGGTGGGCGCCTCTTCAGTTGTATTCATGTCACTGTTGGGCGTTTTGGACCAATCGTTTGACGATCGCAGGCCCTCTTGGATCGTCCCGGGGGCCTCTTGGGGCGCTCTTGGCCCGTTTTGGGGCCGTCGCTTGCCAGAACCCTCAGGAGTGAGGACTGAGGTTTAATTTGCTTAGACCAACTACCTGAGGACACTCCCATTCGTGCCTCGGGGCGGAGGTATGTCCATGTCCGCCGCCCGCTAGGGTTCCAGGGCTTTGGTTCCCCAGGCCGTGGATGTGCACAAATCCCCGCCTCGCAGGAGGGGGGGGGGGCGGGAGGGGAACGGGATGATAGGAGCTGGGAGAGGAGAGGGGGGGCGCGGGAGGAGAGTAATGAATGAGGCAGGAGTGAGGAGGCGGCGGAGGAGGAGGAGGAGGAGGAAGAGGCGGAGGAGGAGGAGGAGGAAGAGGAGGAACAGGAGGAGGAGGAAGAGGAGGAGCAGGAGGAGGAACGGGGAGAGATGAGGAGGAGGACAAGCGAGATGCGTCCGCACCATGACCGACATTCCACCCCTCATACCCAGTCCTTCCCATCGCGCAGATTTGTTATCTATCCGCTGGGCTGTGTCATTTCGGACCTGGATACCCAAAGTGGCCCCGTCGTGTGATTCGCAATCAGGAAGGGGAGCTGCGTACATTGGAGGAGGAGGTGGCAGATAATTAAGAAGGACGATGCGCATGGTGTAGAAGACGAGGACTGCAGCAGGATCAGGAGCAGGAGTAGGATGAACGAATATAGCAGGACGACGAAGGTTGAGGAGATCTGTTCCGGAAGCGTGGCCCGCCTTTGGGGCGAGATTGTCGCTACGAGCGACGGGGGGAACGCGCCGATGCTGAAATGGGATCACAGTTGAACCGTTGCAGCGGGAACACCATTTCGAACAAATACAGTTGGATGGAGCGAATTAATTTATGTGGAACATTAAGTGTTGTCATCCTGCGCGTAAGCAAGCAGTATGCGGGAGAAACGGCGACCCGCTCGAATAGTATTCGGGGAGAGGAGCGTAGCATTTAGATTTAACCTTTGTGGAGAAGGAGGAGGAGGAGGAGGAGGAGGAGGAGGAGGAGGAGGGGGAGGAGGGGGAGGAGGGGGAGGAGGGTGGAGGAGGGTGGAGGAGGTGGCAGGCGGGGAGGAAGAGGTGAACGATGTGGAGGAGGAGGAGGATGCGAAGGAAGACGAGGACGGATGAGGCAGGGGAGAAGGAGGAGGAGGTGAAGGAGCAGGAGGAGGCTGATGATCAAAACAGCAAACGATGAGAAAGAAATGTTAACGAAGCAGGGGAGGAACAGGAGGATGAACACGTCAGAATGATGATGAGTAGGATGAAGAGGAGAAATACCAACCTATGATTGAGTCGGAGGGAGGATGGGTAGGGAGGAGGGATGAGGGAGGAGCCAACTCATAACTAACAAATCATGCAGGAAGAGGAAGGACGATTTGCTCCATTCTCCAGCATGGCTTTCCAGACCCAGCAACGCCCGTCTCTCCCATGGAGGTCAGACACTATCATGTTCCTCCTGCTGCTGTGTATTGTTGTCCTCCTCTTCCTCCCCCCGTATCCTCCTGATCCTTCCTCGTTCGCCTCCTAGTCCGTCTCCTCATCCTCCTCTTCATCCTCCTGTTCTTCCTCCTCCTCCTTCTCCTCTTCATCGTGATCGTCCTCACTCTCTTCGCCCGCCCTCTTCCCTTCCTTGTTTCTCCCACACTAGTCTCCGTCCCACTGTTGCTCCACTCGGTCCTCCTGCTTCCTCTCTGCCTCCTCCTCGTCCGGGCCCCTCGTCTTCATCCTTGTCATCCCCCCCCCCTCATCCTCCCGTTCCCTCCTTTCTCTCTCCGCCCTCAAACGTTGACCTCCCGCCCATGGCTCTCCCTCCCCCACCGTCAACCCCCCCTCCCCCTCCCCCCCCTGCCCCCCCTCCCGCCCCTCTTCTTCCCTCGTCCACCCTCCGCGTCCGCCCATTCCCCCTCCCGCATCCGCGTTCCTTTCCACTGGCTCCTCCCCCAAAAAATGGTATACACTCATCCGCCCTCCTCCTCTCTGAGAGCAGTGCAGGCTTACACCTTAGACGCGCAGCCCTGCAACCATGATGAACAGCACGGAGGAGGGCGACACCAATATGAGCAACGACGCCGGCGGCCCAGCGGCACCGCCGACTCCCGAACGGTACACTCGATGGCGCCTCGTCGTCCTCGTCTTGCTCGTCCCCCTGCTCGTGCTCCTGATGCTGCTGCTCTTGCTCCTGCTGCCGCTCCTCCTGCCATCGTCCAGCTGAAGTCATACCCTCATACTTAAGCTAACCTCCTCCTCCTCCTCCTCCTCCTCCTCCTCCTCCTCCTCCTCTTACTGGCCCACCCTGTTGCTGCTGTTCCTTTCTCTCTCTTTCCCCGTCCCCTCCGCCTCCTCCCACTACTCCCATTGCTTTCTCAGGCAGAGGTCGAGGCAGCCCCAAGTCTCAGGCGCATGCGTTCCGCGGTGACGCCCACGACGGCGCCAAAGACGACGACGGTGCTGGCGGCGACTACGAAATTGACGAGGGGGCTGCTAAAGGTGCCCCCATCTCGGGGGTTGCTAAAGGTCCCCCTGGCCCACAGTGCCCACCGTTTTGAAGCCCCAGGGGCCCTTTGGGCCTCGTGATGGGTTGCTCTGGAGGCTGTGGGGGCCTCCCCGAAAATCCTCGGGGCACCTTGGGTCAGGGGCGCTTCTAGCAGCACACGACCGGCAAATGCGTTGAACATCGTCCCCGGAACCCTCCCGGGGTCCGCCGAGGGCGCAGGGCGGTCTGCAGTCTCGAGACCTCTGCAGGCGGCGGTATGTACACGTTTTCTTTTCAATTATATATATATATATATATATATATATATATATATCGGAGTAGGCCGGGGGGGGGGCCGGGCCGGTGCCGTCATCCCCCATGGGCGCCCCCCAGAACCTTTGGGGGGTCACAGACCTCCTGGGACTGCCCCGGGCCGCTTCCAAATTGCCCACGACAGGCCACGCGGGCCGTACAGATGATCAAGAAAGCCTCAAGAGGCCCCGAAGACGCCCAAGAGCGCCCCAGGAGGGCCCGAGATGACTTGAAGATGGCCGACGAGGGCCCCGAGAGGGCCTTCAAGAGGCAAACATATGCCCATCCCCATACTCGCAATTTTAGTACACTTCGCTGGCTTCGTTTTCACAGTGCCCCAGACGCCCCCGCGGAGCCCCAACACAGCCCAAGAGAGACCCAAGAGGGCCCCAGACGGCCCAAAAGGGTCGGCCTGTGGGGCTGACGGGCCCCCCCGAGACGGCCCAAGAAGCGCCAAAGCCGGCACAGGAGGCCCCCAAGACGGCCTCCAGGAGGCCCAATAGGGCCTCGTTCGAAATCATGTTCCCGGAAGCTTCTCCAGGAACATGGTTTCCGGGCTCCCAGGACGCCCAAGAGGCCCACAAGACAGCCTCAGCGAGGCCCAAGAGTGCCCGAGATGGCTTGAAGATGGCCGAAGAGGGCCCCGAGAGGGCCTTCAAGAGGCAAAAATCAGCCCGTCCCCTTTCAGTAAAACGTGCATTTTCAGCATACTCCTTTCCTTCGTCTTCACAGTGCCCCAGATGCCCCCGAGGAGCCCCAACACAGCCCAAGAGAGACCTAAGAGGGCTCAAGACGGCCCGAAAGGGTCGTCCTGTGGGGCTCAGGGAACCCCCCAAGACGGCCCAAGAGGCCCCGAAGCCGGCCCAGGAGGCCCCCCCCCCAAACAAGACGGCGGTGCGCCACCCCCATCATCAGGGGCAGACTATCCATGCCATCCACATCTCATCGGCTACCATCCAATCTATAATATACATCACAAATCACTCTCACCAATCATCCAATCACATATAGGCCACATCATGCAATGATCACATGCCAAAATTATCAACCTAAACCATCACCACAACCTCAACTCTCAAAAAGAAGACCCTAACTTTCAGGAGGCCCAAGAGAGCCTCTTTCGACATCATGTTCCCCGAAACCTCTCCGGGAACATGACTTCCGGGCTCCCAGGACGCCCAAGAGGCCCACAAGAGAGCCTCAGCGAGGCCCAAGAGGGCCCGAGATGGCTTGAAGATGGCCGAAGAGGGCCCCGAGAGGGCCTTCAAGAGGCAAACATCGGCCCATTCCCCACGTAAAACGTACATTCTTAGCATACTCGCTGGCTTTGTCTTCACAGTGCCCCAGATGCCCCCCGCGGAGCCCTAACACAGCCCAAGAGAGACCCCAGAGAGCCCAAGACGGCCCAAACAGATCGTCCCGTGGGGCTGACGGAACCCCCCAAGACGGCCCAAGAGGCCCCGAAGCCGGACCAGGAGGCCCCCAAGACGGCATCAGGGAGGCCCAAGAGGGCCTCGTTCGAAATCATGGTTTTGGAAGCCTCTCCGGGAACATGATTTCCTGGTTCCCAGGACGCCCAAGAGGCCCACAAGACAGCCTCAGCGAGGCCCAAGAGGGCCCGAGATGACTTGAAGATGGCCGAAGAGGTCCTGTGGGGGTGACGGAACCTCCCAAGACGGCCCAAGAGGCCCCAAAGCTGGTCTTGTCAGGGTGCGCGTGCCCCCCCGACCCCGCTGGACCTCTCAGGAGCCCACGAACGCGACCTCGGTCAAGCAGTTCGCAGCCTTTTCGGAAGCAGCGAGGTCTCGTCTTGGTGCACGCGGCCCCTTGCTCGCTCAGCTGGATCCCCCAGGAGATCACAAGTGGCGGCAGTCTCGCAGTTCGCAGCCACCCAGGGCGCAGCGAGGTCTCGGCTGAGTGCACGTGGCCCCCGGCTCCGCTGGACCTCCCAGGAACCCACGAAAGCGGCGAACTTTGCGCAGTTCGCAGCTACCCAGGGAGCAGCGAGGTCTCGTCTGGGTACGCGTGGCCTCCGGTTCCGCCGTGCCCCCACAGAGCCGACAGTTACGGTACCCAGTTCGCAGCCCCCCAGAGAGCAGCGAGGTGTCGTCAGTCGTCAGGGTGCGCGTGCCCCCTTTGGCTCCGCCGTGCCTCCACAGAGCCCACGAAAGCGGCGACAATTATGCACTTCGCAGCCACCCAGAAGGCAGCGAGGTCTCGTCTGGGTGCGCGTCCCCTCCCCCCGACTCCGCTGGACCGCCCAGGAGCCCACGAAAGTGGTGGCGGTTGCGCAGTTCGCAGCACCCCCCGGCAGCAGCGAGGTCTCGTCCAGGTGCGCGCGGCCCCCGACCCAGCTGGACCTCCCAGGAGGTGACGAAAAGGGCGACAGCTTCGCAGCTCGCAGCCACCCAGAGAGCGATGTCTCGTCTGGGTGCGCGTACTCCGCAACTCGGCCGTGCCTCCCTTGAGCCCACGAAAGGGGCGACGGTGGCCCCTGTTGGGGGGGCAGATGGCCGCGCCGTGGACCCAAAGGTCGGCAGCAACAGCAACAGGAAAAGGACGTGGAGGAGGAGGACGAGGAGGAGAATTCGGCTGACGACGACGGTGGGGACATGGACGAGGACGAGGACGAAGACGACGGCGAGGACCGGCTTTGAACGAGGATGCTTGCGTGGCGGATGCGGCAGAGGAGGATGTGGCAACCTTGGTGCGCTCGCCCCCCATGTCCTACGTCATATCTCTCTTTCCCATCCCTTGACATTGCGTAGAGTCCCTGTCCGTTAGCACCGTAAGATGTTGAAGAGGACAGCGACGCCCAACAGATGCGCGATGCATGGCGTGGCATCGCATTGCGCAGCCAATCATTGCACAGCATAGCAGTGCAGCGCAAGGCATGGCATCGCATATCGGTACATCACACTGGCATGCCATTGCATGGCACCCATGGTTGTATGAACGGTGCAGCCAAACAACCATGTTGGAGGACCGACACTTTGGAGATAAGGCCAGTGTTGCACTGGAATCACAATTCGAAATGACCGAGAACGCGGAACAGAGGCTGAAACTGATGCGGGAACAACCATTCGGAACGACCAAAAACGCAGAACTGAGACCGGCGTTGCAGCACGAACACCATTTGAAATTACCGAAAGTGCGGAGACGAGACCAGCGTTGCAGCGGGAACGCGATTTCGGAAAACCCGAAACGCCGACATGCCGCCAGCGTGCAGGGGGAACATCATGTGAAAATACCCGGAACGGTCGGATTGGAACAACACACAAGATACGCAAGGTCCCCCTACATCGTGTGTTCACAACACCATACGCGGAAGGGGGCTGTTATCTCAGCGCATGCCGGGGGGAGTGAGGAAATGGTCCTCATACTGCGTATTTATTTAAAAGAGGAGGAAAAGAAGAGAGGAGGAGAGGGAGGAGGAGGAGGAGGAGGAGGAGGAGGAGGAGGAGGAGGAGGAGGAGGAGGAGGAGGGAGGTCAGGAGGAGGAGGAGGAGAAGAAAAGGGAGGAGGCGGAGGAACGCCGCTGCCTTTGGCGGGCAGGCCTTCCGCCCCGCCTTTTCCGAAGGGGCGGGAAGGGGGCTTGAGCGGGGGCGAAGGGGCCATGCGTGGCGCCCGCTGGCCTTGCGCAGTGGCCACGCGCCGAGGCGGCCGCGACACCGCCACCAGCTCGGGGACCGCTGCGGGCCAAAACCGGGCCTGGGCCTCTCTGCGCAGCGCCGCGAATATTCCCCTGCGCAGAGAGGAAGCGGGGAGGAGGGAGGAGGGAGGAGGGAGGAGGGAGGAGGGAGGAGGGAGGAGGAGGAGGAGGAGGGAGGAGGAGGAGGAGGAGGAGGAGGGGAGGAGGAGGAGGAGGAGGAGGAGGAGGAGGAGGAGGAGGAGGGAGGAGGAGGCTGCCACCCCAGGTTTCTGCAGTGGGGGCCATCCCTGAAGCAGTCAGCATCGGGTCACCCAGTACGTGGTCATCCAGGTTCCAGTCCCCATGTCAAGTGCGACCACCGCCCTGTGCGCGGGGATGCGCCAGTGCTGCGGCGCTGGGGCGGCCGGTAGGAGAGCCATTCAAGACTCTAGGTGTGTTGTTTAACGCGAACTTGACCATGAAGGAGGCTATACACGAGTGTCCTGGGGCCCTCTTGGGCCAGTTGGGGGCCTTTTGGGCTGGGGGAGGAGGCCCGGCACCGAGCGCCGGCTCCGCGCCATGGCGGGCGCCGGCCCCCCGCCGGCGCCGCCGAGCGCCGGGCTGCCGCCGAGCGCCCCCGGCCGCTGAGGTGACGCCCGGACCGGAGGCCACAGGGCGGGGGCCCCCAAAGGGTGCGGTGGCCACACCGCACCCAGGGTTCGGGCCGAACGAAAGGGGGTGATAGTCACCAGCCTCGAACGTATGCCTATCCCTAAGATTGACGCGCTAAGAGGAGATGACAATCTTAGAGATACACCCTCAGAAATTGAGGGAATCCCTAAGATCACCATCGTGATGAGGCGATGCCCAACATAAGGATAGGGATACGTTCCAGGCTGGTAAGATAGGGAAGAACGGGGGCCACGGGGCTCTTGCCGCACCCAGGGTCCACGGGCCGAACGAAGGGGGGGGAGATAGGGAAGGGGGGGGGTACGAGATCTGCCGCATGCAGCTGGTTTCGGCCCCGCCGCCGGGCCCGTTCCTCGATACACGGGCGCCTTCCGGCGCCGGGAGGCGCCGGGAAAATCAGCTACGTGCGCTGATTCTCACCCCCCCCCTTTGCTATCCCCCCTTTCGTTCGGCCCGAAGGGTCCACGGGCCCCTGGCCGCCCAGCCGATCGCCGCGCTGGGCGGAGGCCCCACAGGCTGCTGCCGCGCGCCGGGCGCAGGCGTTCGCGGCTCTCGGCATCGCCGGCTCCGACCACGAGGGCTTCGACGAGGAGCTCGGGCGCCTCGGAGCCGCTGCGCCGTGGGAGGCCGACGCGCCGGCCGAGGCCCAGCATCGGAGAGCACCGCCGAGTCCGAGCATGCCGCTGCTGCGGCGGCGCGCGAGGAGCCCCTCTGCCCATGGATCCTGCCATCCGCACGGCGCCCGTGGCAGATGCCTCGCGGGTCCCGAGCCGAAAAGTGCGATGGATTGCAAAAAACCCAAGAATTGCAAAAAAAACCTTCGCAGGATTGCAAAAAACCTTCGTAGGATTGCAAAAAACCTTCGTATGTTTTTTTTTTGCAATCCTTGGTTTTTTGCAATCCTTCGTTTTTTGCAATCCGGGTTTTTTTGCAATTCTTCGAGAAAGCCCATGGGATTCCTCAGGACCCTGCCGACCCGCTGGCGTCCTGGCCCGGGTGGGCGCCCCTCCCAGCCGACCTCTGCTGCGAGCCCCGGGGCGCAGAGGAGACCCGCTGGGCGAGCCCCGCGGCCAGCGCCGCGCGCCGGGTGCGCTTCCACAGTGGGGTTCGCCGCCTGACCCCCCGATGGCCTCCCATTTCCCCCCGTCGTTTTTGTCTTCCCCTCTCTTCTCCGGAGGGAACAAAAAGCGAACGGATACAAGTCATCGTCAATTCCAACGAAAATCTGTGGAAACATGGGAAGTGTGAGGAGGGAAGTCAAAAGCCAAGGAAATATGGGACATTTGGGGAATCCTGTTATTTGTGTGTGTGTATTTATTTGTGTGTCCCAGGGACCCTTCATCTTCCCCCTGCTGCCTGGCCAGGCTGGGAGCGCAGGGGCCCTCGCCGCAGTCGTGTCGCCGCCTGCCTGCCCGCACAGACCACTGGGGTCAGGGCGAGGAGGGCGAGGAGGGCGAGGAGGGCGAGGACGAGGAGGACGAGGAGGACGAGGAGGGCGAGGAGGACGAGGAGGGCGAGGAGGACGAGGAGGACGAGGAGGTCGAGGAGGACGATGAGGGCGAGGAGGACGAGGAGGACGAGTAGGACGAGGGCGCTATCCCGAAAAGAATCAGCAGAAAAAACGTGAGCGGGAAGCAGGTCGGGGGTGAGCCGTTACAGGCGAGGGCCCCCGGTGGGCCCAGGCCGCGCACGGCCACCTGTCTCGCACCGTGCATCCAGCGCAGGGAGCAGCCTGCCTCGCCCCACCTCGCCACATCCCTGTCTTCGTCGATGTATTTTACCAGGGGAACGAGCCCTGCCATAAGCATGATGACTCGCAGGTCCGCCGCCTCTGGCGCGCCCCGCGCGCCAGGGAGGGGGGTCCAGCGCGGGTCCAAGAAATCCGCGTGGACGTCCGAGTTTTTATGCTCACGTAATTGTTCTAATTGTCCCCTACTCACGCTCCTCGCCTCCCTCCCCTCGGGTTCCGCCGGCTTGGCGGCGGTGTCCCGAGACCCCCCCATCGCCCCTCTCCCTCGTGCGCCCTGTTGCGAGGAGCGAGTGGGCGCCGCAACCCGCGCGCCCCGGCGCGGGCCGAGGCCCAGCAGCTATTCATCCAGACGGGGATCGGATCGGCCTCGCCCCTGCTCTTGGGAAGGCAAAACCACGACAGCTTGCGATGCGCCACCAGCCCCAGGCATCGCACTTGGCTGCGTCGTCGGAGATCGGGGAGGAGGAGGAGGAGGAGGAGGAGGAGGAGGAGGAGGAGGAAGTGGAGGAGGAAGAGGAGGTGGAGAAAGAGGAGGAAGAAGAGGAGGAGGAGGAGGAGGAGGAGGAAGAGGAAAGGAAAGGGCGGTTGAGGAGGAGAAGGAGAAGGAGGAGGAAGAGGAGGAGGAGGAAGAGGAGAAGCAGCAGCAGGCAAAGCAGGGGTGGGTGGAAGAGGAACTGACGGAGGACCAGACTCGTTATTCGAAGCCAAAGCGTGACTGCAGATTGTTTTTTGTTGCTGCTGGGCGGGGGGGGGGCTCCCGAGGCACGCGACGCCAAACGCGCGGCCATGAGGCAGGCGTTCAGCAGCGCAGGCCCCCCGTTTCCCATTTCCGCCCCCTGCGGGGCCGCCCGCCGCGCCCGCCCCGCGGGGGTGGGGCGGGCGGGCGGGTGGGGGGGTGGGGGAGGGGAGACACGGAGGGAGGAGCAGGGGGGGGGACAACGAGGGGAGAAGGGGAAGAGGAATGGTGGGGAGGAGGATGGGGAGGAATCGGGAACGAGGGAGGAGGAGGGAGGAGAGAGGGGCAAGAGGGGAGGGACGGGGGTGAGGGGAAGAGGAACTGTGGGGAGGAGGACGAGGAGGAATGACGAACCAGGGAGGTGGGGCGAGGGAGGAAAGAGGGCAGGAGGGGAGGGGAGGGGTTGGAGGGGCAGGAGGAGATGGGGAGGAGATGGGGCGGGGTGTGTGGGGGAGGGGGGGGGACGGCAGTTGGGGAGAGGAGGAAAATTTGTGGGATGTGAGGGAAATCAGAGGGCTGGAGGAAAAGGGAGCGGAGAGGACAAGGGTAAGCTAGGCACGCGTGTCCCATATCTAATGGTTTACCTTTCCCGTCCGTTTCTTCCCATCCTGTTGAATTGTCTCCATCCTCCGACTGGTGTCCTAGCGGGCCCGGGTCCCTGAATTGATTCCTATCGCGTGTTGTGCAATCAGAG